>JAHFWL010000078.1:0-279167 GCA_021292165.1 Shinisaurus crocodilurus | reverse complement strand
GTGTGCATAGGATTGCAGGCATAGTGAGTCTGGGGGAAGCTGGATAGACCTGAACTGAACCCAGAGGTGTGCAGTGGTCAGGGAGGTACACAGCATGATTCTTGTGCAGTGTGTGGGCAACAGAACGCCCTGTGTCCTTCCACATCCATCCATCAATTCTAAGCCTACTGAACTCATCCTGTTCCTGTTTAGGAGGTATATAAGACTTTTGACCTGCAGTGCTGTTAATAGAATTGGACAAGATATCTGCTTGGTGCCAGTCTTTCCCCAAACCTGGGGCCCTCCAGGTGTGTTGCACTACAACTCCCAGCATCCCCCAGCCAGCTGGCTGGGGGATGCTGGGAGTTGTAGTGCAACACACCTGGAGGGCCCCAGGTTTGGGGAAAGGCTGGCTTTTAGCCCCAAGCACATCAACCTACGTCTCTCCTTAGGGTGCTCACTTACTCTTCTCCCCCCAAAAAAGAGAGGAAATGCTTCACCAAGAAAGAACAGAAGAGGACACAGGCTGGCAACATTTGCCTGTGCTGATTTATAGGTATAGATACGAATCTAGAAATCAGCAATTTACACAGAAATACAACACATCCGCTTCTCATGGTGTTTTATCTTTAAAACCGATTTGGAGCAGGCAGCCCTTCAAAGAGAAGACACCTTCAAAAGAGGACTGTTCCCTGACAGCCCTTTAAATAGAGGACTGTCTTCTGTAAAGTAAGACATGTGGCCACCCTCCCTGCCCTTGAGTAGCTGGCAGATCTATGCAGGGATATGCAGTGGTTGTTCTTGAACTTGGAAGGCAACAGAGGTCACTGAAATGTGATTCCTGATTATCGTGGGTGCGTGTCTGCCTGTTTGTGTGTGTGCGCGCGTGTTTGTGTGGGAGGGAGAGAGAGATGGGGGTGGTAAAGCAACATGATCTCATGCAGGAAGAGAGATAGACTGGTTTAAGAACATGGAGAGACAAGGAACTGAGCAACAATATCCGTTTCCATAGCAGGATGGAATGAGATTAGCCCTGTTCATTCTCTTGGTTCTCATGGGCAGAGGCAGTGTTAGAGGGTGGCCCACTAGGGCCAGAGCCCCGGATCTGTCATTTGGAGCCCCAAATCTTTCATTTGGAGCCCCAAATCTCTGGGAGGCCATCTGCCCCACCACCCTGCTGACAATGGGCACTTGCTGAAATAAAGGTACAGGGGCCTGGATGATATCTGTTGCATCTGATCCCCCTGGATAAGCTGGCTTTTTGCCCACAGGTGCTTCATCTCCTGCTGCCCCCCCCAAATCTTTCTGCCTGAGGTACTTCTCTGAAATTAATTGCCCTCCTCTCCCATTCATACATCCCTTTTTACAGATAGGGGTGTCCTTAGGAGACAGGGTCCTTTAAACAAACACACACACACACACACACACACTTTAGAGCAGGGGTCTCCAACCTTGGGTGCCCAGATGTTGCTGGCCTACAGCTCCCAGCATACCCAGCCAGCATGGCTAATGGCAAGGGATTCTGGGAGCTGTAGTCCAGCAACATCTGGGGACCCAAGGTTGGAGAGCCCTGCTTTAGAGCATATGCAAATTAGCATATGCAAATTTGTGCATTTTTTTTGTCCTGTGGCCTGAGCCTCGGATCTTTTTTTGTACCTAGTGTGGTACACTAGCATCACCCCTGGCCACTTCTGCATTGAATCCTAACGCCACTGTGCTATGTGGGTGAATTCTGGAATCACGTGGGCCCTCTTACCTGCCTGATTGCTCCCCCTGCTCCAAGCTATATGACACGGATGGGAAAGACCCACATGACTGGCCTCACCCACATGGTGTTGGTCCTCTCACACACACGGCACCATAACTATGTGGGATCACAACCATGGGGAACCAGCTTTGCACGCTATTGTAGTCGTGTGAATGGCGCTTCATCAGCGCATGTCCCATGTGTAGCTGACTCAAGAATTGCTGAATGGAGACACAGCCTCATTCGGAAGGGGCCTGCTTTGGTTTGGACCAGTCTATGACAGATTTGATGGAAAACCTGCATTGCAAATTTTACACACCTGTAACAATAATTTATTTATTATTAATTATATTTATACCCCATCTTTTTCCTGAAAGGAACCCAAGGCAGCTTACATAATCCTCCTCCTCCTCCTCCTCTCCATTTTATCCTCACAACAACCCTGTGAGGTAGGTTACAATAATGTAATAATGTCACTTATAATTGTATCACTTGTTGGCTAAGTTTTAGTGGGATCGGGTTTATGATAGCTTAATAGTGAGTTTCATTCTTTAAGAGACAAAAGCTTTTAAATTCAGTTGACCTACTTTTTAGGAGTTGGTCTAATAGTCAATACATTCCAGGTGAATTCTTTTTGCTTACTGTTTCATAAGCTTCAGTCGCTTTTGTATGGATCTAGAACAGGGTTCTCCAACCTTGGGTCCCCAGATGTTGCTGGTCTACCGCTCCTAGCATACCCAGCCAGCATGGCTAATGGCAAGGGATTCTGGGAGCTGTAGTTAGCAACATCTGGGGACCCAATGTTGGAGAGCCCTGATTAGGAAGGACAGGAGGATTACAGTGGAGTTAATTTTTCTTTTTTCTTGAATGTGGATGTTTACCAGACTGGGGAGCCCCCTGGAATTGGGTTATTTTAAAATTCTGAATACATGGGGAATGCCCAGAAACAAATCTGGTTTAAGATGCAATCCTCTGCGTATTTAGACAGAAAAAAGTACTACAAGTCCCAGCATGCCCCAGCCAGCATGGCTGGCTGGGGCATGCTGGGAGTTGTAGGTCTTTTCCCTGTCTAAACACGCAGAGGATTGCAGCCTTATTCTACTTTTATAGATGCTTGCTGCTTCAGCTTTGAATTTAAAACTTTCTTTCAGGCCATACTGGTGTGAGTAGAGGAGTATTTCACAGCATCTCCTCTTATATGGTGAGCTTTATTTGAAGCAAAGTTAATGGGAATTTTGCAGATAATGGGGAAAGACCAGTAAGATGTATAATCAATATTTCTTTATTTCCCCCCAAAAAGCATATGTCCTGAGTGATCCTGTTTTTGAAATTGGATGTTTTGGATCCATGCTGAAGCAGGCATTTGAAGTCTTGTAATCTGCCACTGAAGAAGACTATCTGGTTGAAACGTGTTCAGCAAACCACAATGTTAAATTCTGCAGATTGCCCTTGTAATTTGAGACTATGAAGCTTGTAACAGGGTTGTGAAATGTTTTGTCTGTCCGTATAACTCTTGTATATTCCTGAGAAGTTGGTTCTAAAACTGGCATTTACTGGCACCTTCTGTTGTGCAATTCTAGCTATGTTTTACAAATTATTTCTAAAAAAGTTTTTACAAATTTTATTATTACACTATTGTTACTTGTGCTGTAAAATCAGCAGTTTTGTCCTGATCTCTTAATTTCCCTTCGGGTTTTATTGAGCAGGAAATTATCTTCCTGCAAATTCTTCTTATATCTACCTTGCAAAATCTGCATTCACAAGAGTACAAGCTGAGTGAGTCCTTGTCTGTAGGTGGAGGCATTTCAAAGTGTTGGGTGCCCTGATTCAGCATCCAACACTGATTGGCACCCTGAGGACTAGTGCCATCAGTGTAAGTCACACACGTTAAAAGAAATATTGTTCCTAAACAAGCCCCCAAACCCTGGGCTGGTTGGTATGTCTTCCCTTGCGGTACCTTCAGCCATCCATTGCCCCGACTTCTAGTTTAGCACTAAGGGCACAGTCCTATCGATTGCACCCTCGATGATCGGAAGCCACCAATGCTGGGCAGGAGGAGCAGCAGAAGTGATTTTCACTTCCCCATCCTGCATTTTTCGTTAGATAGGTGTTTTTGCCTGTCTAGCGATGGGCACTGCAACACCCCCTTTCCCCCCTCTCTGAGGTCACTTTTCCAACCTTGGTGGGCAGCCAGTGGAGTTCTTTCCGGGCAGGTTAGGGGGGGCAGATAGCCAATCCCCGCTTCCAAGGATGGAGCACTGTCTCTGACCTCAGAGGGGGGAATCCCCCGTATCCTATGGTCCCTCAGTCAATGTCTAGGGACCATAGGATTGCTCTTTTCATCTGTTTGGCAGCAGGTCCACCTGCAACTTTTGATTTAAAAAAAAAGGTATTTCCTGCAGGCCAGGCACTTTTGAATGACATCTTATGCACATAAGTTAAACAAACAAACTCCTGCTTTTCTTGTAATATAACCTGGGACAGCTAACAACGTATCAATAAATCCAACACCGCAACAAATCTAATAACTAGTACAAAAACAAGTGAAAAACCATCAGGACAAAACAACAATCCAAAGCAGGACAATCAGACACCTGCAGAGCGATCCTTAAAAATCCTAACAGCTATCAGCACGGAGGATATGTGAAGAAGCCACAATAAAAATCCAAATTTCAAATTAGCCCAAAGCCTACTTGGAAGAGCCAGGGTTTAGCCCAGTACCTGAACCCATATATTATTTGAACCTGACAGACCTCCTTGGGGAGTGTATTCTACAGGGCTGGTGCCACAACAGAAAAGGCCCTGCTCCTAATGTCTGTACGCTGAACCACATGGAGCAAATGTGCATAGGGGCAACACATATGGGAGAAGGGGGTCTCTCAGGTCCCCAGCTGTTTAGGGATCTATAGGTTCAAACCTCTGTAGTGCAGGCCAGCTGGCCACTTCCGGAACCTCATCATGCATCCTCATTTCTACAGCATTATCCAAGTGCAAAGAACTTTTAATACTTTTTTTGCATTCAGCGACCCTGCGAGGGGAGATGCTGCTGCTGCTCGCTTCTCCCCTACGTTATGGCTGGAGAGAAAGGGACCTTGCCCAAGGCCACCCAGCATGCCCTGGAGGCTGGGAGGGGGAATCTGAGCACAGGCTTCCGTGTTCCGATATTCAGGGCAAGGCTCCTTCCACAGATTTGATGGCAAACAGTTATGGTATCAGCGTGCCGCGGAATGAGCAGGGCCTCCCCTCCAGTATCTTGCTGGCACTCTCACAATATTTATGAAAAGAACATGCCTGTTGGGCAAGTGAGCTGCCTCACCTTCAGCTGCCCAGCTCTGGAGAGCTGCATACACACAGACATCGCTGGGGCCACTGATCAAGGCAGTGGGCACCGAGTCACCAAGCAGGTATAGCAGAGACTACTAGAGCAGTGTTCTCCAACCTTGGGTCCCCAGATGTTTTTGGCCTACAACTCCCAGCATGCCCCAGCCAGCGTAGCTGGGAGTTGTAGGCCAAAAACATCTGGGGACCCAAGGTAGGAGAACACTGTGCTAGAGCCTCATTTCCCGTGTCCCCACCCAGTGTGGTTGCTACCGCTCTGCCCTGCCGATAGCATTAGGGCAATCTTTCACGGGGCAATCTTTTGCCTTAAAGATAGCCGAGGAGGCAAGCGGGAGAAAAGCTGTGCAGCCGGTCTTAAGCCCAGCGTAAGCAAAAAAAAAGTTCCAACGAAAGTCGTGAGCGGCAGCAGCACTGCCTCCTCCTCCTTGCAAAAAGGCACCCCCCCCCGTTCACACACAAAATGCAGAATGACCGGTTGCTTCCGAAACCGAGGAGAGCCAAAGAGAGGGGCGGCGTGGGTCTAACTCAGCGATCCATGACAGATATTAAGGCGACGAATGGAAAGGGACGGAGTCCAGCCAATGGCAAAGCTCCCATGTTCATTTGCTTCGCTTTAGCCGAAGTGTGTGGCCTGCTTTAATACCTGCACACCACCTTTTTCAAAAGGAAAGAAATGCATTTGGCTATGATGGCCACGCTCCCTAAATTGAACCTCCATGTTCAGGGGGAGTGTACCACTGAATGTGAGTTGCAGGGGCCAAATAATGGGAGAAAGCAAGCTGCCTTTTAGCTCACATATAGAGCCGATGCTTTCTATGCAGGTGTTCCTGGGTTGAGTCAGCTGCATCTAAGTAAAGGGATCTCAGGGGGCAGAAGATTCTTGTCTGAATTTCTGAAGAGCTGCTGCCAGCTGCAGCAGTAGAGGACATAAATATTTTACTTTCACTTGTCATGTCATATTGTCATAGATCATAGAGCTGGAAGGGGCCTACAGCTACAAGGCCATCGAGTCCAACCCCCTGCTCAATGCAGGAAACTAGAGGAGGGGTCTCCCATCCAAGTAATAACCAGGCCTGACCCTGCTTAGCTTTCCACGCTCAGACAAGCTGAGCCAGCATGAGCCTCAGGCCTGTTCAGTACAAGGCAGCATCGTACGTTCCACTTATCCAGATTTGTGAAAGATCCTGCCCATTTGGGAAGCTTAAACTGGGCAGGGACCCTTTCACTTCTCTTTTCTGTACAGCACCTAACGGTAGCACCAGACTGATATTAAGGTCAAATTCTGATATTTAAAAACTTTTGACTTTTTTCTCCACCTTAGCTGACGTAACCAAGCTCCAAACACCCCCACCAAATGAAGTGAGGCAGGTAACCACTAGCGAGAGGGCCTTTTCAGGAGTGGCACCCCGATTATGGAACAGCCTTCCCAGAAAGGTTCACTTGTTGCCATCTTTATGGTGTTTTCGGCACCAGGTATAAAGGCTTTTTTAAAATTCATCCAGGCCTTTTAAATAACATGTGTCTTTTGGCTGGTGGCATGTTTTAACTGTTTTATAAATTGTATTGCATTGTATTTGGTTCATGTCGTATTTGTTTTGTGAGCTGCCTGGAGAACTTGTGTTATGGGGTGCATATATATATATATATATATATATATATATATATATATAAAATGCAAAAACTCAGTGAAACCAGCCAGGATTGATTTTGGCCCAAACTGTTCATGTTAATACTTGCCCAGTGTCTTCCTTGGGAGACAGAGAAAAAAGAATAATTTGGCTATTGTGGCCATTTGTTTATGAGGGCTTTAAGATAGCTAAATAGAACCTCCCTGTTCAGAGGCAGTATAACTCTGAATATCAGATGCTGGTAGGGGTGGGGATAATGGGAGAGAACAGTTGCCTTCATGCCTTCCCTGTGGATTTCCTGGAGGCGGCTGGCCGGCTACTCTACGGAACAGAACTCAAGGGTAGATGGACCCACCGTTTCACCCAGTAGGGCTCTTCTTATGTTCGCGATTATTTGCAGACAGAGTATGCGGACTTTTGTATGTCACAGAATTCATTTCCTGGCAGAGTAGAAAACCCAGCTAGTTCTTCAGTGTGTGTACAGGAGGCAAGATTGCTTTAAGACGCTGCTCTCTGCAGTCACTTGAGGTTGGTTAGTGGCACACAATCAGGAAATATTCCGCTCTCCAAACATACATAACAGATAAGAGCAGATTAATTGCCTTGCAGGATCAGAACAAGGTCCATCTAGCCCAGTCTCTTGTTTCCAACACAGGCTAGCTGGACAATACATGATCAAATCATATAAAAGCCACACAATGAGCAATATTGGATACGGCAGCCAGATCAAAAACCCCTACAGAACCACTCGAACAAAACATGCACATATAAATCTCCAGGCAGCTCCTGAGAATGAAACAAACGTTTAATCTTTAGGGCCTATGCCTTGCAGCATGCACATAAGCCCTTTATTCTGGATATGTTTTCATTTTATGGGAACAATACCCCGCAAAATCGGTTCTATTCTTCCAAGCCATATGCTATACTAGTACAGGAAGATACTAGATGAAGTCCATCCCAAGGTAATGATACTCACACCAGGTTCAGTGCAGCCTCCGTCCCAGTCTTCCCTCTCTTTCTCTCCCCTCCTCAATCCCCTGCACCCTTTTTTGCTCTATCAAGTCTTGATAGAGAAACAAAAAGCTAGTGAACGCAGCAGAGATAGGAAAGAGCAGCGTGGGTAAATTTGCAGAGACACTAAGACTTTTTTTTTTTGTTTTTTGTTTTTGCATTTCGGTCAAACTTGCTGTACCAGTTTGCGTTTCTTTAACCCATCAGCAGGAAGGTGGTTCATTGAAGCTGAATCCGCCAAACCGGTTCTGCTATAATACAAAGAAGTGGTCAGACAAGTTTGCGCACACTCCACATAGAGATTTGATTGTTTTCCCATAATTACAGCTCAGTATAGCTGTTCAAAGTCAGTCAATCATATTAACAAAACAGTTCTCTCTCAGCCCCCTCCCCAACCAACCTCCAATAAGTCATCTACCCATTAAGATGGGGAATCTTGTTTCCTTTTTTACATACCGTAATTGTAGCTTCTAAAGATGGGAGGTGGGGGTGGGAATGCCTAACCACTGTGGTTAACCCTTAAATTCTCATGGTGTTGTCAGTTTACTTTTAAGGAAGGCCACTGTGTACTTTAGCTTAGCATTTGTCAGCTGTTGCTCTCAGTAATATCTGAGAACAGTGTCTCCATGCCGTCCGTGGAGCCACAAATTTGGAGGGAAAATGCTCAAGCCAAACTTTCCTTATTTGGAAAAGTGACAATGAAAATGCTCATCAGTTGTTGTTGTTGTTGTTTTTAAAAAGTTTACCCCCAAATAATTCAAATTTCAAGCTATAGAATTTGAATACTGAAATGTTGCCAAGTTCTGACGCAGTGCAATATTTTGCGGTGGCACAATGACTATAGATCAGTGTTCTCCAACCTTGGGTCCCCAGATGTTTTTGGCCTATGACTCCCAGCATGCCCCAGCCAGACACTGCTATAGATGGTCCTGTTTCCATTCCTGCCGCCTCACGTGTATGAAGAGCAATTAGCATGTGGATCACACACCCCAAGTTGTCCTTCTGATTTAGGGAATCAATCACTCACAAAATGACTCATTTTAAAGCATTTAATCTAGGGCTGAGCTGAAAGGGGGTGATATTCACCAACATAGCATTAAAAGGCAACCCCCCTGTGTTTAATTATCTTTCATGGATTGCTACAGAAGAACAAAAGTACTCATCTATTCAGGAAGAATTGCCAAGGTACCAATCTGGGAAGCTTTGCTCTCACTCTTAATTTGCCTTGTTTGCCCGCAGTGATGTCAGCATGTAGCCAAATCTGACTGACTTCATAATGCCATGATGCCAACACATATATGCTTGATCCCTGATTGGTTGGGATCACTCCATAACGTAGAAAGAAGCTCTAAAGAAGTGTGTGTGTGTGTGTGTATGTGGAGGAATTGGGACAGACGCGGCAGATTGGAAAAAACCAATGGGTATGTGAACTAGCTTGAAATAAAATATGGACTTTCTTGGAGGGTTTTTTTTGGGGGAGCAATACATTCTGGGGGAAGTGAAAGCACTACATTAGTGCTGAAAACCAAAATCAGCAAAGTTGAGCACAACCCTACTGAACGTCTTCTTCTATGTGTATCATCTGCAGCTGGGTTTTTAATTTATACTGAATGCTGGAGCATATTCTCCCAAGGTACCTGTTTGACTTGAAGAATCAGTGATCAAAGTGGATAGTATGTTAACTCCCATAATGTTTGGCTGGTAGTTTGGTCTTGCCTGTTCCTGTTCTCTTTCATCACTGGGTAGAAGAATTCCAGTTTTCTTAACTTGGTACCAAGCTTTGCTAGGATTCACTGAGCTCTGGGCTTTTGAAAATTATCATAAGTGGGATGTGACACATTGGAAACATGTGAACGTTTGGTATATGGGTGCTTTTTAAGGCAAGGCTCCAGAGACATGATATGCACACAGAGAGAGAAGTACAGGTCCAGGGTTCAGAATGAGGCAGTGAACCTTTGAATACCTCATCAAGTAGGCCGCTCAACAAGGTCTGCCATGGACGGCCTTCTCCTTATCCCATCAGCCAGAGCAACCGGGCTGGTGGGGACTAGGAAGAGGGCCTTCTCTGTGGCGGCCCCCACATTATGGAACTCCCTCCCTAGTGACCTTCGCCATGCCCCCTCCGTGATGAGCTTCCGCCGTGCATTAAAAACATGGCTGTTCAGGCGGGAATATGGGGTGGGTTAGGTTTTTAAAAGAACTTTTTATATTGTTTTAATTATTATTATATTTTATTGTATTGTTTTATTGTATCTTAATTGTACATCGCCCAGGGTGGCCGGGTGACCGGCCAGATGGGCGATTAATAAATATAATAAATAAATAAATAAATAAATACCTGATGCTGGGGATAAACTAGAGGCAATATCCATCACCTTTATACCCTGATGTGAACATCTACATCAGCCTCCCCCAACCTGGGACCCTCCAGATGTTTTGGACTTCAACTCCCGTTAGCCCAAACCAGCATGGCCAATGGTCATGGATGATGGGAGTCGTAGTCCAAAACACCTGGAAGGCACCGAGTTGGGCACAGCTTTTTTTTTTTTTTAGTCATCTGGCTCATTGCTATTGGAAACAGAACGCTGGATTAGAGACACTATGATCTGATCCAACAAAGCCCATTGTTCATTTGTTGTTCCCACTGCTGAAGAGCCAAGCCCCTTTTTGGAACCGAACAGCAGCTTTTCTCTTCAGCAGTGAAAACATAATAATAATAATAATTTATTTATTACGGTCACAGACCAGCAAAATTGATATGAAATATAAGACCAGTTAAAACTGTTATAGCAACAGATTGCAGAATACAGTATATAGGATTCATTCTCTCAGGAGGATAACAACATTTTTTCCCTAATTTGCATTAAAATCATAAAAAATCTGGCAACTCTTCCAGTAACATAAGAAGATACATCCCTTAAACAGATTGATACCAGGGTGATAGGATTACTTCCAGAAAAGTCAATTAATAGTGGGGAAATTAACTTATCTCTACATTCCTTATAAAAAATACAGTGTAGAAAACAAATAAACAAACAAGAAATCTGGCTATGTGTATAGGTCTTGGCATATCAATTATTTAGATCCCAGTTTAAATGTAGACATATGTAACAAGATATAGCTGGGAAAACAATTGCTAATTAGAGATGGTTAAAGGCGGGGTATGGGCAGCTGTGCTCTTTCCTGGAAATATCAGCTCTAGCCTCAGTTTTCATGCCCTAATCACTTCCAGCTTGGATTAATGCGATACATTCACTGTGGGACTGTCCTTGAAGACTGTCTGGGCACTTCAATTAGTTCATAGATTCATAGATCATAGAGTTGGAAGGGGCCTACAAGGCCATCGAGTCCAACCCCCTGCTCAATGCAGGAAACCAGAGGAGGGGTCTCAACATGTGATGACCAGTCTTTTTTTCTGTGACTGGAAGGACAAACCATATTAGGGCAACTTTGTTCCAATTTCATTGACTTACAGATTATGTCTGGTGGCTTCATTCAAGGTGGTGTCTTTGGTCTATAAAGGC
Source organism: Shinisaurus crocodilurus (assembly GCA_021292165.1). NCBI lineage: Eukaryota > Metazoa > Chordata > Lepidosauria > Squamata > Shinisauridae > Shinisaurus > Shinisaurus crocodilurus. Next base: position 267,939 of record JAHFWL010000078.1, on the reverse strand, counting down.
TTAACTGGCCTGGGACCTGGGTATATCAGGAATCCTTTCCTATGAACCTGATTAAGATCTATGGATTTCATAGATTTCATAGATCATAGAGTTGGAAGGAGCCTACAAGGCCATCGAGTCCAACCCCCTGCTCAATGCAGGAAACTAGAGGAGGGGGTCTCCCATCCAAGTAATAACCAGGCCTGACCCTGCTTAGCTTTCCACACTCAGACAAGCTGAGCCAGCATGAGCCACAGGCCTGTACGATGTCACCACAAACCACTATGAGAGGTGTGGGTGGGTGAATGGGATCATGTGAAAATGTATATGTTTGGTTTAAAAACTCTACTGTCTTTCCTTCAGCAGAATTCCAGAAGAACGAAGCTGATATCAGTGGAACCATAAAATACAGTAAGGGCGCAGTCATGTGCATGTTTAGACAGAAAAATAAGTCCTACAACTCAGCATTTCCCAGCCAGCCATGCAGTTATTCTATTATGTCTTAGGGCACAATCCTGTGCATGTTTACACAGAAAAAAGTCCTATAACTCCCAGCATCCCCCAGCCAGCCATGCAGTTATTCTACTATGTTTTGGGGGCAATCCTATGCATGGTTACACAGAAAAACATCTTACAACTCCCAGCATTCCCCAACCAGCTAGTCTAAACATGCATAGGATTGCGCCCGAAGACATAATAGAATAACAACAGAAAAACTGTGCCTGCATGCAGGTCATAAGGGGGCGAGGCATATTCAGCTAACAGTGCAATCCTATCCACGTCTACTCAGAAGTTAATCCCATTGAGTTCAATGGGGATTACACTTAGGAAAGTGTGTATAGGATTGGCATCTTAAAGTCTGGAGTGACAGCGGAAGAGCAGGACAGGGTTGCAGGAAGGAAGAGATAATGTTTGCATAATTCGGTGAAATAACCAGGAAAGGTAAGTGCTAGCTCTTTGTGGCTTTTGATATGGGGCTTTTTTCTACATGGGGCTTGTTAATCGCTGTATCTACTTGCCGTTTTGTCACAGAACTGAGATCCAAGCTCTACACAGAGCACTTCTTTTCTCGCTTTTCCACCGCATAATCTCTAGGTGGTGCTGTGCTATAGCAGAATAGCTCAAATACACAAGGAGAAAAAGTGGCATTTCCTCCATTCTAATATAGTAAATTTATAGAAGTAAATTTTGTTTAGGCTTCAGTTTAACAGAAAGGCCTGGAAGGGGGCAAGTCAGACCTTTCCTTCTGCCTTCCAGAAACATGCCCTGACATGTCAGACCCTTGCCTTGACCTTCCAAAGAACAACCCTGAGGGCAAATCACTCATCTATTGATTTGCCTAGCCTCTTCCCTTCTTATGCTAAAAGTACTGTGAGCCATTATCACCTTGGGAAAGACTGTACTGATTACCTTATGTAAAGCCATGATGGCTGGAAGATGGGCAATACCTGATCTTTTGTTCTTGTCTAAGTGTCTCCTTTTGAATTGTCTCTCAGTTTAGGTAACTTTTTGTCCCATGGCGACTGGCGAACGGCGACGGGGGCAGGACTGTGAATCTGGAAGCCCCTAGTCATGGACCAGCACATGGGCGGTGGATGCAGACTCAGTCACCCTGTTCAAGGAACGAGGTAGTCGAGCAGCTCGGCAGCTGTATCCATGACTGAGCAGCCCTATTTAGGATCCACTCTGCTCACCCCGTATGGGGAGGGGGCTAGAAAAGGTGCCCTAAACATAGTCTACCTCTTTCTCCCCTGACTGGATTACCGCGTCCAGTGGGGTCACCATTTTAGCGGTCGAAAAAGACATTTGAATTTTGGAACATGGAATATACGGACATTGCTGGATAACATAGATAGTGAACGCCCTGAGCGTAGGACTGCTATTATTGCAAGGGAGCTGAGACGGTTTAAAATTGACATAGCAGCACTTCAAGAAACTCGAAGGGCAGGAGAGGGACAGTTGAAAGAAGAAAAAGGAGGTTATACCTTCTTCTGGAAAGGACTACCTGAGCAGGACCGACGAATACATGGAGTAGGCTTTGCCATCAAAAATGAACTAGTGAACTCTTTGTCAGAAGTTCCTACTGGCATTAACGAACGCCTGATAACTCTTCGATTAAAGCTCGCCAATAACCAACAGGTAACTATTTTGAGCGCTTATGCACCAACATTAGATGCTGATGATGACATCAAGGAAAGTTTTTATAGCCAGTTGGACACTCTCCTGTCAGAGATACCTAAGGAGGATAAAATTATCCTCCTGGGCGATTTTAACGCAAGAGTTGGGCGTGACTTTGATTTATGGCCAGAAACTATTGGAAAAGACGGAGTTGGTAATAGCAACCTGAACGGACTCTTACTTTTGTCTATATGTGCAGAGCATAATCTCACTATTACAAACACGCTCTTTCGACAAAAGAATAAGCTTAAAACATCATGGCAGCACCCACGGTCAAAGCACTGGCATCTTCTGGATTATGTAATTGTCCGTGTTAGAGATCGCCGCGATGTACTTCTTACTAGGGCCATGGTGAGTGCCGACGACTGCTGGACAGACCACCGACTAATCCGTTCCACAATGGTTATCAACATTGCTCCCCAACGTAGGCTTCAAGGAAGGAAACCAAGGCGTAAAATGAACATCCAAGTCCTTCAAGATCCTATTAAGCAAACTCATCTTCAATCACTTCTTAAGGAACATCTACCTACGGACAGGGCCGGCGCTACCGCTAGGCCAACTAGGCGGTTGCCTAGGGCGCGCGGCTGAAGAGGGCGCGCGGCTGAAGAGGGCGTGGAAACGCTGCGCTCCTCTTCGCTGCCGCTGCGCCGCCCCGCCAGGCCTCCGCCGCCGCTGCGCCGCCCCCGCCAGGCCTCTGCCTCCCCACCCTCCTGCCTGCCGCCGCCGCCGCGCCTCCCCCCGCCTGCCCGCTCGCTCGCCACTGCGCTTCCCCCCGCTCGCTCGCTCGCCCGCTCGCCCGCCGCTGCGCCTCCCACCGCTATCGCCACCCCCCCCAGTCACCCCCCCAACCCCCCGTCACCTACCTTCATCGTGTCGCTTCCGGAGCCCCGCCCGTGTTGTTTTGGCGGGAGGAACCAGGGCAGAAAGGCTTAAACAGCCCTGTTGCCATGGTTTCCCCCGGCAAAAAACAGCGCGGGGGTCCCGTCGCGTCGCTTCAGGAGGAGGAGGAGGAGGCAGCAGCAGCAGCAGCAGCAGCCGCCGCCGCCGCTGCCGCCGCCGCCACCAGGGCGGGGGGGAAGGTAGGTTGGTGGTGGCGGCGCAGTTTTTTTTTTTCCTTCTGCTTTGGGGGGGGCGCTAAATATTTTTTCGCCTGGGGCGCCAAACTGCCCTGCACCAGTCCTGCCTACGGAACCTCCTGACAACATTGAGGACCATTGGTCTAAGCTGAAAACCTCCATTACTGCAGCTTGTGAACAAACTATTGGATATGAAACTAAGAAACATCAGGATTGGTTTGATGAAAATGATAATGAGATTAAATATATAATTGACCAAAAAAGGAAAGCCTTCCAAATATGGCAAAATGATATTAACTGCGCTGCCAAGAAAAAAACCTACGCTAGCGCAAAGGCTGAGGTCCAAAGAAGAACAAGAGAACTTAAGAACGCTTGGTGGAAAAAGAAAGCTGAAGAAATTCAACAACTTGCAGAATCTCATGATGCACGGGGCTTTTTTAAGGCCACAAGGGCCATTTATGGACCAAAAACCTATGGTACAAACCCTTTACAATCAAAAGATGGCACCAAACTCTTAAAAGACAAAGAGTCTATTGCACTGCGTTGGAAAGAGCATTATTATGACCTTTTAAATCGTAAATCTAAGGTGGATAATGAGATTTTTTCGCAAATCCCACAAAAACAAATTAAAGAGGAACTTGCAATACTCCCCACTTTGGATGAAGTAAAAAAAGCCATTAATCAAATGAAGAACAACAAAGCTAGTGGACCAGATGGGATTCCTGCTGAAATCTTTAAAGAAGGGGGGCCCGAACTTGTACAACATCTTCATAAACTCATCGAAAAAATCTGGATAAGAGAAGAGATCCCAGAAGACTTCAGGGATGCCATAATTATCACCCTCTTTAAGAAGGGTGATAGAACAGACTGTGGAAACTATCGGGGCATTTCTCTCTTAGCAACCGCAGGTAAAATATTTGCTAGGATTCTCGCAAACCGTCTTCTATCTATTTCAGAAGAGATCCTCCCTGAAACTCAATATGGTTTCCGCCCCTCTAGAGGGACAGTAGACATGATTTTTACTGCACGTCAGCTCCAAGAAAAATGCCGGGAGCAAAATCAACCCCTTTATATGGCATTTATCGATTTGGCTAAGGCCTTTGATACTGTAGACTGTACAGCTCTCTGGACTATCCTTATGAAAATTGGATGCCCCAATAAATTTGTGAATATCTTGCGACTTCTCCATGACAACATGACGGCAACGGTTTTGGACAACAACGGCTCTCATGGTGCTCCATTTAAAGTGGGATCAGGTGTTAAACAGGGATGTGTTATCGCCCCAACATTATTTGCCATTTTCATCGCCATGGTTTTACATCTTGTCAAGGGGAAACTTCCCACTGGTGTGGGAATTATATATCGAACAGATGGAAAGCTTTTTAATCTCAGCAGGCTGAAAGCAAAAAGTAAGGTAATTACAACCTCCGTTGTGGAACTTCAGTATGCTGATGATAATGTGGTCTCCGCACATTCAGAGGATGATCTCCAAACTATCCTAAATGCTTTTGCAGAAGCATACGAAAAACTTGGTCTCTCACTTAACATCAAAAAAACCAAAGTGCTTCATCAGCAAGTGCAAGCTAACCCTTTGGTGATGCCATCTATCCAGCTTGGCGGGACAATACTGGAAAATGTCGATCATTTTCTCTATCTTGGCAGCTATCTTTCTGTTACAGCTAACATCGACAGTGAAATCCAGCATCGTTTGAGCTCCGCAAGTGCCGCATTTTCTCGAATGAAACATAGAGTGTTCGAGGATCGGGATATTTGTAAGAAGACCAAAACACTGGTTTATGAAGCCATTGTATTACCAACTTTATTGTATGCCTGCGAAACATGGACTATCTATAAACGTCACTTCCACCTCCTTGAAAGGTTTCATCAACGTTGCCTCCGGAAAATCCTGCGAATTACTTGGGAAGATAGACGAACAAATGTCAGTGTACTGGAAGAAGCAAAGACTACTAGCATTGAAAAAATGATCCTTCAACGCCAACTTCAGTGGACCGGTCATGTTGTTCGAATGCCTGACTGCCGTCTCCCAAAGCAGTTACTTTACTCCCAACTCAAGGATGGAAAGCGGAATATCGGTGGTCAATATAAGAGGTTTAAAGATAAGGCTAATCTAAAAAAATGCAATATAAACATCGAAAACTGGGAAGCTCTGGCCCATGAACGATCTAAATGGAGGTTGGCCTTTCACAAAGGTTCCATGGACTTTGAAGAAGCCCGAGTGCAAGGTGAAAGGGAGAAACGTGCTAAGCGAAAAGCACATCAAACGAATCCTTCACAGGACCATCTTCCATCTGGTAACCTGTGTCCTCACTGTGGGAAGCTGTGTGGATCTAGAATTGGCCTCCACAGTCACTTACGGACCCATCGCTAGAGTCTACACAATCTTCTTTAGAATTTCCTCCTTTTATCCTGGAAGACAATCTTACTCGGTCACGAGTGATCGCCTGATGATGATGATGTTACCTGGTCTCTATGTGATACTATTCAGTATAAATGGAAGTGTCTCCCTTTCATTCTTGTTGGCATTCCTGACTGTGCTCAGATGCCATCCCTGAATTCACTAATAAACTTTCCTCTCTAAGAACCTCTCCAAAACACAAGGCAGTAGATCAATTTTTCCACAACAATAGTACCCATTTCCCCCATTCTAAAAACAAACAAACAAGCCCGTGCTCTGAAAAAAACAGAAGCGAAACTGGAGGATCACAGGCACAGCATCATTTAAAGAGCCCATAAACAGCCATGAGTAAGGAACCATGAGTGCACAATAAATGCCTTTTTTTTAGAAAAGCTCATGGTCGAGTTTATGCACACTGATGATTCCCATTGTCTGTCTGAGATCTGGTTTGGCGTAGGTGAAATACGAAATCTTAATTAAAACCCAACATAAAAACAAATTAATTAAAAGCACAGCGAGAAGGGTGCAATCCTTTGCATGTTTAGACAGAAAAAAGTCCTACAACTCCCAGCATTCCTCAGCCAGCTAGTCTAAACATGCATAGGATTGCGCCCAAAGACACAATAGAATAACTACAGAAAAACAACTGTGCTGGCTGGGGCATGCTGGGAGTTGTAGAACTTTTTTCTGTCTAAACATGCATAGGATTGCGCCCTAAAAGAAAGAAAACGCACCCAACCAATTAAAAACTCCTTCAGAAACAGACCAGCTCCTGTGCCAAAGGCCTGCCTGAATAAAAGCGTCTTTGCCTGCTGGTGCAAGGATAACAGACGTGGGGGGGGGGGGGAAAGCTACCCTCCCTCGGTCGGCAGGGAGTTCCAGAGCCTCAGAGCTGCCAGGGAGAAGGGTTAAACCTTTCCCTCCCTATCGCTTGTTTTCCTAAAAATATCTGGGGACCCAAAAACATCTGGGGAGAACAAGGTTGGAGAACACTGTAGCCTGTTGGGTGAATTTTAAGAAACTGCTTCCTAGCACCAGTTAAGGTCCCTTTCTCTCCTCCCCCAGCCTGGTAAACCTCGGCAGGGACACTGAGGGGGTGTGTGTATGAGTATATATATATACATGCCTGTGGCTCACGCTGGCTCAGCTTGTCTGAGTGTGGAAAGCTAAGCAGGGTCAAACCTGGTTGTTACTTGGATGGGAGACCCCTCCTCCAGTTTCCTGCATTGAGCAGGGGATTGGACTCGATGGCCTTGTAGGCCCCTTCCAGATCAGATCTATGAAATCTATGACCCACCAACTCTCCATGCCTGCAGACCTGTTTTGAGCATGGGGATATTATTGGAATGAATGCAGAGATTAATTACACTGTATGGCGTTGTTGGTGGCCTATGCATGGCTGTCCACCAGGGGATGCTGGTCAGCTTCAAAGCCAGCCGGAATTGCAAATATTTGGATGTTAATGCCTATTTCAAGAGCCTGTTGGAGAGGAGACTGCTGAGCATTAAAGAGAAATCAAGGCCTCACAGCTATGGAAGTGAGGGAAAGGAAAGGAGGGCCACCTGCAGACCCCCACGCCAAAAACGTGTTTGTGTATTCCGCATTTTGAATCCTCACTTTAAGAGCTAAGTCAAACCTGATGTTAGTTCCACACAGAGGTCAGTGTGGCTTGTTTGTTTCTTTATTTTTATATTTTATACCCCACCTTTTTTCCTGCAAGGAACCCAAGGCGTCTTACATAATCCTCCTCCTCCTCTCCATTTTATCCTCACAACAACCCTGTGAGGTAGGTTAGGCTGAGAGGCAGTGACTGGCCCGAAGTTACCCAGTGAGTTTCATGGCCGAGCGGGGACTAGAACCCGGATCTCCCGAGTCCCAGTCCAACACTCTCACCACTACGCCACACTGGCTCTCTGGTTGTGGTGAGAATTTACACCACATGGTCAGAGGTGTTAGGGGGTGGCCCATTAGGGCTAGAGCCTCGGATCTGTCATTTGGAGCCCCAAATCTCTGGGAGCCATCTGCCCCACCACCCTGCCATCCATGGGCACTTGCTGAAAGAAAGGCGCAGGGGCCCTGATGATCTCTGTTGCATCTGATCCCCCTGGATGAACTGGCTTTTTGCCCACATGTGCTTCACCTCCTGCTGCCCCCCCCCCAAATCTTTCTGCCTGAGTTTTTTTCTGAAATCAAACGCCCTCCTCTCCCCTGTCCATACATCCCTTTTTACAAATAGGGGTGTCCTTAGGAGACAAGGTCCTTTAAAGACACACACACACACACTTTAGAGCAGTGTTCTCCAACCTTGGGTCCCCAGATGTTTTTGGCCTACAACTCCCAGCATGCCCCTGCCACACTGCTTTAGAGCATATGTAAATAAGGATATGCAAATTTGTGCATATTTTTTTGTCCTATGGGCCTGAGCTCTGGATCTTTTTGGGACCTAGCACCACCCCTGCGCGTGGTCACTTCCAAAGGGTGAAGCAATGGTTTGTTTTGCTACAAGTGCTTCTCTGTTGGGAAGCTGAAGTGTGTGCAGCTCTGTCCCACCCTTGTCAGGGCAAAATGACATGTTATGTTGGCAAAGAAAAAAGGGAGTGTGTTCCAAACAGGCAAGTAGATAAGGCACAAGGCACAGGAACCCTAATAAGTGAACGAACGGTCACGAACTGAGGAATTAATTATATAGGTGTTGAATAAAAAGAATTATATCCACAGGTTATGTAAATGCTTGTATGCTAAACAAGAAAATTCACACCACAATGTACAATAATCAAAGAATACAAATGCCAAACAATAATCCAAACAGTAAGTTAAACAATGAAAAAATATACAATAGTCAATGTTTAACACACATAATAGACAAAAATAATACAATATACAAAAATAATCCAAACAAACAGACAAGTGTACCGGTTACAAATCTTTCATAATCTTCATCAGAGAAAAAGTTATATTGTTTATCTCTTCTTCAACACTTGAATCAATCCATAAGCAGGCCTGTGGCTTACGCTGGCTCAGCTTGTCTGAGCGTGGAAAGCTAAGCAGGGTCAAGCCTGGTTATTACTTGGATGGGAGACCCCTCCTCTAGTTTCCTGCATTGAGCAGGGGGTTGGACTCGATAGCCTTGTAGGCTCCTTCCAACTCTATGATCTATGAAATCTATGAAATCATATGAAAAACTGTATGGTAGACCCCATATCTTGCATGTGAAATCTTAATCCTCAGTTAAAGTGAGTATAAATTGGTCTCAACAGAAGATTCAAAATGAGTAACTTCCAAAAAGAATTTTTCTCTCAACTTTGTCTTCAATATCCTTGATCCAAGACCAATCTTACTTCGGAACAGATTGTAAACTAACTAGCCATGCTCCCACTGATTTGGGAATACTGCCGTTGTGCAGCTCTGTCCCACCCTTGTCAGGGCAAAATGACGTTATGTTGGCAAACACATGTCCCACCCTGCATTTGCAAAGGCGGAATTTAAAACCAACTTTAGGGGAAACAGAGGAAAGTTGCTGCATACCAAGTTAGACCATTGGTCCTAGCTCAGTATTGCCTACTGACCTGAGTAGCGGCAATCCAGGGTTTAAGACTTCTCAGCCCTAACTGTAGATGCCTGGGACTGAACCTGTGACCTTCTGCCTGCAAAGCATGTGCTCTACCACTGAGCTACAACCCTTCCCCATTTGCAGACATTATTTAGGTGAGCAGGGGAAGGTTTAAGTACCCTCCTTCTGCTAGTCTTTTCCTGCCAAAATGCTCCCCTCTCCTTATTGGCATTAAGAGGGAAACACCTAGCTGGGTACTCCATGTTTGCCTTGCAATGTGTAGACCCGCCAGGTGGGAGATCAGTCAATGACTCTCTCTCTCTCTCTCTCTCTCTCTCTCTCTCTCTCAGCTGTTCTGCAGGGTGGTGCCCCCAGGCACCCAAGCTAAAATATGAATTTGCCCCCCCCCAAATAAAATTAAAAATAAAATCAGAGCTGAACCAAATTTGCAAAAACAAGAGCCAATACCACACCGTCCCAACAAACCCTCAAGCAAATTCTCCTGTCTCCAATTTTCTTCATCAAAACCTCCAAAAAAGAATTAATATTAACTTAATTCATATTCATTACAGACCTCATTTTCAGTTATGAAAGTGGTACAATGATTTTTAGACGTTACAAAAAAAAGGGCCAGGTATAAAATGTTCAGTTTGCTGAGTTAATAGTAGAACTGCTGTGTGCTGTCTGAACTGTACTGCTGCAACGCTCTTCAGCCCCAATAACGGAGGTGGGGGGGGCGCGGACAGTGTCTTCCGCACCAAGTGGAGCCCCACACCTGGGTCAGCTCTCTGTCGGCAAAGGGCAGGCACTCCACTCCAACCATTGCCACTGCCGGCCAAACACTCATGTGCACACTTGCCTTGCAGGAGCAGAGCAAGCTTTCTCTGCACACGTGGAATTCCATGGTAACCCCCCAAGGGGGGAAGCGGTACCTATACCCACAGACAGTGCACTCTCCTTCTCCCCTGTTTTTTTGGGGGGAGGAGGCTGAGGCACGAACAATGCGGACCACTCAGGTAGCACCACTCCCTCTGGGTGGCCAGGTGTCCTACTTTATAGAGGACAGTCCTCTGTTTGAAGGAGTCCTCTATTCGAAGGGCTGTCCAATCCAAGTCTGGTTTAAAGACAAAGAACCATCAGAAGGAAGTGCTGGGAGGGGCCTTGAAGTTGCCCACCCTCAGTTAGCACGTGGTCCTGGGCAGCAGGCTGAGAAGGAGGCACACAGGTCACCTGGTCACATGAAGCACAGAAGCTCTCTGGAGTGACCGGTTGGCAACCCCACACATGTCATTAGGTTTCAGGATCTACTCCATCCTGGATCTGATCAATACAGGCTTTGACCATGCCGGAGGTGTTGTTTCTTTGTTTCCAGAGATGGATAGATATGGATTCCACCCCAGTATGATGATCTGGCTTCAGCTGCTAGCCTGTGCATGGGACTGTGAGCAGAGCAGGCAGGGAGCGTGATGAACTCAGGGGCAGTGGTACCACTAGGACCTGGACCTCTGCAGGGGCGGTGCTAGATACCGAAAAGATCCAGGGCTCAGGCCCACAGCACAAAAACAAAATGCACAAATTTGCAAATGCTAATTTACGGTATGCTCTAAAGTTTGTGTGTGTATATCTTCAAAGGGCCCTGTTTCCTAAAGACACCCCCATTTGTAAAAAGGGGTGTATGGACAGGGGAGATGAAGGCATATGATTTCGGAAAAAACCTCAGGCAAAAAGATTAGGGGGTGGGCAGCAGGAGGTGAAGCACATGAGGGCAAAAAGCCAGCTGATCCAGGGAGATCAGATGCAACAGAGATCATCAGGGCCCCTGGCTGTACCTTGATTTCAGCAAGTGCCCATGGACAGCAGGGTGGTGGGGCAGATGGCCTCCTAGAGATTTGGGGCTCCAAATGACAGATTCGGGGCTCCAGTCCTAATGGGCTGCCCCCTAACACTGCCACTAGACCTCTGGGCGCAAGTCTGGGGCTGCAGAGGCTGGAGCTTGCCCATACAACTATGCCCCTGCAGTGGCGGTCGTCACAACGCCTTCCTTTCCTTTTTCCTTTTTGGCCAGTGGTCAGGGATGTTGGGAACTGCAGTCCCAAACATCGGAAGGGCACCAGGTTGGGGCAGCTGCTCTAGAGCTTTCCTCCAGGACAGCCGGAGCACCTGCCCTGCGAAATGGCTTTTGAAAGACAAAAGAAAGGAAGGACAGATGTTGTGCTGCAGCCGCCACCTGCTAAGCTGGGTAGGCAGCACTGGTGGAAGAAGAGATCGGAAGGGTCCCTTCCTTTTTCTGTTTTTTGGAAGATTTTTCAGAAGTTGTTGGGAGAGCTCGGGCCTGTAGCCAGGGGTGGACGGGGGGGCGGTGGCTGCGGCTGCGGCTGCCCCCTAACTTTATTTACAAGCAAATAATTAGCAGTTTACAATTTTGTCTTTAAGGGCACAATCCTATGGTTGCTAGGTGCTGTTTAGACCAGTGTTCTCCAACCTTGGGCATGCTGGGAGTTGTAGGCCAAAAACATCTGGGGACCCAAGGTTGGAGAACACTGGTTTAGACGGCCATAGGATAGGTCGGGGTCCCAGCTCTGACCTCGGAAACGCGTTCCCGGCAGGGCCTCAGCCCCTTCTCCTTGCGAGCAGTGCCAAAAGACTGAAATCAGCCGTCTACGTCTTTTGCAGGGCGAGGGATGTGTGGAGGCAATCATTGCCTCCATGCTCCTCCCACGCTCGACTGGATGCCCGGAGGGTTACGGGCAGCCACATTGGATGATGCTGCCCAAGGCCTGCAAACCAGATGAACTACCCCCCCTACTTTTTAGGGACCCCCATCCCCCCAAACTGTTAGGCTGATTACAGACCTGGGAGGGCTGCTTCCAGGGTGAAGGCAGCATGCCCAGCAACCTCTACAAAAAGTTTAGAAAAGAAAGAGGGAGCAATTTTTATTCCTTACCCGTTGCCTGGTGAGTGGAATGGTGGCCACAGGAGTGGGGGGCAAAAAGGAGCCATTTGTTCCCTCTCCCCTCTCCACTTATCAGGCAGTGAGAATATGGGGTGGGCTAAGATTTTTTAAAAATTATATTGTTTTAAATGTATTTTACTCTGTATTTTAATGTGTACATCGCCCAGAGTGGCCGCAGATGGGCGATAAATAAATGTAACAAATAAAACGAGTCTGGTTTTCTTTCCTTTTTAAAGTGTTGGTGGGTGGGTGGGAGCTGGGGGGGACACAGGTGGTAGTAGAGGGGCCCACAGGAGCAGGCAGTATTTTGTGCACTGAATGGAAATACTGTTTTTGCATGTAATTATTATTACAATAGCTGTAAAGGGTTTGGGCTTCTTTGTCAGCGTTGCAAACGGCAGAGGAAGTTTTGCAAATGAAAACCAAGACAAACAAGACATTTTCTGTGGCAATATTTTTTGAAAAAATACCTGCCAATGGCTTGTTGTGTCCAATGAACAGAGAAATAATGGTTATTAAGCTCTACTGCACACCAGTATTTGAAAGAGCAAATACAGCAGTGGTGTTAGCGCTAGCTCATTCCCAGGTTTCACCACTTTGACAGATCAGCAGCGGCACATAGGAGAAAAAGGCGAAGTGCCAGCTTGCAAACTTTGGCAATCATTATAAAGCTTCAAATTCTAATGCAAAACACTATCGATTTGTAGAAACGGTTCAGGAATTCACTACCAAGCGCTATCCTTCTCTGTTGGGTCAGCACAAATGGATAAAAGTCCAAAACAGTGCTGCATTATTCAGCACTACACAATGCTGTTTTGGACTTTAGACATTTGTATTGACGTGACAGAAGGGATGCAACGTTTTATGGTGTTTCATCCCCCCCCCCCCACGTTGGATGGTGCCGTCTTTGGTGTTTTATATCAGAATTTGAAGCCTGTCCACGGTTGCCGGATTTTGTAAAACCCCCCCCCCCAAACGTGAATTCTATAATATCTTGAACATGGGAACTTTGTGGGTCTTTCAGTAGAGCCAGTGTGGAGAGCCAGTGTGGCGTAGTGGTGAGAGTGTTGAGACTGGGACTTGGGAGATCCGGGTTCTAGTCCCCGCTTGGCCATGAAACTCACTGGGTGACTTTGGGCCAGTGACAGTCACTGACTCTCAGCCTAACCTACCTCACAGGGTTGTTGTGAGGATAAAATGGAGAGGAGGATTATTATTATGTAAGCCGCCTTGGGTTCCTTACAAGAGGAAAAAAGGTGGGGATATAAATATAATAAATAAATAATATAATATAATAAGAAGGCTTTAAGAGCCTTAACAAACTGCCATGTTCTGGCTTGAGCCAGCAAGACTCTACCCCTCCCCGCCGGGCAGACTGGAAACATGCCAAGCAGAAACTCCTCTAGCTGCTGCTTGTGCACATTACAACAAATTCTTCCTTCCTTCCTGTTTAGATCAGCAGCGCAATGATACCAGCATCTTCCAGGGCTAAACACAATTTCTTGCATTTGAAGTGTGCTTATAACTAGCTTGCCCAAGCCTTAAGTGTTTCCCTAAGTGTTCAAAGCACTCTAGAGCAGTGTTCTCCAACCTTGGGTCCCCAGATGTTTTTGGCCTAGAACTCCCAGCATGCCCCAGCCAGCTACGCTGGGTTGGAGAACACTGCTCTAGATACATTATCTCAACAATCCTTATTACAATGCCCCTGCAAGGTAGACAAGGGAACAATAAGGTAATGTTTATTTATTTGAGGCATTTCGGCTGGGGGGAAAAAGGCTCCTAGAGTGCCTTGCAAAGAACAGTAATAAGAGCGTCCCTGCCTTCCGGCATACAGTCTGACAAAACAAAAGGAAAAGGGACTGGGAGGGAGGAGGAAAAAAGAAGAAGAAGCAAACTCAGCCAATAGCACTTAATTATAAAGTACTTATAAAGACCAGCTAGAATTGAAACAGTTCAAGGAGCGGAAGAACCAGAAGTTGCTTGTTTCTCAGCTGAGCTGATGGATTGGCCCTGTGTGTTTTTTTTAATCACTCCCTCTGCTGCAGCTTGATAGACATCATGGCTCTATATTTCCTCCAGTATTGGAGGCAGTATGCCTGTGTGTGCCAGTTGCCGAGGAACACGAGCCGGAGGGTGTTACTGCACTCATGTCCTACTTGTGGGATTCCCATGGGGGCATCTAGTTGGCCACTGTGAGAACAGAATGCTGGATTAGATAGGTTTTTAGTGTGATCCAGCAGGGCTCCCCTTATGTTCTTATGATAGACCATCTGAGGTTGAGTCAAATTGGGAAATTCTCTTGGTCAAGTCCCATTGAAGTAAATGGGAGCTGCACAATACATACGCTGTTCTGCAGCTTCCATGCACTTCAATGGGACTTGAGCAAGAGAACTTCCCGGGGGGGGGGGTAGGGGGTGCTTGCTTATTGTGGCAGCATTTACGATGTTCCTTTTTTCTTTCTTTTTTAATGTAAATAAGCCAGTCAATATCATGTTGGCTCATCTGTGGGTGAAGACAATCTGTGGTTTTAAATTTTATATTTTATATTGTATTTTATGATTTTAACTGTTGTAAACCGCCCAGAGAGCTTCGGCTATTGGACAGTATAAAAATGTATTAAATAAATAAATAAAAAATAAAAAAATAAAAAATAACTTTTTTAAACAGCTGTTTCAAGTAAAAACCCTCTGGGCACACCACTGAGTGGTGAGCCACTGTGATGTCACCCAGAAGCTTCCCTTCCAATCCCCTGCACTTACAAAAAAAATCTGTTTAAAGAAGCATATGCACAGTGGCTGTCTCTCTTGCAGTATGGAGGTAGGGGAAAGAATAGAGGTGTTTGATATGCTGGCATGCACGTCTGTCATCTCTGTTGTAAGGGCTTTTCTACATGAGGCTGTTAATTCGCTGCATCTACTTTCAGTTTCATTGCAGAATTGAGATCTGAGCAGTACAAGACAAGAGGAATATTTCGTTTCATGCTTTTCTGCTACATAACCTCTAGGTGGAGCTGTGGGATAGCAGAATAGCACAAATACACAAGAGGAAATCACACTTTCTTTCCCCATCAGAAATAATACCACATTTTCCCTGCTCTAAAAAAATTCACGGAAAGTGCTGTTTGCAAAGACAAGCGAAACTGGAGGGTCACACAATTGTCTAAAGAACCTGAAAACAACTGTGAGCAGGGAATGCTGAGTGTGCAACAAATGCATTGTGTAGAAAAGCTCAAAGCTCAAAAGCTCAAAACACACAAAGCGAGGCTTACCCTGTGACTCAGGGCTGTTAGGCACATAGGAAGCTGCCTTATACTGAGTTCGACCCTTGGTCCTTCTAGCCCAGTACTGTCGTCAACGCTGATTGATTGGCAGCAATGGCTCTCCAGGGTTTCGGACAGGAATATTTCCAGCCCTACCTGGAGATGCCGGGGATAGAACCTGGGACCTTCTGCACGCAAAGCAGGTACTCTGCCACTGAACCACAAGCCCCCCTACTGTGTTCTGTGAGCTCTATAATTTTATTGTGCATCCCTCCCTGCGAGTTTTGCTTTCTCATACATAAACTGGCTGAAGACACCCACTTGTAGCGGCATGAGTCGTGGAATGGAATATTTGTGGGTGGGTGGGGTGGGGGGATGCATCTTAGAAAGGCAAGACAGCCAAGCTGCTTTTTTCTTGAACATGGCGCCCTCCCACGGATCTCCAAGGCCAGTAGAAATAAGTACTTTTTTTTAATGAGCGAGATTATATCAGGCACAGAAGCAAGAATGCTGGATGGGCAGCCCAATCTAGTTCAGAGCCTTTCCATAGAAACTCCATTTCTGCAGCTTCTGGGGGCAGGACGCAAAGTGACTAAGCACCCAGCGAGGGAGGCAGTGTGTGTGCCTTGTTGACCTTTGAAGGTTAATGACATGTACTTGTCATAAAATTAATAGTCACACACACACACACACACACACACACACACACACACACACACTCATTCCATCGCCCTGACCACGTGGAATTGAAGAACTCAAGATAAGCTGCCCTTAGAAGACCAGCCTTTTGGTCTTTGGTTTTGCAGGAAAGAGCTGTGAGACAAAGAAATCACTCATTTGCTTGGAGACCTTTCCTGCAACTTTTTGCAGGGGTATTCATGGCTTTCAGTGAAGCCTTTGGCACAACCATCTAATTCCCATAACCTGCCATAACTCAAAACTGCAACTAAGGGCTAAAATACATGCTACATTAAAGATTCAGCATGCAGATGATCCTTGGCTTTTTACTTCCAAGTAAGCATGGCCCCACCCAATCTGGGTAGGGGAGGTTTATACCTTCCCACCCAGTCATTCCCCCCTAAACTTTGCTGCGTGAAGGCTAAAAAAGGGGGGACACACCCATTGGTGCTAATTGATTTTTTTATTTCTTTAGCCCCTGTGTGCATGTTTGGGGTGGGAAGGTTTAAACCTCCCCAACCTGCATGTGGTGGTCTCAGTCTGGATTGGGGCTCTTCATGCTTACTTGGAAATAAAAAAGCGAGGGCCATTTATTTTGGGTAGCATTTAGTTGAGCTCTAAGCCTAAGCACAATAATAATAATAATTTTTATTTTGGGTCAAAAACCAATACAGAACAAAACCATCACAATGTATTCAATCCTCATATTAATTAACCTCGTGGTTCCAAGCTCATTATTTAACTGGTTCAGCAGCACACATTTCCGCCGACTTATAGCAGCTGCACAGAAGCTTGCTACTTTCAGCGTGACTTGGTGCTTTTGGCCCTTCAAAAGATACTTTACATGATACATTTCAGCTCTACCGGGAATGTATTGTATAATATGCAACATGAAGATTTGGTGCAGATCTTGATAAAAAAAAATACAGTGCAGCAACACATGGCCAGCCGTTTCCACCATGTTCATTCCACAGGGGCATGTTCGCTCTTGATATAAACCTTCTTTCTAGCAATGCTGAGGGCAAAACATTTAGCCTGGCTAAAGCAAATGCTTTCCTGAAGCCTAAGCACATACAACTGAAAAAAACACTTCAGTTTGCTGCCCTGTTTACAGCTGCCTTGTCCTTCCCTCCCCTTCCTCTGCAGCCCTTGTGTTGAATTTTAAACTGTAAGCTCCTCCGTACAGAGACCTGTCCTCTTGTCCTCTATAAAGCAACATGCACAGTGATGGTGCTGCTAAATAAATAAATATTGTATTTGTGCATGGTCAGTTTGAGCCAGTGGGGAAGGTGGAATTCAGCAAGTCCTTAAGCCAGAGGCATCATGAAGGAAGTGGTTTGTGAAGACAAATCTGAACAGAGGTGGCATCAGGTCGGGGGTTCTGGGAGATAATTCTGAGCAAAGGAAGCAGCTAGGATGAATGGGTAGTGTTGCTCAGGGGAGCAAGAAATATTTGGGCAACTGAGGCTGGCAAGAGTTGGAGGAACAATGGGAACAGGCATACAGTATATAAATCATGAAATAAGGGAAGAACGATGCGGAGGGGAACAGAACTCTAAAGGCGAGGATGACGAGCACGGGGGAAATTTGAACACAGCATTTCCTCCCTCCCCTGTGTGGAAGATCGGAAACAAAAAAAAACTATGTCCCTAAGCCAGATGTAATCATGATTCATGACACCCCTGAGCACTTGCTTGCATAGACACATTTAATGTGTGAACTAGGCATAGGTGGATATCACTGGCAGAAATTCCTATGATTGTGACTGATGCTGCCAAAAAAAAAAAAAAAAAAAAAGGCATAAAAATACTGCCACTAGAATAGGCATTTTTGTGCACTCTAGACCCATGACTGCCAAATCTGCATGTTATATTTATCAACATGGATCTGCGCCTGGAGCTTGGGAAAGGCCCTTTAGCAGGGCTGTGGAACCTTTTTCCTGTCCAGATCTCCGTGACCTTGGTCGAAACCTGTCAGGGCCCACATTCCAGCAGTGGGTGGGGCCACAGCCCAAAGTGGGTGGGGTCTGCTCCAAAGTGGGTGGGGTTTTAAACGAGGTTGGGATCCACATTAAACTAGCCTGAGGTCGGGCCGCTGGTTTTTTTTCGCCCCTGCCGTACGTGACTGCTTCTTTTTCACACGGAGTGGCAGCATTTTATCTGATTCATTATTATTTTTAAAATGTGGTGCTAGCTGCAGGATCACTCTACTATGTATGCTGGAAAATTCCCAGAAAACCACATTACTACTAAGGTCTTAGGTTAACCGGTGCTCTACTACTCTTGAGCTTGCTCAGTGGTTGTTAATCCAGGTGGAATAAGGAAAAATTGATTGTGTAAATGAGGCCTAATAGTTTCCTTAAAAATGTTTCCTTCTGGCCCAGAAAGTTGTTTTCTCTCTCTATGTGTGAATGGACTAAAGGATAACCTGGGCGGCGGCGGCGGCGGTGGCGGCGGCGGGGGGGTGGGGTGTCTCCTTATTTTTTGCCTTCTGTTTATGTTTAGTCTTTCTTATTTGTCAGCAAATGTAGCTGATGCCTGTAATTCTGGAAATCAATGAATATGTACCTAAGCAGAAACTCAAGGTGAACATTTTAACCGCTGTCTGCTTGCCAGGTACCAGTTTTGATTGCTTTGGTGGGTCTAAAAGATGATTTGCTGGAGTGGGTCACATGCGCTGTTGTCCATGCATTATTTTATTATTTGCCTATCGATTCATTCATCCATCCTCACCTCTCCACTTTGTATCCCTTCCTTTCCCTTAAATAATAATAAAGTTTTCATTATGAATAAACCAATTTATTCTGAGGTCTGCTGAAGGCTTATCAGGAAGAGCATATGCTCAGACAAATTGTGTCCCGTGATTTTGGGGGAAATGAATGAATGCAAACACGCAAAAGGGTGACTGGTGAAATAATGCATCTGTGTGTGTGGCTGTGGCCCAGCCTCAGTGCTAGCACAGGCTTAATTATAATAATTTTGCATGTTGTGATATACAAATGAGCACAGTCTCATTTGTATAATGGTTGAAGTGAAACTGAAGGGAGTGTGGTGGGAATCTAAAAAAAAATCCATCTAATCCAAATTTGCTTGAGAAAACGGAACTTGTTACTTCCTAATTATTATTCATTTTTGCAACTACAATTTGGGTAGTGCTGGAATTAGAGTTGCAGGAGAAATAGGCTGTAAAAATATGCAATTGGGCAGTTTAAGAATTAAGATTTAAAAAGGCCTCACTTAAAATATGAGAACATAAGAAGACCCTGGCTGGTTCTGTCCAAGGTGTTAGCAGAAGTGATTGAACAGGAACGGTGCAGGGCTGTTTGGCGCCCTAGGCCAAATTATATTTAGCGCCCCCCCTCTCATGCTGTGGGGGGGGCTCCGGAGCAAAGCAGCCCTGTTCTGCAACACCCCCCGCGCCGCCGCCGCCCCACCACCACCTACCTTCCCCCCGCCCCGCTGCTGGCTGCTGCTGCTGCTGCCGCTGCCGCTGCCGCTGCCGCCGCCTCCTCCTCCTCCTCCGACGCGACGGGACCCCCACGCTTTTTTTTTTTTTTGCCGGGGAAACCAGGGCAACAGGGCTGTTTAAGCCCTGTTGCCCTGGTTCCTCCTCCCGCCAAAACAATGCCGGTGGGGCTCCAGAAACGACAGGAAGGTAGGTAGGTGGCTGGCGGGCGGGCGCGCGCGCGGGGGGGTGCAGTGGCGGCGGCGGCAGCGGCTGGCAGGCGGGCGGGGAGGCGCAGCGGAGGCGGCTGGCGGGGCAGGAGCGCGCTGGAGGCGAGGAAGGGGCGCAGAAACGCTGCATCCTCTTCCGCCACGCGCCCTAGGCCTGGGTCTGCCTAGCGGTAGCGCCGGCTCTGTGACTGAATAAAGCAAACTTAATCCAGAAAGTGAAGGGCTGTCCAAATTTACTGACCAAGTTCGCACGATCACTGCGGCCCGCTGTGGGTTGCTTATCTATCTATCTATCTATCTATCTATCTATCTATCAAGCCACAGCCATGGCTTGTTGTGTTGTCATGGGCTGTTTTAGGGTTGTGGGTGGTTTGTTAACCATGCCAACAACCCACCCTCGCCAGGTTTGGATGACACGACAAGCTGTGGTTGCAGCTTGAATATTCAAAATGGCCACCTGTACACGCCGGAACTCACCGTGGCTTAAATAAGCCATGGTGGGCTACTTGATCGTGCAGACTGGCTTACTAAGTCATAAACAGTCCCCTGTCTAAGCAGCCAGAAGCATAAAACAGAGCAAATCAGGCCAGGCTTCTAACAGAATGAAACCACTACTGCTGCTACTATAGAACATGCTAGTCTTTTTATACACAAGAAACCCAGGCTAAAAGGAAACTTATTTGCTCCACCTGGCCGCCTGGCGGCTAGGCAACATACCCCCTCCCTTGTGACCCCTGTTTGCACCCGAAGCGCTCTGATGCATTCAGAGATGTTAATTAGCTCTGCACCTTGAGTGATCTTGATATTGCACCTACTAATTGCTCTAAGGACCACAAGAACAAATTCACCCTTGGCTTGTACCTTTCTTGTGCCCCCCCCCTTCTAAAAGGTTGAAATACCTCCCTTAATGCTTAGTTACTGGCAGTAAGAGCCTGAAGCTACAATATGCTGGTATTTTTGGTCCTGCCCCATTCACCTTTAGCCCCCCCCCTTTGCCTTTGGTTCCACCCACTACTAGAACACACGCCCTGGGAGCTTCTCTGAAATTGAATTCAGCCCTTGGGCTGAAAGAGGTTAGACACCACGGGCCTATAGAGAACCACTTGCCCATTCTAAGAGATTCTTTTATCAGCTTCTCTTTGCATGTGCGCTGCTCCTCGCTGCTGTTATTCCAGCCTCAGAGAATGAAATATCTTTGGCACAGACAGGCTCTGAGCTGGCTCCCTGAGAGCTGAGCTCCACTGTGGCCCTTATCAGCATGTGTGAGCTTGCAAAGATAAGCCTTCAAAGCCAAACACATTTTAAATACACCTTTTAAAAGCCTTCAGAAATGTAGTTTCATAAATGTTTGTGTTACGTGATTAACAGATAACATGGAGTGGTGTTATTGAATTGCTGCCCGCCAAATACTTGCAAACAGTATTTGTTGTCAGTATCAGATGAATGGGTTACTTATTAATGGGTTTCTGAATATGGTAGAATTCACTCTTTCAGAGCCAATATTTCCCACCCTTTGTGCTTTCTGGCTCGACGGGACATCCTTGCCCTCAGTTCTGTTGATCCAAATTAAGCTTCGAGAATTTCTGTGCGGGACGTGATGTGCAGGTCTGAGGCACGGAGTGATGTAGGTAGGCGTGTTTTTGGTTCTGGCCCCGTGTGCCTTAGCACCCACCTGGCAGGCTCAAATTTAATAGGAGAAGCTTTTCCTAGCAGGGAGATGCGAGGGGGGGGGGGAGCTCACCTGCTTAGTAATTGTGCATCAGGCTGTAAAGCAGGGGTGCAGAACCACCAGCCCATGGGCCTAATCTAGCCAGCTGGACTCCCCAATCCGGCCCATGGAGCCTTCTTGGGTTCCCCGCCCCCTGGAGGATTCCTGCAGTTATTTCCAAGTCTTCCTTCGGGCACCGGCCAAGTCCCTTTCTCCATGCTGAGAGAGGCATGGATCTCTGAGAAAGTGAAAATGGGTGGGCAGGGACATCAGTGATATCACCAAGTGATGTCATCCAACCCATGGGGGACAATTTGGCCTCCCACGGAAGATTATTTCTACATCCCAGCTATAAAGGTCCAACAGCAGGATCATTTTTTTAAAAAAGAAAAAGGCAAACCCTAGATCAGTGATAGGCAACCTGCTCCCATGCAGATGTTTTGGACTACAGTTCCCATAATCGCTGACCGTTGACCATGCTGTCTGGGGATTATGGGAGTTGTAGTCCAAAACCTGCTTGCCCATCATATTGTTTAGCTACATGAAGACAAGGGAAGTTTTTATCAGACCGATTCATCTTAAAAATGCTAGAAGTAAATACTGGAGTTATACAGAACTCTCCAAGTGTATGAACTTTGGTTACTACTTTGAACTACATACACAAAGTAGTAGTCGTCGTCAGCAATGTTTATGGTGCTTTTCAGAGTACAAAAGGACAGCTCTGTGCCTAGAGGAGCCTACAGTCTATAAAGGGAAGGGATGCTGGGCAGGAAACAGGGAAACCATATAAGATTATTCCAGTTACACATACGTAGGCTTGGTTGCATGCTTAGTTACAAGAGGGCATAGGAATTAGGAGGGGCACAGAACTATGTTGGAGCTGGGTGGGCTGGATTGCCCCCCCCCCCAGACCTCTGTGGACTGGATGACATCAGTGGCCAGGCCCACATCCACATCATCTGGCCATGCCCATTTTAGTTTTGCTCTGTGCTGACAGAGGTACAGAATTCCGCGCATCTCTCAATACAGAGAAAGGTACTTGGCCGACGCTGGGAGGAGCAGGTTTTTAACTTGCATTTTATTATTGTTGGCCACGATGAGCGCCATTTCTGGCAGAAAGGCAGGACAGAAAACAAACAAACACATCACCAATCTATAGGTGTCGTAGCAGCCTTCCCCAATCTGGCTGGGGATTATGGGATTTGTAGGCCAATGCATCTGGAGAGCACCAGGTTGGGGAAGGCTATGTTATAGGTATTGTTGGCAGTATGTAAGTGTTAGCCTTGCCTGGCTTCCCCACAAGTCTTTTGGGTATTTATTTATTTATTTATTATATTTATACCCTGCCTTTTTTCCTGCAAGGAACCCAAGGCAGTTTACATAATCCTCCTCTTCCTCTCCATTTTGTCCTCACAACAACCCTGTGAGGTAGGTTAGGCTGAGAGGCAGTGACTGGCCCAAAGTCACCCAGTGACTAGAACCCGGATCTCCAGTCCAACACTCTCACCACTACACCACACTAGGTAGCCTTTGTTACGACAGATAATCTTGGGCGTTAGATTCCCTTATAGAAGAGAGACTAACCCCACACTCTCATGAAAGGTTTGGGACCTTTGGCTGGAGTAAAGATACGCACAGCTGGGTGAAGTGTGTGCTTTGCCCTTTAACACTAAACACACACACACACACACACACTGATGTCAGAAACAAAAGAGCTGTTTTATTAAAGATGAAATATAGAGCAGGTACAGCGTCTTACTTCTGGTGGTACTAAACTCAATTATTTCAGGCAGCAAAATACCCTTACGCCATGGTTCAGACACACTCTATATTCTGGGAGAGGAAAGAGTCCTGTTTGCCCTAACAGCCTAGATAGAAAAGGGGCGGAAGAGTGGCTTCCGTCTCTAGAAGGAACATTAGAGAAAGAAATTCCAGCTGCTACCTTGTCTGTTGGTGGTTCCCTGCAGCGGATTCCCCAATGGTTATCCTGTGGAGGCAGGAGGTGATCAAGCCCGCTTGGATGACTTAGGGTGACTCTCTTGACTCACACACATTCCCATTATTCAAACCACAGTTCCTATACCCTTCCCTGAGTCTCTGGCTACATGAGAGGCAAGGATCTCCTTTGTTCTCCTGATGGTCTTAATCACCGCTAATTGCCCTGTCCTTTGTGTGCCTGTTGTCCTTGATGGGTGTCATAGGAAAACCTTTTGTGGGTTCTCCTTGCTTGATGAGCTCAACTCAAGTCTCTGGTTGAATGAATAGAGACTAGGGGCAGGGGAAGCCATCCTCTTGCAGGACTTATTCTAAGGTTCTTCTCTGGAAAGTCTCTCCTGTGCCTTCAGGCCATGCATGTTAATCTGACTATATTCATTCATCAGGCTTTCAATCACTCTCCATTCAAACCTTCATTTGCATCCTGTGTGCCAGTCCAGCAGCTGGGGCTGCTCATTCCTCCTAAACCCAAGCTTACCCAGGCTCTTGTTGGGGCCTGCTGTGGCCTTCCCTGTGAGCCATATTCACAATCAGATTATTATAACTATATACCCATAGTCGCAATCAGATGATTATAACTACATAACTACATCCACTCATAACACCTTCAGCAAGTCATGGTTTCTTGATTATCTGTCATCCCAGCTGTTAGATAGGAAGGAAGGGTGTGGTGCATGGGTTGTGTGGGTCACAGAGGTGAGCCCCCAGGGTATTTTATCAAGCCCGATTGCTCATTCACAGTGATTGAGCTGGCCAAACTACAATAATCAAGGATTAATTTCATAGATTTCATAGATCATAGAGTTGGAAGGGGCCTACAAGGCTATCGAGTCCAACCCCCTGCTCAATGCAGGAAACTAGAGGGGTCTCCCATCCGAGTAATAACCAGGCCCGACCCTGCTTAGCTTTCCACGCTCAGACAAACTGAGCCAGCATAAGCCAAATAAACTAGTTAGAAGCTGCGCAGATATTTTCTTCCTGTAGAAAAATCTCACTAGCAACGCAACTAACACTACAAATAAACATACTACTACACACAGAGAACAGCAAGTCCCTAGAGGTGAGGACATATTCCAAGAACACAGATTTGTCACATCCTTACTTACATACACCCCAGTGCCATCTACTCACATACAGCTCACCATGGGCTTTACACACACACACACACACACACGTACGCACACAAAGCAAGAATGTCCAGAACCCCATTCAAACAACATATTCTATCACCCAGAGCTTAATAGAAGCCAAGGTTCACCCTACAGAGCCGTGCCCTCAAAGCTCATGTACAGAGTCGGGCTCGACATAATGACGAAAAGAGTTCCCTTGAGCATGTGCAAAATAACCACGACTGTAATTCTGGGATTAAGGGACTTCTACAAAGGGAGCCTCGGACTCTTCTTTTTACAGAGTAATCCTATCCATGTCTACTCAGAAGAAAGACCTACTGACAGATAAGTGTGTCTAGGATTGCAGCCTTAAAAAATAAAAAACGTCCATAAGGCTGTGGCTTCTCACCCCCATATGCTGTCCTATACCTGCATCCGACGACGGGGGCTCTCCGGCCAATGAAGGCCTATGCCCCCTCCCCTGGACATTTATTAGGCTTTCAGATGCCCCCCCCCCGCAGACACTACACCAACTGCGGTGTAGTGGTTAATGTGGCGGCAGGCTAGGACCGGGGAGACCAATCCGCATTCAGCCACGAAGTTGACGGAGTGAACTTGTGCTGCCAGACACATCCCTATTTGGGCTAACCTCCCTCGCGGGGTTGTTGTGAGATAGTGGTGGCGGAGAATCGCGTGCGTTGCTTAAATCTTTATCCCGCTCTTCCTTCTGGGAGCTCAAAGCAGCTCCCGAAGGAAGAGTGGGATAAAGGTATTATAGGGGTAAATAGGCTGGGCTCTGCTAGAAGGGTCTCACAGCACCAGTGGCCGAGACCGGCGGGCTCCCTGCTTCTCCCGATCTTCCTCTCCCACTACTCCCTGCTGCGAGGGGGCGGGAGCACCCCCTTTCTCGCAAGCAGCCCCGCCGTCTTCTGTGTGTGTGTGCGTGCGCGCGCGTCTTCCTCCGGGCTCCGTTGGAAGGGACGGCCTCTGCTCCCCCACGACGGCCACGTGTCTCACAGCACCAGTGGCTGAGACCGGTGGGCTCCCTGCTTCTCCCGATCTTCCTCTCCCACTACTCCCTGCTGCGAGGGGGCGGGAGCATCCCCTTTCTTGCAAGCAGCCCTGCTGTCTTCTGTGTGTGTGTGCACGCGCGTGCACCTTTCTCCGGGCTCCGTTGGAAGGGACGGCCTCTGCTCCGCCACGATGGCCACGTGTCTCACAGCACCAGTGGCCGAGACCGGTGGGCTCCCTGCTTCTCCCGATCTTCCTCTCCCACTACTCCCTGCTGCGAGGGGGCGGGAGCACCCCCTTTCTCGCAAGCAGCCCTGCTGTCTTCTGTGTGTGCGTGCGTGCGCACGGCCACACGCGTCTTCCTCTGGGCTCCGTTACCTGCCAAAGTGTCCCAGGGAGTCAAAGAGGAGTTCGGCAGGCACCGCATCCGAGCTCGGCGAGCGATACAGCGCTAATTAAATTTCAAGGCGTTTCTGCGCCGGTGCGCCCCCTTGATCCATGCGCCCTAGGCAGCCACCTAGTTCGCCTAATGGTAGCGCCGGCACTGGTCCTATGGGTCAGCCCTTTGCCTCCCATGACCGCCTGGCCCTGCCACTCATGACCCATCCTCTGCCCCAGGCCTGAGCCCCAGATCTTTTAGGTACCTAGCACCGTGCCTGCCCCAGGGTGTGGACCTCGGCTGATGCCTGATGATGCCGACCCCTGATGCCGGCTCTACCCCCCCCCCCCCGTCACCACAGTTTTAAAGAAAAAGACATCAGGAGATCCAATCATGGATCTCCCACGACATGTCTGGTTTGGCCCTCTTTAGATGGTCTTTTGTAAGTCACTGTTCTCTTAGCCAGCTCTCTGTAATATGGGCCTAATCATACCAGCCGACCTCGCAGGGCTGTTGTAAAGATTACTGAGGTCACGCATGCAAAGAGCTTTGAAAGCGCTAGAGTGCTGTAAGTGCTATAGACGCATAAGGGGGGAGGGGGAAAGGGCACAAGAAAGTAGCCTTCCCGGAACAAGACTAGATTTCTGTGTCTCCCTGTGTATCCATATGCGCACTGCTTTGCTGCCCGCATTGAAGCTTACTAGCTCAAGAGAACAGTGATTTGAAGGGCCAAGCTGCCCAGGAAATCTTCTAAGTGCCATAAGATCATACTGAATAATTTAAAGAATATGCTTAGTCCTGAGAGAATGCATGGACATTTTGATGCCAAGTGGCAAATAATAAAAATATTTGCACTAAGTTCATTTCCACAACTGCACATAAAAAGACTCCCCCCCCCAATTCCCCCCTCCAGGGTATATCCAAAAGGGGGAGAAAGAGAAAGAGAGAGAGAGAGAGACCTGTAATAAAATAGAAATTCTAAACAGCAATAAAATGTTTATCGCTTTTGGGGTTATGAGTGTTCAGCTTTTATGGCTATGAAAATCAATTTACTGAGCTGAGGTTTACTGCAAAATCGAGAAGTTAAAATCTGAATTCGTTCTCCTGTAGCAGGTTCTATTTATTTCCCAGTCAATATGGTAACAGGAACCAATGCGTGCTTACCCGGAGCAGATGTCATTCCGACTGACAGCTTGCTAGAAAACCATCTTGTTAAACATCTGTTACGAGCTGCCAGCAACTTGCACGGATCTTTCTGCTTCCCTTTATAGGGGCACATGAAAGGACGTGGCCCAGATGTTGAAGTATATACAGTTGGGATCATGCTCCTCTTCCACTGAGTAGTGGGGGATCATTGATCAGAGAATAGAAGACCTGTCCTATTACCACTTTAAGGAGGGCCACCTTCCATGCGTTGCCCAGATGTTGAAGTATACAGTTGGGATCATGCTCCCTATTCCCTCTTACTCATGTGGCATTCCATCTGTATAGCATCTCTTAATTTTTTTTTTTTTAATTGCAGGTCAAGTTACCTACGCATGCAGCATTAGTATGTCAGGGATCCATGGGCCAGGTGTAGGGTGGCCATCTGTCCTACTTTACAGGGAACAGTTCTCCATTTAAAGGCGTCTTCTATTTGAAGGGCTGTCCAGTACAAGTCCAGTTTAAAGATAAAGAACCATAAGAAGGAAGAGCAGGGAGGGGTATTGAACTTGCCCAGCCACAGTTAGCACCTGGTCCCAGACTTCAGGCTGAGCAGGCAACATATGTCACCTGGTCACAGTCTACCCTGCTGCACTGAGGGAGAGATAGATTTCTATTTAAACTATAGTAACGATTTCTAATTTTTCATCTGTGCATATTTATTCATTTATTTATTAACAGTACCTGTATACCACTCCACATCTAAGTAGATTCTGGAGTGGTGTACAATAACAAGATAAAAACAGATAAAAGAAACAAAAAACAGTACCGTGGAAACAAGGGAAGAGATTACAATAGTGGTTGGACAGCAGAGAAGGCTTCCCGGAACAAAGAGGTCTTCAGCAGGCGTCGAAAGCAACACAATGTTGGAGCCTGCCTGACCTCCAAAGGCACAGAGTTCCACAGAAATGGAGCTGCCACACTGAAGGCTCTTCCCCTGGAGGACTCCAATTGGCCCAAAGGTCCATGAGGAACCACCAGGAGCATGCCATCTGATGACCTCAGCGACTGGGCAGGTTGGTATGGGAGGAGGCGCTCTCTTAGGTAGCCTGGTCCCAAATTGTTTCAGACTTTGTACACAAGTACCAGAACCTTAAACCTGGCCCAGTAGTGAATAGGTAGCCAGTGCAGCTCCTTCAGCAAAGGAGTTGCATGCTGAAAAGGGGCAGCTCCTGACAACAGCCGAGCTGCTGCATTCTGCACTAGCTCCAGCTTCTGGACCAGCCTCAAGGGTAGCCCCACATAGAGAGCATTGCAGTAATCCAGTCTTGAG
This sequence comes from Shinisaurus crocodilurus, assembly GCA_021292165.1. Classification (NCBI taxonomy): domain Eukaryota; kingdom Metazoa; phylum Chordata; class Lepidosauria; order Squamata; family Shinisauridae; genus Shinisaurus; species Shinisaurus crocodilurus. The sequence continues at coordinate 239,498 of JAHFWL010000078.1, read as the reverse complement.
GTTACTAGCACCTGTATCACTGTGGCCAAGCTATCCCTGTCCAGGAGAGGCCGAAAAAAAGTCCTGCTGCTCCCAACATGCATGCTGGGAGTTGTAGGACCTTTTCTGTCGAAACATGCTTAGGATTGCACCTTTAGTGGATGTAGTCATAGAGAGCTGCCTGTCAGCCGATGCATATTCCTCAGTCCATGTTCCAGAGTCTCACTTTCCCCGCTGACAGCTTCTTGGATTTACATGGTATTTGAGGAGTTTCTGTTTTGGCTCCATGGAGATTTCTAAGCATACACAAGCACACCATGCCTTTGACTCCCAAATATTAAATATAGTTTAAAGCCCTGAACAAAACAGAAAGAAATAAAAATATATATCCTCGCCATGTCCAAGAAATTTAAACCGGGTGGTTCCAGAAAGCAGAACTGAGCAAAATTATCTGGACGATCACGTCATTCCATCGGCCCTTTATTGACGAGGTGACACTGGAACCATAAACACCCCCTTCCTGGGATCCACTGGCTGCCAGGCATCCAGATTTGTGGAGGGACCTCTGAGTAAACAGCTGGGAGTGAGTGATATAGGGCACTGCTATAATTCTGCCTAATTAAGGTCACTGGAATCTGCTACAGTGTGTTACCCTGGCCTTTTAACTTCTACGGTGAAAGCCAAGGCGAACGTGAAGGATGTAACTATATATATAATTAGGAGGACTCTAAAGAAATGTTTTTATTTAAGCGTCACTTTCTGGCAGCACCAAAGTAGGCCCCGTATACGTGGCAAGGTTTAAATGAATGTAAATGTAAATACCACACATGTTATATGGATGAGTAACTGGTAAACACACTATTTATTTTAGTGCAGTGTTTTTTTCAGCACTGAAGCCCACTTGATGTCAAAGCGTGGGGGTTTCTAAATGGTTAGGGATGCGGCTGAAATCCCCAAAAGCCAGAATCCGGTGGCAAAGTATCAGGCACGGCCCCGCAGATTTGATGTAGGTCTCCTCGGGAGGCTCAGTGGAATCTGGACGTGGTCTAGAATTGGGGTGGCCGCTTAAACATCTCCCAAAAAGAAGAAATGCGTCACCAAAATAAAAAAAGAGGACAAAAGAGGACATTGGTTTGCATATCGTTTGCACATGTTAATTCATATTCAGAGGTGAAAAATTAGAAGTAATTTCCCGGCTTTTGTGCAACTTTCCACCCATTCTAAAAGGTTTAAATGCCACTCCTAAGGCTTGGTTACTGGCAATAAGAGCTTTAAACTTAAATATGCTGGTATTTTTTTTTGTATTTTGACCCCTGCCCCTTTCCCCTCCCCTCCATTGAAATGTGGCCTCCGAGAACTTATACGAAATGGAATTTGGACCTTGGGCTGAAAGAGGTCCAACACGCCTAGTTTAAACAGAAATACAATGCATCTCAGCCTAGTGAGGAAGGCTGTGACTAGGTGCTTGATGTGTTGCCCGCTCAGCCTGTCCAAGATGTCCAGGAACAGATGCTAACGGTGGATGACGATTGGGCGCTTCCTTCTGGGCACTTGATCTTTAAGCCAGACTTTGACTGGACAGTCCTTCAAACAGAGGATGCCTTCAAATAGAGCATGGTCCTTTAAAACAACAACAACAACTTATTTTTTATTATACAACTTCAACAAAAGAAAAGGAAGAAAAAATGTGACTACATAGATTTACATATATCAGTTTCAATGCATACATATGAAATGTGTATATATACTTTTCTATGTGTATATAATCTTTTTCTTTCTCATACACACACACACACACACACACACACACATGAAAATACAGATTTCTAGGAACTATGCATAAATTTCAACAGAAGCAACCCAAATATCCAAGCAAGTGTCCATGCGCAGGTGGCATCTATACACCACCCATTAAAATGTTGAAAGCATACTAAGGTCTTCAGTCCATCGCATTATAGGAGGTGAGTGTTTATCCTTCCAATGTGGTAATAGCAGTCTTTTAGCTGTCAGAAGGGCGTGGAGAATCCATTCGTGCTGACCATACGTTAACTTCCAAGAAGCAGGAAGATCATTTAAGAGAGCATGCATGCACATCAGCAAATATTAAGGTGAGGTGTACTGTAGATCTATTTAAATTCTAGTAATTCTTTCTAAATTTACATCTATACATATACACAGTCAAACTTTATGCAAATCTCTGTCCATTTCTGTCCTCTGTAAATATTAAATATTAAATATTAAGGGAGGAGTGTTCCAATACAAAATGTATAATTTAATATAAAACATGAAAAGGGGCAGCTACTGGGCATTGCCAAAACGTATCCTTAAAAGAAGTATTACCTGTGTTACACCTCCAACAATTAAGCTGATTTAGACAAAGTCTTCTTAAAGAGAAGTTGTGGCGTCCAATAGACATGAAACACATGTTTTTGCTGAATAAGATGCAATCTGAGATCCATAGATGCATCAGATACAAATGCCCTGTCCTCTGTAAAGTGGCCACCCCAGGCCGAGACTGAGGCCTGGGGTGCTGGTGTGATTTGCTTACAGCCCGCATTGCATGGGCCCACACCTAGCAAGTGGTGTTGTGCGGTGGGTGGGTGTAGTCTAGGCCCAGTCTAGATCTATTATTTCTAGACATCCAGAAAAATAACCTGGTAGGCCCAGATTATTTCCAGGCTGAAACCCCCACAGGGTTCAGCGATTCCTAATAAGATTAAAGACATGCACGATCCCACTAGCAATGCCTCACAACAGCAGCAACGACAACATGAAATCCAGTCAAGGGACTAAAATAGTTATTAAAATCTCAGTCCTTTGCTGGTTTAATCGGAGCTTTCTAACCCAAGAACCAAAGCTTTTACAGAGCTTGCCCTGGTTCATGAGTAAGTCCCATTCAGCAAAGGTCCTTTCCGCTGCAGGAATGGAAATGGACACTGGGGCAATGTTGGACCATTAGCCCTATTAAAAAAAATAGTAGCCCTGCAGGGGGAGACCAGATCAGGGCCACCATGGCATGCTGGGTTTTAATGATTTTCCTCCACAGACTCACTGCCCCCCCCCCCCACGCCTACCTTTTGCCCTGGGAGGAAAGCTGTCATTGGCGTCAGTGAAAGCTTTACTCCCAGGGCAAACAGCAGGTGTGGGTGTGTGAGGGCAATTTGGATCGGGACCATGTCAGGGGCAAAGGGTTGCACCCGCCCCCAAATGACAGTCCCAGTCTGGTTTGTCCACCTGTGCCTGCTTAAAAAAAAAAGAAAAAAGATTCATGCAGGGGCTCATGTCACGCATAGTTCAGCCCTAAGAGAAGGTGTTCTGGGGAGGGGGCAATTAATCGGTTATTTATCAGCAATCCCTCTACTCTGCTGAACAGGAAGCAATAAAGTGAGCAGGATTTTAATGTAAAATTGGCAGAGACGGGGTGCCTCTAAGATAGACCTCTCTAGTCTCTTACTAGGCTGAGAACTGAGGCTGCAAGAGAATAATTTGTCCACAGGCCCACAGTGATCCCAGATTGAGATCTGAAACTCAGTCATCCGGTTCCGGAGAGTCAGGCTTGAATGACTGAATCCAAGGAAAGGGAGTTCCATTGTTGTAAAGCGGGGATGGAAACGTTTTTTCTCTTGAGAGCAACATTTCCTTGGGCTTAAACTGCTGGGGGTCACATGCTTGACAGTGGGCAGGGCCAGAGCCAAAAGTGGGCAGAGCAAGAACTGAACGCAGGTGTGGCTATCCCTTCTCTCTCTCTCTCTCTCTCTCTCTCTGCCAACCCCTTTTCTCCCACTCTCTGACCCCCCTTCTCTCTCTTTGTCTCTGTTTCTTCTTCTCCCTCTCTCTTCCCTCTCTCTGACACCCCTCCCATCCCTCTCCCTCTCGCCGACACCCTTCCTGTCCCCCACCCTCTCTCTGACACCCCTTCTCTCTTGTCTTCCCTTCTCTCTTCCTCCTTCTCCCTCTCTCTGACACCCCTCCCCTCCCCCCTCTCTCTGACACCCCCTCCCCCCTCTCCCTGTTCCTTTCTGCCCAGAGGACTACCAGGGGAGAGACAATTTGCTCTTGCCACGACTGAAATCACATGGAGGGGAGGCTCTTCTTGACAATAGTCCAAGATCCGCATGCCCATTCCTGCCGAAAGGCCACCAGAGTGATTGCCAGTCTATTTGCTGTCCGAATGGTGTGCACTGAAGGTTCTGTTAAGAGGGAACGCTCAGCTGGCATTATTAGGTATCATCGTAAGAGGACGTCAAGGAAGAAGTGCATCTTCGGATGCCGAGCGTGAATTGTTTATATGCCAAGAGCAGCAACAGGGTTCTTGCCAGAGGAGTTGGCCACGGTGATGGCATAAAGTTGTAGGAAGGAAGCACAAGGCAAAAATGAGGTTCAGTTGTGAAGAAGGAGGCAGGAGGGAACTGACCTTTGCCAAGGAACAAGGCTACGGTGGCACTGCACTTATGAGATCCGGGGCTGAGTCTTGCTGTTGTTGATCCTCCATTGAGGGACAGGCTCATCCACTTATTTTGCGATGGGGGGGGGGGGAGGAGGAGGAAAAAAGAGGACTTTACAAGCTTTCAAAGAGAACATGCATTGACCTTGTCAGGCTTAATAATTGTGCCTAACCAAATTTCTCCCTGAAACACAGTGAGATGCTGCTGAATTTTGTACGGTTTGCATTTTTCAAAGAGAAAAATGTCCCAGCGGGGCTGCTGCTTGCGTTACATGTTATAAAAATGCACCGGGCACTCTTGTGACTCTCTCCCTTCCTTCTTCCCTCTCTCCTCTAAAAGTGTTCAATGTCCGACCGCTGAGAGACCCAAATAGAATGGAACTGCAGGGTGCGGCCACTCAAGATGGGTCTACCTCTGTGCCGGTTGTGGGTGCTGCCTGCGGGGCAATACATGCACACCGCAAATGCTGATTAGAGGCAACCGGTATGTATATATCAGCCCCTGGCTGGGTTCAGACAACCCATTAACCCACACTCATGGGTTAAGTATGGGTTGGGTTGAGTGTGGGTTATGGTTGAACCCAGGGCCGGATTAAGGCCAGCTGATGCCCTAAGTGCAGCCCAATAATGGTGCCCCCTCGGCCCTTCCATTGCTTAGCTGGCAAGACATTAAGACTCAATAAGTGCTGAAGGTGAAATAAGAATTGCCCTAAGGGGCAATACTGTCCATAAAACATGCTCTCTTATTTTGGCTCATTCGTAAGTCCAATAATCACTGATGGTTTATGACCAGTAAGTTGGCCAGAGATAAGAGTGCTCCTGAGGCGGTCTGAAGTACAGAGGGCAGGGTGGGATGGGCAGCGCTGTTTGCCCTTCCCAGGTGGCATCGCTGATGGGGATGCTGTGGTGGTGGAGGGGGGGAGGCTCCTTGAGCGACTTTGAGGATGCAGAGCCTACTTTTAACGGTGTAGCAGTGCCATAGTCGCAAGCGGTTCTGTCGACGTAAGCAGTCATTATACAAAAACAAGAGATGGCATTTATCCCAGACCTATTAGCTACTTCTGAATCAAATGTACTAGAGGCTTCCTTGATCCACCGGAATTTATTTGACTGATAATGGTGATCTTAAATTGCTGTCAGTCTGGATAACATGATCCACGTGTGTCCCCCACCTTTCTTTTGTAGGGGAAAGCAAGGCGGGGTGGGGTGGGGGAGTCGGGAGAGGGTGGTGGTGAGGCATCCTGAGATGGCAGGCAAAGAGACTCACAAAAGTAACAAGACCCTGGCGTCCCTTGGCACATCACGCATAATCACGAAGAAAGGATTTCATTTAACATATACGGGTGCTGTGACAAAGTAAAAATATATATTTAACACCCCCCCCAAAACCCCCCTTGACAACAACAAATGCCTCAAGGGCCAAGCTGGCCACATAAAACAGTCACTGGCCATACTGCAGGGATCAGTTTCACTTCATAAAGATACATTCACAGTACATTTGACTCATAGGCCCTCCTGGCGGGGTTTCTGTTTGTTTGTTTGTTTTCATTTTATGAGAAACAAAGATTAGGAGACATTTATGAGAGGGGAAGAACAAAAGCATTTAGGTCACAATGACACAGAAAGGTCAAAACAATGGCAAAAGGATTAGATTCATAGATCATAGAGTTGGAAGGGGCCTACAAGGCCATCGAGTACAAGCCCCTGCTCAACGCAGGAAACTAGAGGAGGGAGGGGTCTCCCATCCAAGTAATAACCAGGCCTGACCCTGCTTAGCTTTCCACCACGCTCAGACAAGCTGAGCCAGCGTGAGCCACAGGCCTGTATTAGATCCTGTGAACCTCTCTCCACCCCCACCACACACACCAAAAAAGAAGAGATTTAAGAAAAAAATAGATTACCGTTAAATATCGCTTGAAAAGACTAAAGAGGCCTCCGGACATGTAGGTGTCACTTTTTAAGTCAGTGTTCTCCAACCTTGGGTCCCCAGATGTTTTTGGCCTACAACTCCCAGCATGCCCCAGCCAGCTATGCTGGCTGGGGCATGCTGGGAGTTGTAGGCCAAAAACATCTGGGGACCCAAGGTTGGAGAACACTGTTTTAAGTGCTTCTTCGGATGCCAAGTTGAAGGGGAGGTTCACAGATTAATGCCCATCACTGCATTACTCAACACTGGATGACACGCGACCCACAGCTGAAAGTCACCACATGGTTGAGGGAAAGTAGTTCAGTGGCAGAGCCCATGCTGCATGTGCAGAAGGTTCCAGGTTCGAATCTCCAGTTAGAAGGCTTTGTAAGCAGGCCTGGGAAAGGACTCCCGCCCGTGTGAGGCCTATATTATTTATTTAGTAAATTTATTAAACAGCCTATCAAATACATTTCTCTAGGCATTTTACAATATGAACACAGGTTTGCTCATGACTTGATGTGAAATGCCGGATACCAGCCTTCCTCAACTTGGTATCCTCAAGATATGTTGGACTTCAACTCCCACCATCCCCAGCCAGCTTGGCCAGTAGTCAGGGATTATGGCAGTTCTAGTCCAACAAATTGGCAGGGCACTAGGTTGGGCTCAGGCCATTGGTCCATTTAGTCCAGTAAGCGCTGTTTATTCTGACTGGCAGCTTAGACCAGTGTTCTCCAACCTTGGGTCCCCAGATGTTTTTGGCCTACAACTCCCAGCATGCCCCAGCCAGCTGGCTGGGGCATGCTGGGAGTTGTAGGCCAAAAACATCTGGGGACCCAAGGTTGGAGAACACTGGCTTAGACAATACTGGGAGAGATGGATCCATGGTCGATGGGCACCCTTTTTGGAGGAAAGGTGAGATATAAATTCAATGAACACACACACAAATGGATAATAAAATAGCATGACTCCGTATATGGCACTTCATATATAATAAGGCAAACTCCATGTTAGGCATATTTAGGAAAAGAATTGAAGTGCCATATTTAGGAAAGGAATTGAAAATAAAACCGCCAAGATCATACTGGCCTTATACAAATGTATGGTGTGTGACCGCACTTGGAATACTGTGTACAGTTCTGGGCACCGCACCTAAAAAAGGACATTGTAGAGTTGGGAAAAGTGCAGAAAATTACAACTAAAACAATCGAGGGGCTGGAGCAACTTCCCTATGAGGAAAGGTTACAGCAGCTGGGATTGTTTAGCTTAGAAAAAAAGGAGAGTAAGGGCCAGGGAGACCATGATAGAGGTGCCTGGTGTGGAGAAATGGGCAGTAGATAGGCATCTCTCATAATACTAGAACCCAATGGGGCCATCCTGTGAAGCTGATTGGTGGGAGATTCAGGACAGATTAAAAAGAAGCACTTCTTGACACAGTGCATAGTTGAACTATGGAATTCATTTCCACAAGATGTAGTGATGCCCACCAATTTGGACAGCTTTAAAAGGGGATTGGGCAAATCCATGGAGGAGAAGGCTATCAATGGCTACTAGTCCTGATTGGCTATATGCTTCCTCCAGTATCAGAGGCAGTATGCCTATGTATACCAGGTGCTGGGGAACATGGGCAGGAGGGTGCTGTTGCACTCATGTCCTGCTTGTGGGATCCCATGGGCAGTTGGCTGGCCACTGTGTTAACAGAATGCTGGACTAGATGGACCCTTGGTCTGATCCAGCAGGGCTCTTCTTATGTTCTTAATCAGATAATGAATATATTTGTGTGAGCAAGGATCCAGTTCTATCCTACAAACACTTTCCCTTTCATCTCAATACCTGCAACAGATTATTGGATTTTATTGTTACTTTCAAACTGTCCTGAATCTTTTGAGACTGGGCAAGAGAGAAAGGTTTAGGCAAACAAGCAAGCAAAACCTTTCTTTGAATAATGCCAAATTGACCAGAACTGAAGGTTATGGAATGTTTCTGTTTATGGGAGAACCATTTATTTATTTAAGAAATCTAGAGATCTCTAACAAGGCAAAGTAAAGTAAAAACCAAAGAAATGACCTCTACCTCTAATCATGTTGACTGAAAAGATATTCGGTCTCTTTGGGAAGATAAAAAAACCAACAACACAATAATTTGTGTCGCATCAAAATGCTTCAGATACTTTATCTTGTTGAAATCCTTACAACAACCTTGTAAGGTAGGTAAGTATTATTATCCACTTGTTGCCGATGCGAGGTGTGTGTGTGCTGAGGAAGATAAACTGCTGATTCTCCACTTGGGAGGTGGTTGTTCAGTAGATTAATGATGCTGGCTATTACCTGGGAAGCAAATTTAGCAAAAGCGGCAGCTACTGTATCTTCTTTACTAGGTGATAATATGCCATTGCTTTATTATTATAAATCAAAATCACCTTGTGTTCCCTTTAACTAATGAAGTCAAGCCTTTGGGGAAGATTTCTTCAGGTCTTAAGAAATCCTTTACAAAATTGCAAGCTATTAAAATATATATTTTAAAGGTCTTAATATAGCTATTTGAATGTTGTGAGCAAAGTGCCAAGGCTTCATAGCCAAAAGAATGTGCACTTACTTGAGTTTGGGACTAATCCATCACAGTTCAGGGTTGTTGTTGTTTTTTAGTGTAGCAGGAGAATTTTCTTTTTGTTCCTCACCCTCACTAAATTGTGGTATGTTTTGTTCTGGCTGCGAAGGTGACTTGCAGGTGTCCCTTTTCAGCCATATTGTCAGCCTGCTATACCCAATCTACTTAATTAACAGCCTGATTCCATTTCCCACCAAGTTTTACTGAATCCAATGAGTTTATTCTGAAGTACAGGCATGTGCAATTATAGCCTATGAGTGCCTGTATTTAATGTAAGTCCATTTCATCCAGTTGTAGCCAGTTAGGCTCATGGAGGATAAGGCAATGAATGGCTACTAGTCTTGATCAGCTATATGCTACCTCCAGCATCAAAAGCAGTATGCCTATGCACACCAGTTGCTGGGAAACATGGGCGGGAGGGTGCTGTTGCACTCATGTCCTGCTTGTGAGTTTCCCGTGGGCAGCTGGTTGGCCGCTGTGTGAACAGAATGCTGGACTAGATGAACCTTTGGTCTGATCCAGCAAGGCTCTTCTTATGTGCTTGACTGGTCTTAAGTTTGTATGAAAGTGCAATTGAGTTGTGGATTGCATTTTTAGGGCATAGGCCTGTTGATGTGTGAAGCAAAATTAGCTTGCTGTGCTGCTTATGTTTTGGTTATGCTGTAGTTAGCGGCGCAAATAAGGCTGGGCGCGCTGCCCGAGCCTTATTTCGCCCCCTCCCCCTCCCTGCCTCGTTTTTTCGAGCGGCACGCAGCGCCGCTCGAACAAGCCACCTACCCCGTTCTCCGCATTCGGACAGTCCCGTCGCGTCATTTCCGGTCCCGGAAGTGACGTGACGGGCCTCTGCGCAGGCGCAGATTGGTCCCGTCTAGTCATTTCCGGTCCCGGAAGTGATGCGATGGGACCGATCGAGCAGCGCGGGCGGTTCTCTGCTGGATCGAGTGGCTGGGGCGGCTCTCTGCGGAGTGCGTGAGCTGCCCCGAAGAGGAGGTAAGGCCTCGGCCTTGTTCTGCCCCGGCGGAGGCTCGATTTTCAACTCTAGCTGTAGTGGTTGTTTTATTGCTTATCTGGAAAGTTCCCAGACAGGGTACATGGCTGTCTGTGTTTACGGAGCTATTTTTACCTGTGGCCTTGCTAGGCATGATGGTTTGCTGTGAGACAGAATTGTCATGTGATGTAAATAAGCTGATGACATGTAGTGGCCAGGCTTCGGCCATATGTATCATGCTTTCATGTTTTTGAGCTGCACATGCTTTTGCTGAGCTGGATATACCTTCAAGGCTTTGTACTCTGCACATGGACTCTGTATATGGAATGTAAAGTAGATGTAACCTGTAGTGTCACTTTTGCCATAAGGTAATAAAACAGTTAGAATAGAACTGTTTTGACTACAGTGTGATTCCTGAGTCCTGAAATGAAATGCAGCTGGGAAGGCTGAGGTGAACTGCTGCGTGGCGGAGAACTCTGCTGTTGTGTGTGGAAGGCCGATGATTCATTTAGTTCTGGCTAGCACGCAGACCAACATTTTAAACCAGCCCCAACAAGACCTTCCTCCTGGCACCTTTTTACAAGGCTACTGTGGCAACTCCCCAATTACACCTTCTGGATGGTACAATACAAACCGCTCAGCTCTCGGCCGGCTTCTTCATTCATCTGACTTTGTATATCTGATATGAAGGTGAAACAAAGCCAAAATGGGCCTGCAAACAGTTTGGAGGACAGACAGACTTAAAATTCTCAGCCGGGGGAAATGTTTCTGTGAGCCCCACAATTTTACTGGGGCTTGTACAAGTATAGCAGTCCAGAGGACACTTTTATCGTGCAATTGTCCTGCCTCATTCACAGAATTTTATGGCGAGGAGTGTCCAAATGACATCGTCTTCCGCTTGTAACCTTCCGGTGTATTTCTGCTGTTCCTTCTGTCTTTTTTCTTTCCACAGAAACAGCTTCTACCTGGAAGCTCCCTTGATGTTTTCACCTTTGTAGACCAAATGGGCACAGTATAGCGGTGGGGTACACAAGCGAGCCTTGGGCATTTTTTTTTTTAAATGAACTGGGCCTTAGATATATATACATTCATAGGTGAGTAATGAATGTAGGGAGGATGGATTGCATGGGCTTGTATGTAGTTTAGCGTGAAGACCCAATTCACATGGAACCTTCTAGGTGTTAGCAATAGTGTGGCGGAATCAAGCGGACTGAATCCAGACAGTGTGAAGGGCTTGGCAAACTTTACTGGATCATAAACAGATAGTCCATTGGCTAAGCAGCCAGAGCTGTAAGACAGCAGTACACAAATCAGGCCAGACTTCAAACAGAATGAAAAACCACCACTACTACAGAACATACTGAACATGCTAGTCATAAGTAACACAGGCTAAAAAGGAAACTTATTTGGCTCTATCTGGCCGATAGGCAATATTCCTCCCCGCCTCTTGTGATCCCTGTTTGCATCCAAGTCTCTCTGATGCATCCAGAGCTGCTAAAGGTGGTCTGCACCCTGAGTGACCCTTGCTATTGCACCTACTAACTGCTTAAAAAACCCCAAGAACAAATTAACCCTTAGGCTGCACACCTTTTTTGGTATGATTTCCTGTCATCAGCACTCCAACACTAGGAACAGTGCGTGTGTATGTTTATGAGCGCATACATGCATACTAGTACAAGGCATGTGACTGGCACTTAGATATGTCAAGAATGCAGGAACTGGAGCCATGTAAGAACCAGTAATGGATACCTCACCGTTGGCTGAGCCATGGACTGCAATATAGCCCTGACACCCTTTTGTCACCCCCTCGCACCGTTCTTTGAACAAAATATTGGCATGTTCTGCGAAGTCCCTCCCCAGTTTGCCTCAGTTTTCAATCTCCTAAGGGCTTGCACAGAGAGACCTGCCCTGGCCAGTGTGGGTGAACAGGCTGCAAAGCATCATTCGCTTATAAAAATCCAGCATGTTGATATGAATTAGTCTTTAGTTTACCTTTGGGGGAGAAAGACTAATATAACATGATGTGGCCACTATAAATATTAATGTGGAGTAAACTATGTTTGCATATAGTAAATATTAATGAGGCGTTAATATTCATGCTGTAAGCCACAGTTGCCTTTGACAAATGCTGGCGATTTTCAGATGGGTTTTTTTTTTTTTTTTTTTTAAATGGATGATGATATTAAGAGATGTTGCTGCCCTCTCCTTATCCTCCCTCCAGGCATACCAAATCTCTTGGGTCAAAGCTGTGTTCACACTTACTGTTTCCAACAAATGGCAGTATTTTATTCCCACATTAACTGTGGACCTGAAATACTTCACACTTCAATTTTATTTTATTTTTTTGCATGATCTGTTCCTGGCCCTTAACTACCACAGTTCTTCCTTTGTGGTCTAGTAAGATTAACGCTTGACACGGACATTTAGAATAAACCCCCCCCCCCGAAAGTGCAAGGTATGCTCCTTTGATAGCCATGATAAAAATACATGATAAAAGTCCTCCCAAATCCTAGGTTTTAAAATCCTCTCTCCCGTTTTTCTCAGTGATCAATCTGAGTACACGAATATTCAGTTAGGCTCATTAGTTTCAGATATCTCCTATTAGTTTCAGAGATAAGGCTGATTTTAGCTAAATAGAAAGAAACTTGCTGTTTTCCATTATGGTGCTGTTTCCCCAAGTTGAACTTTTTGGGACTTTTTTTTTTTTTTTAATCACAGCTATCAAGTGAACATATCCTGCAACTTTCCGCTTTTCATGCTAAATGTACAGGTTGGGCCTAAAATTTGGCTAATCGCATGGGACTATTGGCAGGAGCTGTTGGCGGAAGCAGCTTGGTGTCGAGCTGGTTTGGGTCTCTGAGGACCCTCTCTGAGTCTGCCTTTGGGGGTAGCAATGCCAACGCCTGCTGCCACGGTTGCTCAGCCACTTCTTTCCCAATCACTAAACTTTGTCAATAAACAGATTGTGACAATGACTCCATAATCATTAGCAAAATGCCCATCATCATGATTGATAGCGTGCGGAAGGGCCCCCCCCCCCATTGAGTGGGGTTTCTGTTTCTGGAGGTTGGGCCACCCACTGTCAGGGGCCTTAGACCAATTTTGCTCTGACTGCAACGTGATCCCTTTATTCCCCTCTCTCTCCCTCCTGCCCCCCCATATTTATTTATTCATTTAAAAAAGTTCTACTCCACTTTTGTGCCAAACGTGGCCTTGAAGTTGGCTCGCAAAATGCATAAAACCATCAAAGCAATTACACAATCCAGTGACGAATTAAGCAGCAGTTAGTAGCAGTTTAGAACAGCCCGTTCTAATTAACCAAGTGGGCCTAGACTAGAGAAACAAAAGCACCCGGCCCCTCTTATAAACCAGCCAATCAAGCGGCTCTTAAAAAAACATTTACCGGTAGTCATAAAAATAAATAAATAAATGGCAGGATTAGCCACCACCAACATCACAAAGGAACAGGGCAGGCTTTGCAGGGCATCTAGAAGATAACAGGGACGGTGCCAGGTGACCGTCCCTTGGGAGGGATCACCATAAATCGGGAAGAAATTGCAGAAAGGCCTAGTCTCTGGTAGCCGCCCATGTAACCTTGGGAGGTGGGGCCCCTCAGAGAAGGACCTCAAAAGATCTCAGTAGGTTGATGGGTAGGTGTGTATGGGAGCAGTCAGTCAGTCAGTCAGTCAGGGTGAATGGCATGCATTCACTTATATGTGAGAAAGTAAAGGGTTGTATTTGGTGGCATCTTTGGCTATGGGCAAAAAACAAGTCCAGCCCAGCTGGGGTTCCAATCTAGCCTTCAGGGGTTCCCCAAATACAGCCCTTTACTTTCCCTTAGTCCCACTCCATTTTCCATGCCCCCTTCCCCTAGTCCCACTCCATTTTCCCTGACTGCCAGTGGTTTGTGTTGGTGAAGGGAATTGCTATATTGTAAGAGAGCTACGTAGTAGCTTTACTACGAACTTATTCAAAACTGCAAGGCTGCTCGCTGCGTGGTCTGACCCAGAAAGGCTATTTAGGATTAAAAAAAAAAAGAAAAGAATCCAGACTAGTTATATCAAACAAAAAGAGCAGGTTTATTGTACTCACAACATCTGGTATTCTTGCACGCTTGTTAATCCATGCAGGTACAGCTTAAAGTTCGTGAGAGTCTGTTGGAAGTTAGCATGGCTGGAAGAGAGCCAGCCAGGTACATGCTGCTTTGTGAAGGTCCAGAGAAGAGAACGAGAACTCTCCCAGGGGTGGGAGGAAGTTGGTGTGGCTAGGCAGGTTAGTTCCCATTAACCCATTTCTCCCCTAGTGACCCTATGCGTGCAAAGTTACCCATCGGTCTAACAGTTTGGTAGCTTTTGTGTGGGTGTTTCCCCCCTCCCTTCTAAATTTTAAAAATGCCTCTCCTATGGCTTATTTACTGTCAGTAAGAGCTTTCAGCTAACATATTTATTTATTACATTCATATCCCACCTTTCCCCCTCTTGCGGGGAATCCAGCACGGCTTACATACATAGTCCTCCTCCTCCTCTCCATTTATCTTCACAACACCCCCCCACGAGGTAGGATAGGCTGAGAGTTAGCAGGGATGGGGACTCGGACTCGAGGACTCGACTCGTGAGTCGGACTGAGTCCCCCCTCTGACTCGAGTCAGACTCGAGTCCCAATATTTTTAATGGGACTCGAGACTCGACTCGGGACTCGAGACCAAGGACTCGTGTTCCTCAAATGCAACATGGATAGGTTTTAGGAAGTACAGCAACTTTATTTTTAAAAATCATTTTCCTAAAATGCAACCTTTCAGACATTTTGGGTTTGGCTGCCTCTGCCTGCCTGTTTGGGGTTCCCAGCCTCCTCTGCCTGCGTGGTCTCTTCTTAACCAGTTCCACAGTTTGAATTGTCCAAGACAAAGGCCTCTCTGCCTGCCTGCTTTGGGGTTCCCTGCCTCCTCTGCCTGCCTGGTTATTTTTATTTTGGGTTTGTCTGCCTGGTCTGTTCTTGTCAAAATCAGTTGCAGAGTTTTGAAATAAAAAGGCACACTTGTGCCTAGAATTTATTTAAGCCACACATCTGAAATAGCCTTATTTTGTTGGGGAAAACCCCCATTGATTTTAATAGGGACTCGTGGAGTCAGCTTTGGGAGTGACTCGTGACTCGTGAGTCACCATTTTGGACCAAGGACTTGGACTCGAGACTCGGGTCCAAAGACTCGTGACTCGACTCGTGACTCGAGACCAAGGACTCTTCAACATCCCTGAGAGTTAGCGACTGGCCCAACGTCACTCAATGGGCTCCATGGCCGGTATTTATGGTATTTTCTCCCCTGTCCCTTTTGCCTTTGGCCCTGACCCACCAGGGGAATGTGCCCCCCCCAATGGAATTTGGCTCTTGGGCTGAAAGAAGTTCAGCACCTCGGTCTAGAAAGAAAGGCAGGTTTTGTCCCCCTTCAGATGGGAGACCCCTCCTCTAGTTTCCTGCATTGAGCAGGGGGTTGGACTCGATGGCCTTGTAGGCCCCTTCCAACTCTATGATCTATGAAATCTATGAAATCTTTGCATGATGTGTGACCCGCTAGGCTTGCATCGTGGCCTGCCGAGTATTTGAAACCCTCCCCTCAAGATGGGTAGAAGAATAGGATATTGAACAAGCCTGTGTGTCCAGCTGCCATTCATGGCTGGTGAGCTGTGTTCGACTTGGTGGATCACAAGTTCTGCCCGGTAACATTTCAAGGCTTTTTTGGTCACATTAGGCTCAAAGTTTGTCCCCCAGCAACACATCATTCTGTGTATTTGTAGTTTTTTTTTTTAGAAGACTCTGCATGCAACTCTGTGTGGTCCATCATTTTATATTGGTTTCCCTGCAAACATTCAACATTAAATAAACTGTGATAACAGCTTCATAAACATTTTCCTAACATGTGGAATGTTTGACATGAATTTCAGCTATTTCAAAATGAATAAACAATTGTCAACTGGATGCCGGAGAATAAGCAGAAGCGATGCATTATATATATATATAACCGGAACATCAAAGGCATCATAAATATCCCCTCAAAGAGAGGGAAGGGGAAAATACTTTTGTATGTCTGTGGGATTTTGTCAAAAACGTGGGGAGTTGGTGCAATTGTCTAGCTAAGTCAAGGGTTCAGCTAATGAAGCCTACTGAGTGAATGATGTTACGCATTAACTCTTTATATCAGCCTTCCCCAGCCTAGTTCCCTATAGCTGTGTTGGACTGTAACTTCTATTATTCCCATCCTTGAACTGGAGATGCCAGATTTGAACCTGTAATCTTCCATATTCAAAGCATTTATTGATGTATTTCTTACATTTATATGCCACCTTTTCCTCCAAGGAGCCCAAGGTGACGTACATGATTTTCCTCCTCCTCCTCCTCCTCTCCATTTTATCCTCACAACAATCCTGTGAGGTAGGCTAGGCTGAGAGTCAGTGACTGGCCCGAAGTCACCCAGTGAGCTTCAAGGCTGAGTGGGGAATAGAACCTGGATCTCCTGAGTCCCTGTCCAAAACTCTAACCCAGGGCTCTCCAACCTTGGGTCCCCAGATGTTGCTGGCCTACATCTCCCAGCATACCCAGCCAGCATGGCTAATGGCAAGGGATTCTGGGAGCTGTCGTCCAGCAACATCTGGGGACCCAAGGTTGGAGAGCCCTGCTCTAGCCACTACGCCACACAGGCTCTTGATTGTGCTACGCCACTGGGCTATGATCCCTTCCCTGATCCCTGGGACTGTGCTTGTCTTCCCCGCCCCCTGATCCAAAGCCTCAGCCTATGTTGGGCTCTTGGCCTGATGTGTCCAGTGGCTTCAGTATCTCACAGACGTGACCGTAACAATGCCTGCAAACCCCCGGGTCACACATTTGTTTTATGGCTATCATGTCATGGTTACGACGACAATGAGCTGGGAGTCAAGTGGTCCTTGGCTCAAATCTTGCCTCCATCGTGCAGTCACAAGGTGACCACAGGCATGTTCCCGCTTCCAATATGGAGGTAATACTGGCCTACCTTGCAGGGTTGTTGCAAAGGTTACAGCAGGATAATATGTGTGGAATGCCATGGCCTAGATCTGGGGTCTCCAATGCGGCGCCCGTGGGCATCAATCGTCTGCTGACACGCCTTGGTGCCTGCCAGCATCCCAGCCCTTCTTGATTTTTATTTTATTTCTTAAGTTTTTCTAAATTAATGTTTTAAAACTGGTGTGCTAAAAAGTGAAGGGCTACACTGGGCAGGGGCAGGGGGAAGATTCCAGCGGTGGATTGGGCCAAAGGCAAAAGGAGCAGGCCCAAAAAACCCCAGCTTATTGTAGCTTAAAGCTCTTCCTGCCAGGCATTTCAGCATTTTTAGAATGGGGGGGGGGGGAAACCTGCACAAAAGCCAGGAAACGCCCAAGCAATTGGTGGTTGGGAGAAAGGGGGTGGGACTTGGTGAAGGGGGCATGGCCATTTGGGGAACCCCGCAGGGCCGGATTGGGACCCCAGGCCTGATGTTCTGCACTTCTGCTTTATACTAATCGATGGTGCAACTTCACTTGGAATACTCTGTACAGTTCTGGTTGCTGCATCTCAAAAAGAATATCATAGAGCTGAAAAAGGTGTAGAAAAGGGCGATCAAAATGATCACTTAAAACATTCAAACAACAGCACAGTTTAAAAGGCCAGGTGAAAGAGCCTTAATGCCCTTTCTGAGAACCAGGAGGGTGGGGTCCAGTTGTAAGTCTTTGTGCCTGACTAACAGACCTCTCTGGGCAATGGTGCCCTCCAAAAGGCCTCTCCTGCAGATCTTCATAACCTGACAGGTTCATAGCAAGACAGGTGCTGTCTCTTAGGTAGCCAGGCCCTAAGCTGTTTAGGGCTTTAAAGGTTAAAACCAACACACTGAATTGGGCCCAAAAAGCAATTGGCGACCACTGCAGGACTTTCAAGACTGGTGTAATAGGATCTCTGTACCTTGTACCAGTTAGCAACCTAGCTGCCGTCTTTTGCACCAATTGAAGCCTCCAGACATTCTTCAGGGGTGGCCCTCCATGTAGCACATTGCAGTAGTGTAAGTGTAATGTAAGCAAGGTATGGATAACTGTTGCCAGGTCACATCAACTCAGATAATTGTGCAAATGCACTGCTTGCCACAGGCCTGTGGCTCACGCTGGCTCAGCTTGTCTGAGTGTGGAAAGCTAAGCAGGGTCAGGCCTGGTTATTAGGTACTTGGATGGGAGACCCCTCTTCTAGTTTCTTGCATTGAGCAGGGGGTTGGACTCGACGGCCTTGTAGGCCCCTTCCAACTCTATTATGAACCACCACCTGAAGATCCAGGAAAAGCATAGGATCAAGGACCACTCCCAAACTACAGACCTGATTTTTCAAGGGGAGTGCAACTTTTTCCAGAGCCGGTTGAATCCCAATCCCCCAGGACCACCTTCTGGATACGACCCAACAGCAAATAGTAAAACAGCATCCCCAAAGCGGTCCAGAAGGATACAGTGATTGATGGTATTGAGTGTCCCTGAGAGGGCCAGAAAAACTAACGGGGTCGTGCTCTCCCCATCCAGTTCTCAGCGTAGGTCATCCACCAAGGCAACCCAAACAGTCTCAATCTCATCTCCTGTCTGAAAACTCAGTTGAAATGGGTCCCGATAATCAGTATCATCCAGATATGTCTGGAGTTGCAATGCTACCACCACAAGAATTCACTACCAAAAGATGTGGTGAGGGCCACCAAGTTAGATGGTTTTTAAAAAGGGAATTCTTGGAGGAGAAGGCTATCAATGGCTGTTAGTTATGATGGCTATATACTACCTCCAGGATCAGAATCTCTGAATACCAGGTGGTGGTGGTGGTGGTGGTGGTGGTGGTGGTGGTGGTGGTGGGACAGTGGGAGAAGGCTATTGTGCTCCAGTCCTGCTTGTGGACCACTATGGGAAACACAATGCTGGACTACATAAGCTTTTGTTCTAGACTAGCAGGGCTCTTCTTATGCTCATATATTAACCTCTAGAGCAGGGATCTCCAACCTTGGGTCCCCAGATGTTGCTGGACTACAGCTCCCAGGATACCCAGCCAGCATGGCTAATGGCAAGGGATTCTGGGAGCTGTAGTCCAGCAACATCTGGGGACCCAAGGTTGGAGAGCCCTGCTCTAGATGGTGCTCTAACTGGGTATGGTGTTCTTCACAGCGGAGGGAGGAAAAATCATCCCTTTGATCATTTGCTTCTGGGTGGAGAGGCTGCTCACAAAAATATTTGTCAGAGAAAAATGCAGTCCCTCAGAGATATTCGTAAGAGGCGTAGCCTGGATTAAAGAGGAAGCAAATTGAAAATAACAGCTCATTTAGCAAGAGATAGTCTGGGGCCTTTAATCCATTGTCTTGAAATGTTCCGAACAGTTAAAAGTTTCCTTGCTCGGTAATGATAATGAGTGATTCAGCCAGGGAAAAGGGAGAAACCAGTGATTGGTATTTATTTTTCCATGGGCGCATATCAAGATGGAGTTGTCCAAAGGAGCCGCCATGTTAGTTATCATACTCACATTTGGCTTTCCCTTTATAGAAACGCCTGCGTTGGTTATTAGACAAGATGGGAATCATTCTCCCTTTGAAATAATGCAGGCCATTTTCAACTGGGAAGGCCAAAAGCTTGGATAACATTAAAATGCTTCCTTTGTTGTGGTTCCTGGAAGGAAAGCTTTGGGACTGAATCAAAAGGAAGTGATCTTGGGAACCGATGGCTTAAATAGCTACCAAGTCCTGCCTCACTGTGTTGAAAAACTAGAAGTTGGACAGTCGTTTTCAAAGAACTACAACTTCATGGCTTAAGCCAAGCCTGCACAGCCATAGATCCACCGAGCCAAACATAGCCCAAACGCCACATATGGAGGGTCCACCAGGGTCTCAATAAACCTTCTATTTTTCTTCCCTACCTCTGATAGCAAAAATGTGTGTGTGTGTGTGTGTGTGTGTGTGTGTGTGTCTGCATGCCAATCACTTGATTGTGTTCCGATTGATTGTGTTCAGGCAGTTCTGGCTCCAGGTTTCTGACGGCTCTTGGGCAAGACACCCTCAATGGGCCCCCTCCCTCAGCGAGTCTGCCTTTTCACTGCCATTGTCATCACCTGTGGTTGCTCCTCCTCCTCTGTCTCATCATTGCTACCAGTTGTTGGCTGGACAGGCAGAAGGCGATGGAGCAAGCAGGAAGAGGCATCTTGGCTGCATTAATAGAAGTATAGCTTCCAAATTGCGGGAAGTGATGATTCCCCTTTACTCAGCACTGGTTAGGCCTCATCTTGAGTACTGCGTCCAGTTCTGGGCACCACACTTTCAGAAGGACGTAGACAAACTGGAGAGGGTTCAGAGGAGGGCATCAAAGATGATAAAGGGACTGGAAACAAGGCCCTATGAGGAGAGACTGAAAGAACTGGGCATGTTTAGCCTTCAGAAGAGGAGACTGAGGGGAGATATGATCGCACTCTTCCAGTACTTAAAGGGTTGTCACACAGAGGAGGGCCAAGATCTCTTCTTGATCATTCCAGTTTGCAGGACACGGAATAATGGGCTCAAGTTACAGGAACCCAGATTCCACCTAAACATCAGGAAAAAATTCCTGACTGTCAGAGCAATAAGACAATGGAACCAACTACCTAGGGAGGTGGTGGGCTCTCCCAGTCTGGAGGCATTCAAGGTGCAGCTGGACGCCCATCTGTCAGGGATGCTTTGACCTGGATTCCTGCATTGAGCAGGGGTTGGACTCGATGGCCTTGTAGGCCCCTTCCAACTCTACTTTTCTATGATTCTATGATCTACTGCTCCTCAACACAAATTGTGTTTGAAATGTGTTGGACGCCGCCTTGGGAGGGTTTACCCTAAAAGGCGCTTAAAAATCTTTGAAATAAAATACAATAAATAGGTTGGATCAGATAAAGGCCCATCAAGACCAGCATACCGTTTCCAACACCAGCCAGGGAGATGCCTCCAGAAACCCCTGGACAGGTCAAGAGAAAGATCCCTATTATTTCTATTTTACAAGGGAGTTGAGGCTGAGATATACCCACAAACTGAGCTCAGGCAATTTGAGCCTAGATCACCCAGTTGCAAGATCAAGAGCCAAGCTACATACTGTATTATGTGATAAACATTTTTAACTAAGGTGCTTCAAAGTGGTCATCTCTCCCTTTTTAAAAAAATCATCCAAATCCTCCGCCAGTTTGGATCCGGACTTTAAACCTTTCCTCCCCTGTGCTGTTTCCCTACCAAAAATTGTCCCTCCCAAACCTGCTATTTTACCCCAGAGGGTCATGATCTCAAGGATCATGCTCCCAAACTCTGAAATCTGACTTCTGAGATTGCCATCCTGACATGCTTACATAATCCAAACTTCCAGTTTACAAGATACAAAATTTGCACATTTGAATTCGACGACTAAAAAATGGGTTATTGGGCAGTTTAAAAGTGCAATCCATTAATTATCTTTTGGTTTTGTGTAAATCGGACTGCATTTGATTTACTGAGCAGAAATCAAATGGCTTCACATCCTTAAGTGTCCTTAGTAGGTTTTTTCACTTGCAGTATGAAAACAGCTTTGTAACCTGCCATACGTATATTTCTTATTTATTTTATTTAATATATTTATATCCCGCCTTTCCCCCCTGCAATGCAGCTTACATAATCCTCCTCCACCTCCTCTCCATTTTATCCTCACAACAACCCTGTGAGGTAGGTTAGGCTGAGAGTCAGTGACTGGCCCAAAGCCACCCAGTGAGCTTCGTGGCCGAGCGGGGACTAGAACCCGGATCTCCCGAGTCCCAGTCCAACACTCTCACCACTAGGCCACATTGACTCTTCAGATGTGTGAGCTGAAATCAAAGGATGAGAAGAATGTCACCCTCGCCCCCCCCCCCCACTGCTGGGAGATCCGCAAACTGGACTTGGAGATGCTGTGGCAAACAAGGGCTTCGTCATGTCGCCTTAGATGGTGGCTGTAATTTTTTCGCTTGCGGTTTGGTGTGGGGGAGACAATTGACGTGAGACTAAATTGTCTGTGGAAACCGCTGGCCTTTTAATGTTTCTGCTCCGTTCTGGAAACGCAACGGCCTCCTGATAGGAGCAGCTATCAGCTTTCTCATGTCAGGCCCACGTTGGCCACAGGGGATCGGGCTGTTTTGTCCATGGCTGGACTTCTTACACCTTCTGTGTTGTTTTTTCTCCAGATTACGCTGCAGTGCCGCACAATGGAAACTGTGCCCAGCATCATCTTTCCTCCCTCCGCCGGCAGGAAAAAGCTGGTGAGCCACAAAGGAGTCTGTCTGTCTGATTTCGGCTGAGCCAGTCACTGGGGCAGATAAGTAAACACTTGGGCAGCTCTGACATAAATTACTCGAGTCCTTGACAGCAGGACATTGGCCAGGGTCACCCGATAAGGAGGGAGAAGGCCTCATCTGTCTCCTTCTCCCATTTCACAATAACCGTCACTGGGGAAGACTAGACAGTTCGGCAGCCATCGGGCAGCCGGGTGTCCCCATCACCTCGATGGGAAAAGGACGCATTGTCAGAACAGTCAAAACCCAGCTGTCAAGCTTTTCCCTGTCTTCCTCATCAAGGGCCACTTCCCCCTCCGTGGCTCCAAGAGGTAGTGGTGATGTCACCCCTTTCAAACACACGTCCTCCGGGTTGAGTCACTTTCTGGGAGCATTTTCATGCACGATGCTAGGGGGGCAAACTAAGTGAGAAGTTGGGAGATCCATGATTAGATCTCTCGTCATTGGATGGGGTGGTGGGAGAAGGAAGCCGTGGTGGAACAGGGCAGTTTTAGAGCGTGGACTTAATGGTCTTATGGGAGCTCCCTTTAGATAGACAGACATATCATATGAAACACACAACTAGGAGCCAGTGTGGCGTAGTGGTTAGAGGGTTGGACTGGGTCTTGGGAGGTCTGGGTTCTAGTCCCCACTTGGCCACGAAGCTCACTGGGTGACTTTGGGCCGGTCATTGACTCCCGGCCTAACCTACCTCACCTACCTCACAGGGTTGTTGTGAGGATAAAATGGAGAGGAGGAGTAGCAGGAGGAGTATGTAAGCCACCTTGGGTTCCCTGCAGGAAAAAAGGTGGGATATAAATATAATAATAATTAAAAAAATAATAACTGTTTTAACCCATTGGGAGCAATGCCTGCACCATGGTCTCTGAACTTTTAAGATGGCAGGGCTGAATAAACCATAATGTCAAGTACACTATAGAGCAGAGCTCTTAAGGATGTTATCTATTCTAGCAGTGTCTATTCTAGCAGAGGAAATCCATCACCAAAAAAGTGGACAAAAGAAGACACCGATTTGCATAACATTTGCTCATGCTAATTTATATGCACAGATGAAAAATTAGAAATAATTACTGGCAGGGAAAAAGGCGGGATATAAATATAATAAATAAATACATGAATAAATTAACATTTCTCTTCCTCCCCCCTCCCCAACCACCATTCCATGCTTTGAAAAGGCTTTGACATTCCTGGTATGTCAGAACAGGAACAAGAAAATGGTTTGCCAACCCAGATTAAAAAAATAATAACATACCGTAATACCCTGAGCATGTGCAGTTTTTGCATTTTAAACCCACTTAAATCATAGCACCATCATGGCTACGGGAATAAAATGGAGTTTGCTTCTTAACCTGCTGCTCTCTGGGTGGTCATTGGGCCCCCACTTGGGCTGCGGGGCCCCAGACCTTGGCCTCATGCTCCCGCCCCAGCTGCACAACTGGAGGGAAGGACTGGATCGGGAGTGCAGTGTGCGGGAGGGGGCGCAACCCTTCCTCAGTGCCAGTTTCCTGGAACAAACTGGGTCCTCAAGCAGCTATTTGCCCCTTAAGGGAAAACATCTGTTTACCTGTATGGTTTTGCTTATGGGCCAAATAGCAGCTCTGTGTGTGTGATTTTAGAGTATATTTTAGAGGAGGGGAAAAGTTAGCCCCCCTCCCCTTCCCAGTGCCATGTTCCCAATCCAATCCCCTCCAGTGGCTTCTATAAAAAGGAATTAAAAGGGACAGCCGAGCTGATCATGGACTTCCGTGTCTTGTCTAGTTTGGCCCCGAGGTTGCAACTCTAAACACTAGATGTGGATAGAGCAGGGCTCTCCAACCTCGGGTCCCCAGATGTTGCTGGACTACAGCTCCCAGAATCCCTTGCCATCAGCCATGCTGGCTGGGTATCCTGGGACTGGGAGCTGTAGGCCAGCAACATCTGGGGACCCGAGGTTGGAGAGCCCTGAGATAGAGGCTAACATCCTTAATTGTTCACAGTGGGTTTTTTCACTTGCTGTATGAAACCAGCTTTGCAACCTGCCATACAGATATGCAGACTGAATACTGGATCAGCTCTTCAGTCTTGCCCCTCTTCCTATGGCTCTAGCAGACTGCCTGCCTTTAAAAAAAACAAAAACACCCAAAGCAATAAAGTGGTATACATGTGTTTGCCATACACATTCCTTATTCTCCTGCCCCCTCAATCACAAATGTTTTAAAATTTGAAAACTGCTTCAGGGATTGTAGGAGAAGAGCAGACTGGTGATGGCATGGGCTCTAGCCAATAGGTTCCCACTATAGCCAGCTTTTCCTCAACAAGCTGGAAACATGCAGAGTCATCCCCCCCCCCCCGTCCTCATAGCAGGATGAAAAAAGTATGTGCTTTCAAGGCAATGAAGGTGCTTTCAACCAGATCAGTCTTCACCCCATTTTACTTTGGTGGTAAGTCCTACTCAAATCAATAGAAATGTTCCATTTTTTTCTCCCTCAAAAAGAAGAGTGCCTCTAAGGGCCCTGTGATAAAGAGTAAGGGAGTCAGGAGCCAATTACATGATAACCTCCAAGTTTCAAAACAGATCTCAAGGAACTGGATCCTGGACAAAATCAAACCTGCTGAGTACAATCAGGGCCAGAAAGGGAAATGCTGCAGCATCTGTTTTGCTTTCAGAGCCAAAATGCAAAGTTTGAAGTGGAAGTACACAGAGATCTGCACATAGTCAACTCACCAAAGGGACTTCACTAAACTCAATGAAGAGCTGAGTTAGTTAGCTTGGATGCTTTCCTCTTCAAGGAGTGCTTCAATTAGTTCCACGTCTCCTCTTTGTGACAGCTTCACCAAGTTGATAAGTGGGAACCGGCTCAGGCCCGCGCGGGCTAATCAATAAATACACCCGCGGAGATGGGATTTCGGAGCCAAGATGTGCTGTATGCTCAAATGAGTAATTGTGCTATTAAAACAATCCAGTGCTGCGGTCCTGTTGGCAGCGGGGACGAGACTGCACTCTTCAGCCAAGTGATATCAATAAAGATGGGCTGAACTTACCTAAGAACACAAGAGCCAGGGGAGGCCGGTGACTCCTATTTTGGCGGGGCTCCTTTTCCATTACAGGTTTTGCAGGTTTTATTTGGAGCTTCATATAGGAACTATCCATGGTGCTGAGAGCCACCCCCCAAAATAGGTTGAGCACCATGGATAGCTCATATGAAGTTCTACACAAAAGCTGCAATACCTGTAATGGATTAGGAACCTCACCGCAATAGGAGTCACCACCAGCCTCCCCTGATAAGAACGTAAGAAGAGCCCTGCTGGATCAGACCAAGGGTCCATCTAGTCCAGCATTGTGTTCACACTGCAACCAACCAGCTGCCCGCCTGCGGGATCCCACAAGCAGGTCATGAGCGCAACAGCACCCTCCCACCCGTGTTCCCCAACAACCGGTGTCCATGGGCATACTGCCTCTGATACTGGAGGTGCTTGGAGGCGGGGGGAGGTACTTGGGGTGCGGGGAGGTGGCTGTGAACATCTCCTTGAAAAAGGAGGGACCTGTTTCTGGGGGAGAAATGGCTTTGTTGGTTTAGGGTGCAATCGTATGCATGTTTAGACAGGGGGAAAGTCCTACAACTCCCATATCTAGGCAGATTCTGGAGCAGTAAACAATAAAAGGATAAAACAGATAAAAGAATAAAAACAACGCATTAAAAACAGAAAAAAACATTTAAACTGTGGCTGGTCAGTGTGGAAGGCCTCCCGAAAGAGACGTCTTCAGCAGGTGCTGGAAACAACAGAGCCTGCCTGACCTCCAGAGGCAGGAGTTCCATAGAAGTTAATAATATTATTATTATTTTCATTTCTATTCCACCCAATGGTTGAAGCTCTTTGGGCGGTTCACAACAGTACACAAACTCACAAGCTACAAGATAATAAAATACAGCACAAAATGTCGATATACAAAATTTAAAACAATTTAAACAGCTAAAAACAATTTCAATAAAATACTAGAGACATTAAAGCCAGCTGACATAAATGCCTCATCATATAGCATTAAATGCCTGGGAGCAGAGGGTGGTCTTAACCTGGTGCCGAAAAGATGACAGATGCCCATGCGTTGATCCTGACTGGGACCCCTTCTGGATGCTTTTAAAAGTAAAAATAAAATAAAATGTACGACCTGTACCGTGTGTCTAAATGGAACTTGTAGTTTGGCCCTAATGAATGTCTGGAATCCCTGCCACAAGAGCCATTACCTTAGATGGCTTTAAGCAGGGATTAGGTAAATTCATGGTCTTGGATCCTAAGATAAGTTAACTTCAGGAAGTTCAAGGAAGGAAAGTTTCCCATCCTGTCCTCCTGGCCCTTACAGCCGCCAGTGATTCCTCCCCACCAACCTCTCCAGAGGGTCAGCGAGATATGAACAAGAGATTTCTCAGCTAACAGTGTAATCCTATGCATGCAGTGGTGTAGTGGTGAGAGTGTTGGACTGGGTTCTAGTCCCCGCTCGGCCATGAAACTCACTGGGTGACTTTGGGCCAGTCACTGACTCTCAGCCTAACCTACCTCACAGGGTTGTTGTGAGGATAAAATGGAGAGGAGGAGGAAGTAGGACTATGTAAGCCGCCTTGGGTTCCTTGCAGGAAAAAAGGCGGGGTATAAATATAACAAATAAATAAATAGTCTTGGAAGTGCGAATCAGGTCAGTTCACGAAGGTGGACCGAACAAAATCCTTGTGCATCCCTGACACAGAGTCGTATCAAGATGTCTTTACCACTGCGCAAGTGCGCATGGGGGCACATCAGTAAAGTGCCGTTCAAAGGGAGCCTTGATGCAATCACATGTGTGATCAGGCTGAGAGGGTTGTCCCCAGGGCTTAAACTAAATGCTACGTCAAATGTGTTTTGTGTAGGTGGTCCTAACATTATTATTTTTTTACTTCAGTGTCAGCGCGTGGGCCCCCCGATCCATATCGGGACCATCACATGTGGGGTGGGGTTCTCACCAAGCTGCTTTCCCTTCTTAAATTGGATCCCCTCACCTTTATTTAGGCAGGACCTAAAGAAAGGGGAGGGGGCCATTGGTGCCAAGGAAGTTTTCTTAAGCCCCCCACTGTGGTGGTGATGGGAGGTAAATTTAGCAGGGTGGGAAGATTTAGCCCCTGCAGATTGTAGGCCTGATCTGGATCAGGGCTCAATGTGCTTACATTCAAGTAAAAATAAAGTTAGGAGGATCACCTACATGCTACGCAGTTAACATAGCAGGGATGGGGACTCGGACTCGAGGACTGGACTCGTGAGTCGGACTGAGTCCCCCCTCTGACTCGACTCGGACTCGAGTCCCAATATTTTTAATGGGACTCGAGACTCGACTCGAGACCAAGGACTCTTCAACATCCCTGGGCT
This sequence comes from Shinisaurus crocodilurus, assembly GCA_021292165.1. NCBI lineage: Eukaryota > Metazoa > Chordata > Lepidosauria > Squamata > Shinisauridae > Shinisaurus > Shinisaurus crocodilurus. The sequence continues at coordinate 211,886 of JAHFWL010000078.1, read as the reverse complement.
GTGCCAGAAGGAGTGGAGAGGAGTGTGATTGCTGGCGAAGAGCGCATGGAAGCGAGGTGTGCCGCTGCTCGGCCACTATGGACGGCTACCAGGAGTGCAGCCCCAACGGTGTGTCAAGATTTATTTTGATTGATGTGTTGCGTACTTGGGAGAGGCAGAAGAAGGACCTGAGATTACTCTGTGTGGCTGCTCTGAGTGTGTTTCTGGTTCCAGCAAGTTCATCACCAGTAGAGCGGGTGTTCAGTGAGGGTGGAATTGTGATGAGATCTCACCGTTCCAGAATGGGGGCCAAACATTTAGAAAAAATCATGTTCCTCAAATGCAACATGGATAAGTTTTAGGAAGTACAGCAAGTTTATTTTTTAAAATCATTTTTCTAAAATGCAACCTTTCAGACATTTTGGGTTTGGCTGCCTCTGCCTGCCTGTCTGGGGTTCCCAGCCTCCTCTGCTTGCCTGGTCTCTTCTTGACCAGTTCAACAGTTGAATTGTCCAAGACAAAGGCCTCTGCCTGCCTGCTTTCGGGTTCCCTGCCTCCTCTGCCTGCCTGGTTATTTTGGGTTTTTCTGCCTGGTCTGTTCTTGCCAAAATCAGTTGCAGAGTTTTGAAATAAAAAGGCACACTTGTGCCTAGAATTTATTTAAGCCACACATCTGAAGTAGCCTTATTTTGTTGGGAAAACCCCCCATTGATTTTAATAGGGACTTCGTGGAGTCAGCTTTGGGAGTGACTCGTGACTCGTGAGTCACCATTTTGGACCAAAGACTCGGACTCAGACTCGAGACTCGGGTCCAAAGACTCGTGACTCGACTCGTGACTTGAGACCAAGGACTCTTCAACAACATCCCTGTAACATAGTGCAGTGTTCTCCAACCTTGGGTCCCCGGCAGTGCTTTTTTTCTGGAGAAAAAGGTACCGGAACTCTTGGATTACATTTCCTCGGGAGTAGATGGCGATTAAATTGTAATGCAATTAATAGAAGAAAAGGTGCTGGAACTCAGTTCCTGGTGAGTTCCACCAGAAAAAAAGCCCTGGTCCCCGGATGTTTTTGGCCTACAACTCCCAGCATGCCCCTCCTCTAGTTTCTTGCATTGAGCAGGGGGTTGGACTTGATAGCCTTGTAGGCTCCTTCCAACTCTATGATCTATGAAATCTAAGTAAGTCTCACAGTGCTCCATGGGACTCATGATCGCAGCCTCACAAGCAGAATCATATGCATGTCTCCTCAGAAGTCAGTCCCACTGAGTTCAATGGGAGTTACGCCTCCGTAAGTGTTGCTAGGATTACAGCGTCAGGTTGCACTCCTATGCACACTTAACTGGGAGTAAGCCTCATTGAACACAATGGGACAGATAAAAGGAAGCCCTTCGCACAGCACATACAGCAGTTAAACTATGGAATTCACTTCCACAAGATGTTTTGTGATGGCCACCAATTTGCATGGCTTTAACAGGGGATTGGCCAAATTCATGGAGCATAAGGCTATCAATGGCTACTAGTTCTGGTGGCTATATGCTACTTTCAGTATCAGAGGCAGTATGCCTATGCACACCGGTTGCTGGGGAATATGGGTGGGAGGGTGCTGATGCACTCATGTCCTGTCTATGGGTTTCCTGTGGGCAGCTGGTTGGCTGCTGTGTGAACAGAATGCTGGACGAGATGGACCCGTGGTCTGATCCAGCGTGGCTCTTCTTACATTCTTATGAGGACAAATTAAGAAAAGCATGGATTATTTGTTAAATGGACAGCAGTTCTTAGTATGCTCATTGGAGGAGGGCAGTCACAGCTGTTCCAGAAAACACAGCATAGTTAAGTTTGTGTGTGGTCCCCTCCAGCCCATCACCCAAGAAGGTGTGTGGTGCACGGGCCGTCTAGCTGGTCCATACCCAAAGTGTCGAATTTAAACCGCCTCCAACCTATTTGAGCACTGCTCATCTGGGTAATGTTTTCAGACATGGCTCCAGGTTTGGGGGTGTGGGGCCTTTGGCATGTTTATTTATTTATTTAATTTTTTTATTTACGGTAGCTCCAAAGACAACTTTTGATATAACGATCAATATACACATCCAAATATATTGGTTACTCAACCAAACCGTGCCCTTCCCAGCACCACATTTATATATCTATGAAGAAGTTAAATATCAGATAGAATAAAATAGCACAAAACATCCAATTTTACATATTGTCACACCAATAATTTAAGAAGTAACAAAACTAGGATATATATTAATTTCCATACCATAATTATTTTTCCAGTACTCAATAAAAGGTTTCCATTCCTCCATAAATTTGGGATTCTTTTGTCTACCATTTCTCAATCTATCTCACTTTTTTTAATAATTGTGCAATTTTCCATGACATGTTTAAAATTGTTTCTAGATATATGTGTGTGTCTCTGTGTGTCGTATGTTTATATGTTTGTATGTATATGGTTTTTATCATGTATTTTTAAGGTTTTCACCTTTGTAAACTGCCCAAAGAGCTTCAACTATTGGGTGGTATAGAAAATTAATACATGAAATGAAATGCCCCTCTGTCAGCCTCCTATTACTGCCTGGTCCGGCCCCTCCTCCTCCCTCTGTATCTTCTCACTGAGTGTAGGGGGTGGGTGGGTGACCTTCTCAGAAGAAGCAGGAAGTGGTGGCGGAAGTAATGATGACAACAGAGGTGGCATCAACACCCCACCAATGGGAACCAAGTGGCTGCCGGTGTACTTGCCAACAATGTAGCCTTGCTCCAGGGCATTGTGGGTAGTTACAGTGGCATCTGCCTACACTCAGCGAAGCCATAGAGCATTTAGGGCAGGACTGTGGGGCAGAAGTCCAGGGCCCCATCCTAAAGAATGAGCAGGAGAATCCCGAAACACAGCGGGGCTAGTTTACCACATTTTGAAGCAAGCGAAATAATACCCCTTACCATCTAAAGAGCCCCCCCCCTTTAAAACCACTTACGTCAAGAGTCCAAAATGATCTAAGTGCACCACTGAGGGAGGTGGCATTATCGGTGGTAGCCCTTTGGCAGTTCCCCAAAGATGCTCTCTGCTGACGCCAGGCTTGCTTGGAGGTTAAGAGTGGTTAAGAGCATGAGCCTCTTCAAATCAGACTTTTGCCATGACTCAGTAAGTGGCTTTTTGGGAAAGCCAGCATCTCACACTCTCAACCCCGCATTGGCAATATGGGGATAGTTATTGTGACCTACCTTACAAGGCTGTGCAGGGCAGCCACTTATCAATTGCCAAAAAAGAGGAAATGAGAAAGCATTGCTATGGTCTCTGGGCGAGCGTCCAAGGGACCATAGGATGGTTCAGAAAACTCCTCTGAGGTTGGAGACAGACAGCACTCCGACCTTGGAAGGGGGAGTCAGAGATCTGACCCCAGACCCCTCCCCATCGCAGCTGGTGGGGAAAGAACTGTGCCGGCTGCCTCTCCGAGGTTGGAAAAGCGACCTCGGAGGAGGAGGAAAGAGGGCATTCCGGTGGGTGGGTGGGGAGGGAGGGGAGGGGAATGGAGAGGCCAGGATACCAGTTATCCTGGGCATCCTCCAGCTTCCTTCACTCCCCCTCTGAAATGCCCTTGCTAGATGGGCTGAAAAGCCCATCTAGTGAAAATCAGGAAAGATGGAGGACGGGGAGGTGAAGATCCCCTCCACTGCTCCTCCCACCCTGCTGGCTTCAGCCTGGCAGGCCACAGGAATCTCGGAAGCCCCTGCGTTCGGGGACTTCTGAGCGGTGAGGGTGCAACTGATAGGATTGCACCCTGAATCACTAAAAAGGACAAAAGTGGGTGTCTGTTCGCATAAAACTTGCATGTGCGAATCTGTACGTATAGATGCAAATCCAGAAATAATAATTATAATTTAAATAGAATACAGTTCATCTCGGCATAGTGCGGAAGACTGCGACCAGGTGACCTTGCTCAGTCTGCCGTCCAGGTGCTGTTGAAGGCCCAGCTCTTCCTTCTGATGGTTTTCTTTGTACCGGACTTGGACTGGACCAGGACAAGCCCTTCAAACAGAGGATGCCTTCAAAAGAGATGCCAGTCCTCCTCTGGCAGCCCTTCAAATAGAGGACGGTCCTCTGCAACAGAGGACACATGGCCATCCTAAGTATGGTAAGGATGAATGGGAGTTGAGCACTTTGAACCCTCTACATAAATACGATTTATTATTAATTTTAGTCCCTGGCAAAGTAGCGGATTGTAGGATGGATGATACCCCTTTCCAGTGGGGTCTAGAGCATCCGGTGGAGGGAGGGTCTTCCAGCCCCTTCCTTATCAGAGGTTTTCATCTTGAGATAAGTATTTTGTGTTGCTATCTTTTCACACTTTCCAATTCTTCCTGTGCCGTGCCAAGAAATATAAACCCGGCCTGCTTGTGACTCTTTGTAAAAACAATTACAAAATAGTTTAATCAGATGTCTTACTCTTGCCTCCTATTTCATTCTCAGGTTCACACAGGGCCTGTTTCCCCCTCCCTTTTGCTCGGTTTAACTCAGATTTGCAGAGGTCCTTGTTAGAGGCTCACAGGCGCTTTTCAATATTTGCTTCCCCGCCGCTCCCCCACCTCTCCTTTTTACTGGGTTCTGCTTATTTTTATACATTCACCTCCTTCCCAAAGTGTTTATGCTTTTGGAAAGCCTTCTGTTTTTTTGTGGGTTTTTTTTTTTTGTCTGGAATCATCCGCAGACAAACTCTCCGTGCAATGTTCTTATTGCCCCATTTCAGTGGGGAGGGATTAACGCAGGATTTATTTCAATTTTAATCTGTCCGGCTGTTTATTAAACAATCTCCCAATTTATCTGCAGACGATTTTCTTTTGCATTATAAAATTTCAATCAAAATTCCTCCAGGCAATCTTGCCCCCCCCAACCCCCCGTCCTGTGATCTCTAAATCCTATTTATGCTCAACTTTAACCTTGCCTGGCTTGCTTCCCAGGAGCACCTCCAGGAAAGCTTAAGGATATATAGGCTGTCGAGCACACTTCCTTCCTGCGAACACGGAGCTCTAAAATGGATGAGCAATGGTATGTCAGAGAGGGGGATTTGAACCCGGGTCCACACTGATCAATCAGGCTCTCTGAAAGTTCATGTCAGGGCTCAGATGCCATTCCAGCTATCGGAGCATTCTCTTGGCTAGGAGAGGGTTGTGTTATATATTTATTAATTACCTTGATATACCATTTTTCATCCAAGGAGCTTTAGAATGCATAGGTGGTTCTTGCCCCCAATTTGTCCTCACAATGACCATGTGAGGTAGGTTAGGCTGAGAGCTGGTGACTGGGCCTAAGGTCACCCAGCAGGTTTTATAGCTGGATGAGGATTTAAATCTGGATCTCCCCAGTGACTGATGCTGGAAAGTCTGAGCTCGACAGACTTCCTGCCCGCTTCCGATCTCACGATCGGAAGCGGACTGAGTTGGAGGGTTTTCTGTGGGCCACTGGTGTGCACTAAGGAAATTTGCACTAAGCGCTAAGGAAATTTGTGCAAATCACAGAGTGGAAGCTGGAAACTACGTAGATCTAGCTTGACTTGTGCAAATCATGCTAGAACTACATATTTTTTGGCTTCCAATTTGAGCAAATTGTGTGATTTGCGCAAATTTCCTTGGTGTATGTGTTGTTGTTTTTTAAATGTGCAAACTGCAGCCTGTCTTAGAAATTGTAGTCTGCGAGCTGGCTTGACTTGTAGAACAGTGGGTCGGTGCCAGTGTGGGGCTAACGAACCGGAATCCAGGGGGCTGAATCATGAAAATCTGTCAGATTTTCACCCCCTATCAGATTTCTCACACATCCCTACCCCAGTTGCAGTCCAGTACTCTAACCACTACATCACACTGATTCTTGATTGTTGTGCACAGTGGTGCAGGTAGCTAATTTTAGACCTGGACTTAGTAGACTTTGGGCCCTCCTTTAAGGTAGCCTTGTGTATTCCTTTAGTTGTGAGGATGCAACTAACATTCCTCTTCTCTCCCCACCCCTATTCCACACTTTACAACTACTTCTACATTCCTGGCATGTTACAGCAAACAAAAACTGTGCTTGCCAACCCTGATAAAGCATGCACAGGTTCAGATTTTAAACTCACTGAAATTGTAGCACCCTCATGACTACAGGAATAAAATGGAGTTTGCTTCTGCTGCTCTGGTGCAAAACACATTTATGTGAAAATGAGCACCATTTTGTTGTAGAAAAGGCTAATATACTTTAATATCAATAACTTTATTTTGCTTAGCCAAACAGTACTTGAAGGGTTGTCATACAGAGGAGGGCCAGGATCTCTTCTCGATCATCCCAGTTTGCAGGACACGGAATAATGGGCTCAAGTTACAGGAACCCAGATTCCACCTAAACATCAGGAAAAATTTCCTGACTCTGAGAGCAATAAGACAATGGAACCAACTACCTAGGGAGGTGGTGGGCTCTCCCACTCTGGAGGCATTCAAGGTGCGGCTGGACAGCCATCTGTCAGGGATGCTTTGACCTGGATTCCTGCATTGAGCAGGGGGTTGGACTTGATGGCCTTGTAGGCCCCTTCCAACTCCACTTTTCTATGATTCATTGTTTCTTTCCGCATTCCAGGGATCAGTCCGGGCATAACTTGGTTTAAAATAAGTCTTATGTACACCATTTCCTGAGGGCTGGTGCAGCCGTTAACAGTGGGAGCTGTGAACGGTGAGTCAGAAAGTTTCTAGGGCAAATCTCACTTCAGCCATTCAACAGGGTCAGACAAGATGTAACATGGAAGATGTAACAAGATGTAACATGACTGGATCTATGCTATGCTGGCTGGGGCATGATGCTGGGAGTTGTAGGCCAAAAACATCTGGGGACCCAAGGTTGGAGAACACTGACTTAGGGATTTTATTATATTAAGTGATGTATAAGTATTACAAACAAACAGATAAATAAAATTCGCATGGGGAAAGGAATGCCTCGGGGAGGCTGGTGACCCCTGTTTCAGGTGGGGCTCCTAATCCATTGCATGTTTTATTTGGAGCTTTATAGGAGCTATCTGTGGTGCTGAACTCTATCCCCCAAATAGGTTCACCACCACGTAGCACCAGCCTCCTCTTCTAAGATGGCAACTGCTGCAACATACACCTGCACCCTCTAAAAATAAAGTCTTCCTTTGGCTTCAAATCAAAGCCATTGTGCTAGTCATATGCACATTTATGCAGATTGAATTCATTTATTTAATAAATTTATACACTGTTGACCATATTTTAAAAATATCTCTAAGCAGTTTACAGTGGGAATACATTAAAACACATTAAAATAAAATGTGTATAAAAACATTAAAACCAAGTAGTCAAAGTGCCACAAACATATTGGGCAGCACAATCACTCAGGGAAGGCCTAGTTAAAGAGTCTGGTCTTCCATTGGCACCTAAAGCCCACCACAGAACTGATTAACTGAATAAAATTCATTGGACTAGTCAACTAAGATTTCTTTAGTCAGGCAACAGCCCAGTTTTTAAAACGTTTTCCTTTGACACACCAGACTTCTGATTGGTTTGCTTAATATTACAACAGTTTCCTGCTTAGGCACTGGTACATTCATTAGAGTGCCAGGAACGACTGCGACTTGAGGCTGAGGTCAGGGCCAAATCATGTGCGGAATGGTCCTGAGAGGCAGAAGACAAGAGACCTAAAAAAGATCCCTATCAGGTCCATTTTTCAATGGACGTCACTCTATGACAATGCAAAAAAATAAATAAATTAAAAAATGAGAACATGTCACCAAAAGGCTAATAGGAGACCCTTCCCGCCCCCCTGCCGGTACCTAAAAATGTGGACTCTTCCCCCATTCCCCATTTTATACAAGGAAGGAGATAGCAGCAACCCCAAAGTGTGGGATCTTTAACCACCTCCAGATTCCTTCTCACCTCCCATGCTAAGTGCCAGGAACGGCCGGTCGGCAGCCTTCTCTTATGGCGCCTACCAGTTTTACTCGGAAAACCTCCCCGGTTTATCACAGCTGGGAGAGCTCCTGTGAAGGTCTCCGGTGCCTGCTGGTTGTCAACAAGGCACCTTATCTTCTCAAAACATTTACTTAACCCTTTGTCTTGGAGTCCACATGGAACAATGTGGGGAGGGGGTTGCGGGAAGGTGGAGTTTGTGAAGGTCTGGGCTGCCAGACTGAATGGCTGCCTCTCTTGGGAAGTGTTATACATTTGGTGCAACATGTATTGCCACTGCCAGGCCTGGGCAAAACCAACATTTAAAAAAAAATTAAAAAATGGACTGCTGCACACCAAACCTCTTCTCAGGAGTGAAGACAAAGGCATATTCGAGAAGAGCAGAAATTCATGTAAAAGGGGGATTTGTTCCAGATTTGCTGATGATTGCAGACACTTGTGTCAGGGCTGGTGTCAGGTTTGATGCTGGTTCCCTCAGAGAAATACCCTCGGGTGAGCCCATCCTGAACCAGTAGGTTGCCTCTGACAGGCTTACCTGGCATTGGTGGCAGTTGCTGTGGGCCGCGCTCCAACAGAGCTGCCATTTAAATTTCTTATACTGTCCCAGAGCGAGACTACATTGGGAGGCATTGTGGGAAACCAAAATGGCAGCTCCCAGACCCACGCAGCTGCAGGGAGTGCTGTTGTGCTCATGTTCTGCTTGTGGGCTTCCCGTTCAGGTAGGCAGCTGGTTGGCCACTGTGTGAACAGAATGCTGGACTAGATAGGCCTTTTGTCTGATTCGTCAGGGCTCTTCTTACATAGGGCCCCCCAAGGCAGGTGTCAGTGTCAGGCCCTGGTGGGGCTTTGGGACCCCAGCAGCTGCCCACGGATGCCGTGTGCCGATGCTGAGCCAGACTAGTCCGAAAAGTATCTGGTGAATATGGCTCCAGACGAGCTCTTACAGAATCTGAAAGCAAGTTACTCAATACATTTGGACTTTAATCAGAGCTGTGTATATGTGGGCTGATAGCCCACATTCTCAGCATGCAGGTTTACTCATAATAACAGTACATAGTGTTTGTAAGCTGGAGAGCTCGTGTCATAGTGAAGAGACTGAGCTGAACTAGGTAATCTCTCCAGCTCAAACCTCACCTCTGGTGGGAACCCAAGTAAGCCTCAGTCCAGCCACTATAGCACCTTACAAACCTTCTCAGTTAGCTCAGTGAAGGAGGTAGGCTGTGCGCTTGCGGCACTGTGCTGGCCGGTCTTCCCCTGGCTTAGGTGCATTCACCGGAATGCTGGCATCCCCAGCTGTCTGCACAGAGGCCTCTCTTCTCATGGTGACTGTAGGTTGGGGGCTTGGAACCTGATGTGGGCAGCCACTTATGGATCACCAAAAAAGAGGAAATGCATCACCAAAAGAAAAGACGAAAGAGGAGGTTGCTTTGCATAAAATTTGCATCTGCTGATTTATTTATTTATATTTACATCCCGCTTTTTTTCCTGCAAGGAACCCAAGGTGGCTTATGTAATCCTCCTCTCCATTTTATCCTCACAACAGCCGTGTGAGGTAGGTTAGGCTGAAAGCCAGTGACTGGCCCAAAGTCACCCAGTGAGCTTCCTGGCCGAGTGGGGACTAGAGCCCGGATCTCCTGAGTCCAAGTCCAACACTCGAACCACTGCGCCACACTGGCTCTTATATGTATAGATGCAAATTTAGAAATAATGATTATAATTTAAATAGAAATACGGCACATCTCACCATAGTGTGGAAGACTGAGATGAGGTGACCTGTGTGCTTTGCCCAGTCTGCTCTCTGGGTGCTAACTGTTGATGGGCATTGAGCAGGGGGTTGGACTCGATGGCCTTATAGGCCCCTTCCAACTCTACTTTTCTATGATTCTAAGACTCCTGCTCTTCTTCTGATGGTGCGTTGGACTGGACAGCCCTTCAGATAGAGGACTGTCCTCTGTGAAAAAGAGAACACATGGTCACCCTATGCTATACCTGCCTGACATGCATATTCATTGTGTCGATCAGCCTTCCCCAACCTGGTGCACTCCACATGTGTTGGTCTACAACTCCCAGCATACCCCAGTCAGCACGGCTGGCTGGGGCATGCAGGGAGTTGTAGTTCGAGTCATCTGGAGAGCACCAGGATGAGGAATGCTGGAGTAGCTGAAGAACATCTGTAAAGGCCTCCTCCTCCTCCTGCTACCCTGATTGTAAAGGACTCCACTGCTGAAGTGAAATTTGAACTGGGGGTCTTCCAGCTCAGTACAGGACACTAGTGCCGGCCATTGACTACCTCATCATAAAAAAGGTGAACAGGGTCATTTTGACAATTCCCTCGGTTCCACTTATCCCAGTGTTCTCCAACCTTGGGTCCCCAGATGTTTTTGGCCTACAACTCCCAGCATGCCCCAGTGGCTGGGGCATGCTGGGAGTTGTAGGCCAAAAACATCTGGGGACCCAAGGTTGGAGAACACTGACTTATCCTATATGACAGGATCTCCTGTTTTGCTACAGCGCTTGCTCTCTCTCTCTCCCTCTCCCCCTCCCTCCCTCCCTCCCTCCCTCCCTGACTCTCTTTTAACAAGTATTGAGCCTAGTTCCTGATATGAACCAGAGGCCCAAGTGGCAGAACTAAAAATGTAGAGGTTATTTCGTGTGTAATAACCAAAAGGAGTTTGTGAGTCTTATCGCCAGAGATAAGAGGCTGGCTCCCAGCCCCCTCTTTTTGGACTTGGCTGGCACCATTAAGTATACAACTCACCTAAAAGAGAAATGAGAGTGAATTTCACTAATCGCTCCCTTGTTTCATGTCCCCCCTGCTTTCCCCCTCCCCCCATGTTCTCCCCCTCCCCTTTTAATGTGGGAAAGTCACATTTAGATGTAGGCTACACAGTTGCATGTTCCAAGGGAAAGGGTGCAATCCACATCCACTCAACTCCCCAGGGGCATGGTCAGTGACTTCTATGGGGCTGCAGCGGGCGGGCCACACTCAGGATTTTAAAACAATGGATTTGCAATTGATTGCGAAGCTTTCAGATACATTTCAAGAGATGTTATTTAATTATAGCTGTTGCAGCTCTTACACTGACCATACGTTAAGAGTAGAGAATGTGATGGATGGCGTGTTTGTGCGATGTCAGGCAGTCCCCGGCGATTTGTAGTGTAAGTCACACGGACTTTCATCTTCAAGGAATATTTGTGCAAGTGCTTTTCTCCCTGCCCCCCACCCCACCCCGGGGGATGGAAAACCCACCGGGGGAATGTACAATTTGGAATTGCTCGTTGCACTCGAAAAGAAAAAGAGCGGTATTATTAACCATTATGCCAAGCAATGCTAAAAGACTAGGGACTCTTAATCATCTCACCCAACAGCAAAAGCATTTCCATCTTGCTACTGGTACGAGAATCCTTTATAATCTCTTGCAGCTCATAAAATGGTGGATGTTTGCCTTATCCTAGGGAAATGGTTTGTTTCGGCCTGGGTATTGGTCCTCCTGGCATGATAACAGAGATTGTTGTCTCAGGCCTTTCTCTGGGCACCTCTCCTATGTAAAGTAAGGTGGGTGGCGAGGTGACTGGAGGGAGAGCCTTTTCAGTAGGGCAGTGTTCTCCAACCTTGGGTCCCCAGATGTTTTTGGCCTACAACTCCCAGCATGCCCCAGCCAGCGTGAGAGTTGTAGGCCAAAAACATCTGGGGACCCAAGGTTGGAGATCACTGCAGTAGGGTCTCCGCACCTTTGGAATGCCCTACCCATGGAAGTGCCAACATTTCTGTTATTCCAGACCCGGGCAGAACAACCCTATCTTTCCAAAGGAGAGTCTGTGGAGCTGACTGGAGAGAGTTGAGAGATTGTATTAGGATTGTTAGATTAGCTAGTGCGTGCAGGGATTACTATCTTGGGAACAGTTGGTGAGGGAGGATTGGTAATAGAATAATATAGTAAATTACTTAATATGGACTGAAATGTACATATGAAACTTTCCCCCAGAAACTGTTGTATTTTAAAATAAACTTTACTTTGATTATTGAAGCAACCTGTGTTGGAAGCTGTGCTTTATAGTTGTTCAAGGAAGTATTAAGGTAGCCCCAGCCAGCATGGTCAATCAACAGGAATGCTGGGAATTGTAGTCCAAAACATCTGTACAGCACCAGGTTGGGGGAAAGTTACTTTCCAGTGAGAGGTGTACTGTAGATGGTTCCAGAATCATAGGAAGGAAAGATTCTCATCATCTTCATGGATATTCTGTCTTTCCTTGCAGGTCCTTGTATGTGGTTCGCCCACCCTGCCCATTTTATCCCCAGAACAGCCCTGTGAGGTAGTTCAGATTGAGAGATGCTGACTGGCAGCCCACCACACCTGTGAGCTTCATGACTGAATGTGGAGTTGAACCTGTGTCTCTCTCCCCCCCCCCCCCATTCTAGTTCAGCATGCTAACTACTACCCTATACCAGCTCCGAGTTTAGAGCATCACAGAGTCAGCTGCCATCAGCCAGTGGCACTTTCTAGTAAGAAGTGATGTAAAAAGAACACACACACACTCAGCCGTTGTGAATTTTGGAGCTACCAACACTGACATGTGCTTCGCCAGTATGACTTTAAAAGCACATCAAAGAGAAAATAGGGTGCCACAAATGACAAAACTCCTTTCTGTACCTTTTAGCGGAAGACCCAATAAAAAAATAAAAATCTCCATAGACTTGTTGACATGACCGCATATCAGGCACGTTAAAAGTGTTCATAAGGGGGGGGGGGAATAGTTCTTTCACTGCATAATATATAATCTGTGTGTGTGTGTGTGTTTTACAAAAGGCACTGCTGGACTGACTGGTGAAACGGCTGTCAGCTGGCAACTGGGCCTCGTCACTGCGGTCAGAGCACAGTGGTGTTCCCACACGTCCACAGTGGTGGAAGACATGACCGCATTGGGAATCTATCCCAAGACAATCACAGTAGGAAAATCTCGCATGCTTGGACAATGCCAGGAGGGCACCTGGGAAAGATCACTCAACGCCGCCTGCCCTCACTCCGATTCAGCGTTACCTTTTAGGCTTTCTGAGATAATGGAAGTTGGCAAGCTTGTTCATTTTAATCAGTTCAAGGCAAGGCTGAGCAATATAAATGACTCTCCTGGGAGAAGACAGGATTCCGCATTCCAAACGGGTATGCTCAAATGCATTACTCCTAATTTTAAAGCCAGGGGATGGGGTGGGGGTGGGTGGGTGGGTTTTTTGCATGCTGAGTCTTGAATTAAAGCTAATAGGAATTTCCCCACCACATCCAACATACAGTGCAGGGTTTCCTCATAGCTGTGTGAATATCGTTCATGCAGAAGAATATTGTTCATGCAGAAAACCCTGATAGAGGTGTACAAAATTATGCGTGATGTGGAGAAAGTGGATAGGGAGACATCTCTCTCTCTCTCTCTCTCTCTCTCTCTCTCTCTCTCTCTCTCTCTCATAATACTAGAACCGAAAGGGGTCATCCCATGAAGCTCATTGGTGGGCGATTCAGGACGGATAAAAGCAAGAACTTCTTCACACAGCCAGGACCGGTGCAGGGCTGTTTGGCGCCCTAGGCCAAATTATATTTAGCGCCCCCCCTCTCGTGCCGTGGGGGGGGGGGGCTCCGGAGCAAAGCAGCCCTGCTCTGCAACCCCCCCGCGCTGCCACCGCCACCGCCGCCGCCACCACCGCAGCCACCACCTACCTTCCTCCCCGCCCCCGCTACTGGCTGCTGGCTGCTGGTGCCGCTGCCGCCGCCGCCGCCACCTCCGACGCGACGGGACCCCCGCACTTTTTTTTTTTTTGCCGGGGAAACCAGGGCAAATTCATGGAGGAGAAGGCTCTCAATGGCTACTAGTCCTGATTGGCTTTATGCTACTTCCAGTATCAGAGGCAGTATACCTATGTACACCAGTTGCTGGGGAACATGGGTGGGAGGGTGCTATTGCACTCATGTCCCACTTGTGGGTTTTCCGTGGGCAGCTGGTTGACCACTGTGTGAACAGAATGCTGGACTAGGTGGACCCTTGGTCTGATCCTGTATGGCTCTTCTTATATTCCTATGTTAAGAGAAAATGGAAGGGTGCCATTTTAAAACCAAATATACATTATAGTAGAATCACAGAATTACGGAGTTGGAGGGGGGCTTGTGGCCATCTAGTCCAACCCTAAAAGTATAAGAAGAGCCCTGCTGGATCAGACCAAAGGACTATCCAGTCCAGCATTTTGTCCACACAGTGGCCAACCGGGTGCCCCAATGGGAAGCCCAGAAGCAGGGCATGAATTGCAACATCACCCTCCTACACATGTTCCCAGCAATTGGCATACAGAGACATACTGTCCCTTATACTGGAGGTAATATACCGCCATCATGTCAAGTAGCCATCGATAGCCTTCTCCTCCATGCATTTGTCTAACCCCCCTTTAAAGCCATCCAAGTTGCTGGCCATCTCTATGTCTTGTGGTAGTGAATTCCATAGTTTAACTATGTGCTCTGTGAAGAAGAACTTCCTTTTATCTGTCTTGAATAAATGGGGTCATCCCATTCAGCTTCATGGGATGACCCCAGGTTCTAGTATTGTGGGAGAGGGAGGAAAACGTCTCCCTATCCACTTCATCCACACCATGCATAATAATGTGGATTTTTCTGCTCAGTGCAGGAATTCCAGATCAACTGCATACCCAACAGATGGTTCTCTAAACTCTGCTTGAAGACCTTCAGTGAAGGAGAGCCTCCCCCTTCCCTGGTAATTGGTTCTGTTGTCAAACTGATCTTACCAAGAAGTTTCTCCTAACGTTCAGCTAAAGCCTAAAATATATCCTCCATTAACATTACAGACTGATTAAAAACAATGTAAGCATGATGTGTCATGTGTGGGAAACACTGCGAATGAAATGGGCAATGTCTTTGGGTGCTTCGAGACAAGGCATTTATTGCTCCATCACCTTGCCTTTTTTTTTTTGTTGCAAAATTTTATGGCTGGTCCAGATGATGTAGTGTTCCATTTGTAACCCTCCTGTGTTGACCCACCAATCCTTCAATCTTTTTTCTTACTGCCGAAAATCCATGTAGGAAAAAAAGATGGAATAGTTGCACCATGCCTTCTGGTTAGCACTAGAACCTCTCTGTCTGGAAGCACCTGTTGTATTAGCATCTGGAAAATCTTAATGTTCTTGTTTGAACCCAGAGTGCATCTATACTGCACTAGTTTGAACTGGTCTAAACAAAGTGATTTATCGGTCGTGGTGGTGACTTCCCAAGGAACCTTGGCAACTGCACTTTTCTGAAGGTGCTGAGATTTCCCCAATGGAGATCTATAGCCCTTGTTCCCCTTTTATCTCTGTGTATCTTGTTCCTTATCTTCCAACTTAATTGACTGAAAACAGAAGACTGGAATTTTCAATAATTCCACAGAGGACCAGGACTGTCACAACAGGGACATAATTGAATGGAATTATTAGAAGCTTCTTTTCTTCTTGATTGCTTTGTAGCAGTAGCACCCAAAAGGATGATTGATCCACTTGACAAAATGTTGAGTTTTGGGGTTCTAAGATTAATTCTAATTCTTTCCCTTTGTTTCTATTCTTGATTTTATGTTGATTCATTACTATAATAGAAAATAAGAATAAACTACTAACCAGGGGTGGGGATGAGCTCTCTAGCTCTCCTTACAGAACTACAATTCTCAGGATACCAGTGGAGGAGTAGCCCTAGCAGTCACGGTCATTTAAATTTTGCATGGCTAACCTTTGACTGTGTGATTCTGGTAATGAATATGATTTCCCATATAATTCCTAAGGTTCTTATGTCTGTATATGCTCTTAGCACCTCCTAATTTCTTTTAGGAGAAAGCATAGCCTATAATTGTCTATCATCTTGAAAAGCACAGGTTCTGCTAACTATGTGTGGGGATTTTTTTCTCAGTCCCAAGAAAGTGTTATTAACAATAGGCAAAGTGAGATCGTATGTTGGTTTCATCCAGATCATCTTGACACAGTAAGCATGAAAGTGACAAACATGATGTTCTGAATATAGCT
Organism: Shinisaurus crocodilurus; assembly: GCA_021292165.1. Lineage (NCBI taxonomy): Eukaryota > Metazoa > Chordata > Lepidosauria > Squamata > Shinisauridae > Shinisaurus > Shinisaurus crocodilurus. Next base: position 195,935 of record JAHFWL010000078.1, on the reverse strand, counting down.
GAACTTGTTAGTGATAAACCAGGCCCATTATGCAAAGTGCCAGCTGCTTCTGCACCACACTGGAGTCCTATGCAGGCATTACCAAATTGGATGGGTGGGTGGCGGGGTGTCATTGCATAATCTGGGTGGGTGGCCATGTGTCTTCTTTTACAAAGGACAGTCCTCTATTTGAAGGTCACCTGGTCACAGTATTCCACACTATGGGAGTGAGATGGACTGTATTTCTATTTAAATTATAATACTTATTTCTCGGTTAGCATCTACACATATAAATGAGCATATGCAAATTTTATGTAAATAGGCATCCCCTTTTGTCCTTTTAGGAGACACATTTCCTCTTTTTTGGCGATTCATATGTGGCTACCCTAACCACAATTAAAGGCCTTCTCTTTTGTGCCTACCAACCAAACATCCTTCACTTTCAGTGGAGGGACTGCAAGGAGGACCTCAAGCTGAGTGAAGTTCCCAAATGGTTGTACATGGGATGAGGCAATTCTTGAGATATCCTGGTAGGAGGCCATTCCACTATAGATTTAGCAAAGATGGGGAAAAACAAGTGATGGAGGCCATTGTTCTCCAAGTTCCAAGAGCAAAGTACAGTGCAAGAGGCAACCATGAATGTGGATTCATTAAAAAAATAATAATGGTGACAAGTGGGAGATCAGTTTATGCTTCTTTCTAACCCTTGACTCCATTGCTGCTGCTGGGGCCTTCCCACTGGGTAGAGAAAGGCTTTATGGTCTGTGGTACTACCACAAATAAACCTTAATTTCCCATTATTAACTCTGATGGAATTACTGCTACCTTGATGATAATTAACGCTGCTGCTCCTAGTTGGCAATGCACTTTGGTTTATGACTGTGCGCTTCTGGTGTGTGTGTGGGAACCTTTGAACTTGTTTGGCAAACCCTCTGAAGGACATTCCTGGGCCTCTGAGAATGAAGTTTAACCCTCTCAAGTGACTTGGTTCTGAGAGCAGGTGAAGTTGCTGTTATTGATTCAAACATGGTGGCGCTTACGTGGTAGAATCCCGTCTTGTGACTGTACCACTTTGGAATGCATGTGAGGGGGGGGTGCTTGGTGGAACATTCCCCTCAAAGCCTAATTTCCTGGCATGTTGAAAGCTTAAGAACATGAGAACATAAGGAGAGCCCTGCTGGATCAGACCGAGGGTCCATCTCGTCCAGCATGCTGCTCACACAGTGGCCAAGCAGGTGCCCACGGGAAACCCACAAGCAGGATAGGAGTGCCACAGCACCCTCCCGCCCATGTTCCCCAGCAACTGGTGTACATCGGCAGACTGCCACTGACAGCATGCATGTCAGTGAGTAGAATTTTGTAACAGGTGTAAAACTAAACAGGAGAATATATATAAATGTCTAGTCCTTAGGGCTGGGCTTGAAAATATCTGGTCATGTCTAAGGCTGGGGCTGCTGGAGCTGAGCAAAAGAAGACCAGTGGGCAGAGAAGCTTCAGTGCTCTCACTCTCCCCGCAATCCCATGACTAACATTAAGCAGGTTATGCAAAAGAATCAAATATATGCAGATTTACTCAATTTACATCATGTATACATGACATGGAATCCATTTCCCTCGGCAGACCATCATAGCATTTTCCTCTCTTGGAGACTTGCTAAAGTTTTCAGAGGTGTTGTAACTTGTAAGATCTTTCTCTCTGAGTGGGAGATTTAATGGTTGGGGTTATTCAGGTGCTAAATGCAGGTGAGCGATTGAGGTTTCGATCCATGCGCTATTCGTTGGGCTTTTGCGTCTGTGGTCTCATGGGTGGAGTGCTGTAACAAGGATGGATTTGACATCAAAGCCATGCTTTACCTACTGCAGGAGTGCAGAACCTCAGTGGGTCCCAAGTGCAACGGAACCAGAGGAGGCGGAGTGACCCCACTGGATATTATCCACAGTGTCTGCATGTTCAGAGTCCCAAAATGAAATGGGGGAGGAGGGGCTCTGCAGACATTCAAATTAGGCACTGCGGGTCATGTGGTGGTTACAGGCTGGACTTGTAGTTGCCCCTAGGATTGCTGGGTACCAGAAAGAGAAAAATGTTGGGAAGATGTTGGGAAGATAGGTGAACAAATGTCAGTGTACTGGAAGAAGCAAAGACTGCTAGCGTTGAAAAAATGATCCTTCAACGCCAACTTCAGTGGACCGGTCATGTTGTTCGAATGCCTGACTGCCGTCTCCCAAAGCAGTTATTTTATTCCCAACTCAAGGATGGAAAGCGGAATATCAGTGGTCAATATAAGAGGTTTAAAGATGTTCATAAGGCTAATCTAAAAAAATGCAATATAAACATCGAAAACTGGGAAGCTCTGGCCCATGAACGATCTAAATGGAGGTTGGCCTTTCACAAAGGTTCCATGGACTTTGAAGAAGCCCGAGTGCAAGGTGAAAGGGAGAAACGTGCTAAGCGAAAAGCACGTCAAACGAATCCTTTACAGGACCATCTTCCATCAGCTAACCTGTGTCCTCACTGTGGGGAGCTGTGTGGATCTAGAATTGGCCTCCACAGTCACTTACGGACTGTGTCTACAGAGTCTACACAATCCTCTTTAGAATTTCCTCCTTTTATCCTGGAAGACAATCTTACTCGGTCACGAGTGATCGCCTGGTGATGATGGTGGTTACAGGCTGGACCTGTAGTTGCCCCTAGGATTGCTGGGTACCGGAAAGAGAAAAATGTTGGATCTCCCAGCTTAGACATCCTTTATAGGGGTGTTAGATTAATATGCATTTTAAGGTGGCATATGGGAACATGATACACCTTTAATTTGCATGGTTTTGATGGATGGTTGTGCTTATACTTGGAAACAGTGATGAAGCCTTGCTCTGCTATTTCATTTATAGAGTACACTGATATCTTGCCTTGCTTCCGTGACTGAATTCATGGCAGCACACTTACCGGGTCGCAAGTGGCCTCTCCAGGCACTGACCAGATCCAGACCTGCTTAGCTTTACATAATTTGGGGCGTAATCCTATGCAAGTTTAGACAGGAAAAAAGGCCTACAACTCCAAGCATGCCCCAGCCAGCATAGCTGGCTGGGGCATGCTGGGAGTTGTAGGCCTGTCTAAATAGGATTGTGCCTTCAGTGTATCATGTGCTTTCATGTCAAGCTCTGGGACGAATCCCCTGCCATTTCAGTAGGAGTGGGGGCATAGTTCAGCAGTAGAGCCCGTCACGTGCTTTGCAGGTAAAAAGACCCTGCTTCAGCAACTCCAGTTACTGATCAGTTACACGGATCTCAGGTAGTAATACTGAGAAAGACACGTTCCTAAGACCTTGGAAAGTTTCTACCTGTAAGAGCAGACAGTACCAATGGTCTGACTCATTTAAGGCACCTTCATGCATTCGTATCTCTTATGTAAGTGAATGTGTGTCAAGTAAAGTGATGTTCTGGGGGGATACTGTGCAGAGTGAAGGCAAAAACCTGCCCTTTTTGTAGGGTGCACACAATGTGTCCCAATATATCGGGGGAGGCAGCCTTTTCAGGCCTGTGGGTACACTTGTCTTTTTTATTTTTGATGCAAGGTTGCATTTGTCCCATGGCAAATTATTATCAGGATTCTCTCTTTCCTCCCTCCCCTGGGATTCTATCCATTCTTGCCCCCCTTGCTTGGATCCTTCCTTTCTTGCCCCCTTCTTCCTCCTCCAGATTTCTTGTTCCCTTTCCACCCCACATCTCCTTTCTTCCTCTTCCTCCTCTTCTCCTCCTCCTCCTCCTTCATATGCCACCTCTTATCATCATGTTTGTTTTGCTAGGCATGACTATGTTGTTTTAAATTTCCTACTACAGTAACACATCAGGATCAGAAGAGCATAAAAATGCAGGTGGGCCCTTTACTCTCAGCCTTCCTGATTATAATTGCCCCAAATTAATCAACTCGAGTTTTAAGTTGATTAATCTACTGATCAAACCAATGAAAGCTTGTAGCCATACTTTTTTTTGGGGGGGTGCTATCTGTGTTCCTTTGAGATATGCTGAACCGAGTAGGTATGAAAATACCCTCCATAAAGCTATTCTGGAATGGGAACAATGTAAGTCTGGTGCAAGTCGTTAGTTACTATGACAAACAGTTATGGCAACTGAGCACTTGCTGCCAATGTTTTTGCTTTCTTTTAAGTGCTACACATTTCACTCTAAGTGGCTTTGGGGAGGCCAGGGGAGCCATTTATAATTAAAATGAGTGCCCCTCAAAAGAAAACAGATGTAATTCCAGAAGGCGTTAGCTGCTTATAGCGATAATAAAACATTATAATTAATTGAGCACCCATATAAATATTACACAACCCTTTAATAATCTGCACAATGAAACAGAGAACTTTTGAAGCTTCCTGCAGACAAGACACTGAAGAGGCACTTTGGTGGACATAGAAAGCTGACTTATACTGGATCTGACTATTTGTCTAGCCTAGTCTTGTCTTGTCTGACAGACAGCAGCTCTCCAGGGTCTCTGGCAGAGGTCTTTCCCATCAGCTGCGATCTGATTCTCTTTTATTTATTTATTATTTATTTACAGCCAAGATCATACTTCCTTTAAACAAATCTATGGTGCAACTGCACTTAGAGTACCGTGTACAGTTCTGGTCACTGCACCTAAAAAATGACATTGTAGAGTTGGAAAAAGTGCAGAAAAGGGCAACTAAAATGGTCAAGGGGCTGGAGCAACTCCCCTATGAGGAAAGGTTACAGCAGCTGGGATTGTATAGCTTAGAAAAAAGGCGAGTGAGGGGAGGCGTGACAGAGGTGTACAGAATTATGCATGGCGTGGAGAAAGTGTGGACAGGGAGACATTTTTCTCCCTCTCTCATAATACTAGAACCCGGGGTCATCCCATGAAGCTGATTGGTGGGAGGGTCAGGACAGATAAAAGGAAGGACTTCTTCACACAATGCATAGTTAAACTATGGAATTCACTTCCACAAGATGTAGTGATGGCCAACAATTTGGACAGCTTTAAAAGGGGATTGGACAAATTCATGGAGGAGAAGGCTATCAATGGCTACTAGTCCTGATTGGCTCTATGTTTCCTTCGGTATCAGAGGCAGTATGCCTATGTACTCCAGTTGCTGGGGAACATGGGCGGGAGGGTGCTGTTGCACTCACATCCTGCTTGTGGGATCTCGTGGGCAGCTGGTTGGCCACTGTGTGGACAGAATGCTGGACTAGATGGACCCTTGGTCTGATCCAGCAGAATCTTCTGATGTTCTTAGCATTTTCACCCCGCTCTTTAGCAAAAAAAAAAAAAAGTCCCCTAGAGGGGCTTACAAAGATTAATATTAGACAGTCAACTGCCCTCAGGCTTACAATCTAAAAGACATGACACAAAAGGAAAAGAGATTGGGGGGGGGGATGAACTGGGGACCTTCTGCATGCGAAGTTCATGCTCTCCCCTAGCACTGAGCTATGAACACTGAGCTATGGACAGCTCCCCTGGTGTTATGGCATTGTTGGTTCTGGCAAGGGATCATTCCACATTTCCCCATGAACTCTGCCATGTATGGGATGGAGTCCATCTCTCATCATAGGACCATTATTTAGCGCGGCACATCAGTCTTTGTTATTGTAGATATAAATTAGGTCTGTAAGCCATCTTGTACACCCTTGGGTCCAAAGGCAGAATGAAAATATTTTAGGCTGCAATCCTATGCACTTACCTGGGAGTAAGCCCCACTGAACTCAGTGGAGCTTACATCTGGGTAGACATATACTGTATAGGTTTGTACCGTTAATGAGTCAAAATCAAACCAATTCCTTCTGGCACTGAAGTGAATGAGGAAATTCTGAAGAGCCTGTCTCTGCACTGAATGCTTGCACTGCCAAACATTATGGCGCTCACCGTCCTCTCTCTCTAAATCTCATTTCTTTCCATTGACTATCCCCTCCCACCACCCCCCATCATGACCTCAGTCCTTCCACTGTTCATCAGAGGAGTCTGATGAGGATGAGACACAGGCTACTTACTCGGGTATAGGACAGTCAGTGCCTTATTCAGGGCCCTCCTGGCTACAGGACCCAGCCCTGCCATCGTCCTCTGGCTCAGAGGATGAATCCCCAGCAGGACCCCCATCTCCCCAGACTTGCAGAAGCCTCAGGCTGCAAAACCAGGGGAGGGCCCTTTAACAGTCCAGACAGCTTCTCCAGGAGGGGCAGAGCTGACCATACTACAGGTCTTGTCAGCCTACATAAGGCTTCATTTGGCCTTAGCTCCCTGCTGAGACAACATCCTCCTATCCTCTTAGTAGGAGAGAGCTATCCAAGGTCCTGTTTTCTTCTGCCTTTATGCTGCCTGTGTTGTGCCTTGATCTGTCTACTTTGACCACACTATATCTGCTTAACTTGACCTTGCTTACTGTGAAGTGATCCTGCTTACTGGGTGGGCCTTTACTTACCTTGATCTGTCAGCCATCAGATGCTACCAGCTTCCCCTGTGAGCCTCAAGTAACCAAAGAATGGGACTCCCACCCTGCTTCCCTTCTCCTGTTCCCTCTGAAATTGCTTCCCCTTCATCCAGATAGCAGTCACAGAGAGAATGATGATGATTATGTAAGCCGCCTTGGGTTCCTTGCAGGAAAAAAGGCGGGGTATAAATATAATAAATAAATAAATAAATAAATAAATAAATAAATTATCTTTTTCTTTCTTGGTCCCTTCAGCTACATGCCCTCACTAAAGCTGAATGCTCATTCCCCTATACCTGATTGTTAACTAAGCCACTGTATGCAATTAAAATCATCATATATCCTTTCCCTTCTTTGCCTGCTCATGCCTCCATTTCCCCCTGTCCACTGTTGTTTCTATGTATCTATTTTAGATTACAAGCCCCTTGGGTAGGACATGCCGTATCCACTCTTTGAAAAGTGCCATGTACATAGATGGAGCCATACAAATTAATGATGATGGTGATAATAAATATGTTAAGGAGCCTTGTATGGATGCAGGAAGCCAGTGGAGCGTTGGGTTCAGCTCAGAGCATTTTGGATCAGAGTTTAACAGTGCAATCCTATGCATGCCTACTTGAAAGTAAGTCCTATTACGTTCAATGGGGCTTAGGCCCAGGTAAGTGGGCATAGGATTGCATTGTAAATCACGTTAATGTTTTAGTTTCATTGTATTCATAACTGGATCTTCCACTGTGTTTTTTAAAGGGGCACTAGCAACCTCCCCCACTCCCAAATTAGGATCAGAGTGGTTACTATATATTTAGCCTGGGTGACAAAGGGATAGGAACATAAGAAGAGCCCTGATGGATCAGACCAAGGGTCCATCTAGTCCAGCATTCTGTCCACACAGTGGCCAACCAGCTGCCCACGGGATCCCACAAGCAGAATATGAGTGCAGCAGCACCCTCCCACCCATGTTCCCCTGCAACTGGTGTACTTAGGCAGACTGCCTCTGATACTGAAGGTAGCATATAGCCATCAGGACTAGTGGCTATTGATAGCCTTCTCCTCCATGAATTTGTCCAATCCCCCTTTACAGCCCTCCAAATTGGTGGCCATCACTACATCTTGTGGAAGTGAATGCCATAGTTCAACTATGCGTTCTGTGAAGAAGTTCTTCCTTTTATCTATCCTGAGTCTCCCCCCAGTCAGCTTCATGGGATGACAGGCCTGTGGCTCATGCTGGCTCAGCTTGTCTGAGCGTGGAAAACTAAGCAGGGTCAGGCCTGGTTATTACTTGGATGGGAGACCCCTCCTCTAGTTTCCTGCATTGAGCAGGGGGTTGGACTCGATAGTCTTGTAGGCTCCTTCCAACTCTATGATCTATGAAATCTATGAAGCCCCAGGTTCTAGTATTATGAGAATTATCCACTTTCTCCACACCATGCATAATTTTGTACACCTCTAAATTTTGTTCACTTCTTGTACATGCTTTTGAGAGGGGGATTCTGATCAGGTGACAAAAGGCCAACCCTTCTCCCAGCAATATGGTTCTGATTCTGAACCAAAAGGCCCCCTACTCATACAGCTGCATTTGTGTTTAACAAAACAAATAATGTGGAAGATCTGTTCATGGATTCCCTGTCGTTACATCCAAACTTGAAGCCATTCTGACATGTCTTAGCATATGTATTGTACCTAGTGCTGCACTTAAAGTTTCTTCCCCATTTTTTTTTTTTACCATTCTCATACAATTTGATAGAAAAGAAATTGCTTAAAAAATGTTTGAAGGGTACCAGGTAGAATTTCATGGTTAAATTTAATGCAATTAGATCAGTGGACTAAGAAATGGAAGAGGAGAAATGAGTATGAGAGGGAACTCACTGGATTTGAAAAGAAAGTGGTGTCTACAGAACTTATAGAAGGGAACGTTTCTTCCAGAGGGTTAACAAAGGAGATACCGGTATATAAAATGATTCAAAAAAACTGAAGTGCAAAAAGATAGGTAATCTTAAGATGGTATGGGATATGGAATTTGAGGAGGAGATTTCGAACGCGGGGTGGAAAAATATTTGGGGCAGACGTATATTAAGAAATATGTCAGTAAGGATAAAAGAATTTAAAAAAACACTATTTGGAGATGGTATCTGACTCCGGTAAGATTAAATAAAATAGACAGTAATTGTTCTCCATTGTGTTGGAGAGGATGTCAGGAACTTAGTATTTATGCTCATATGTGGTGGAGTTGTAAAAGCGTATTGGATTTTTGGAATAAATTTTTTGTAGAAATTTCAGAAATTATTGGAATTAATTTGGAGGTCTGTCCAAAACTAGCATTGTTATCAATAACGGAGACACTTCTGTGCTCTCAAGAGATAAAGGAACTAATTGTAAGTTTGTTAACTGCGGGGAGATTATTGATTATTGATAGCAAGGAAATAGAAAGTTCAACATCAGTATTTAATTATAGATTGGTATAAAGAGGTGAGGGATATTGCTTTAAATGATAAATTAACATGTAGTATTAAATGTAAAAAGGGACAATTAAAGAAAAATAATTTTAAGGATATATGGGGACCATTTCTAGATTATGTTTTAGTAAAGGGAAAAGGGAGTAAGCCATGTCAAGATATGATGTATTTTTGGAATATTGAATAATAATGGATTATGTGGATAGAATTACTTTTTGGCCCCTGGTGACAGATGCACTTTGGAGTTATATGGATGTGTGTGTTTTTTCTTTTTGTGTGTGTGTTTATTTGAAAGAAAATAATAATAATAGTAATTTAAAAAAATGTTTGAAGGAGAAGAAAATTTCAGAGAAGTTCTTATAGGTGGGGTTTGGGGTTCTTGTGCTTACTTTACTGACGAGCTGGCTGCGGAGTGTGTGTGAGTGTCCTGTCCTTCCATTGTACAGACATCTATCTCTTCAGTAGCTGGCAGCCTCAGTGGCTTTCCAGGAAGTGTGGGCAGCCAGGGAGGCTGCAGAGTAATGGAGAGATGCACATTAGAAAGAAGAAGAAAACACACAGCAGCCTTGTCCACCTCACAATGTGAAGCTCAAACACCACCAACAAAGAATGAGGCGGACAAACAAAAGCCTCTTGCATGCATGGGGGAAGAAAAATTTTGGGAAACCGGGAGACAGATTTTGGCACGGCAGTAGCTGTACCAAACAGCTGTAAAATGAGCTGAGAGGGAGGGGTGATTTGCAGCAAGGCAGCGAGTGGCATGTGGCCGGAGATGCTAAGCTTCCTCTGTCTTACACCCCCAAGCACTTCCCCACATCTTTCTGGACTCATCAGTAGTTGTACAATGAGACCCACCATTCTAAGGCATGGAGCTGCAGCCATAGCATCTAATTCAGGCCTTCAGCAAGGAGGCAGATGGCTCTCTCTCAAGTGAGGAAGTAAAATTACTCTGCAAGAAGATTTCCACCCTGTGATGTATGGAGGGAAGCACAGCATTAGATGAAATATCTTGTCCTTAAAGGCGGCCAGGCTGGAACTGTGCTGTGCTACTATTACCATGACTCTGGCGTTATGATGATGGGCAAACAGTACCAGAGGCAATCTGAAGGGCAGGACAGAGTCTGACTCAGAGAAGCCCCCCCTGGCTGACTCAGACATGCCGGATGCAACCCACACATGGATGAATGAAGTCTGACTGGGCTGCTGTGTCTTTGAGCTTTGTGTGTATATAAGCGATTAGGGATCCCTGGAGTATGTTTGCGTTAGAAATAATACATAGCATGATGGATGACATCAGTAACAAAGACTAATATTGCATGTACCACCACAGTGGAGATCTATGTCATTTGTCCTCCTAACCTTTCAGAAGCCACGGCCCACAGGGCGTTGCCACTGGCACGGTATGGAGAGTGTAGACAAGGATGGATTCTTCTAAGCAGTGTTCTCCAACCTTGGGTCCCCAGATGTTTTTGGCCTACAACTCCCAGCATGCCCCAGCCAGCATAGCTGGCTGGGGCATGCTGGGAGTTGTAGGCCAAAAGCATCTGGGGACCCAAGTTTCGAGAACACTGTTCTAAGGCCTGTATTTTGAATATTGTGCCATGATTCTCCACTGGCTAAGCCATGACATGGAGTTGGTTGAAACTCCCCCCCCCCCCACACTGTTTTTTGTTTAAACCAAAAGCAGTCCAGGGGAGGTGCCAAATCTGAGAAGAGGGAGGGGTGGTTAGACAGCAGGGCAGGGAGAGAAGGTCTGCATAACCTTCCCCCCTCCAGTTGTTTTTCCATTCAATGTGGGTTCTTTGCAGGAACAAAAGGCAGGATATAAGTATAATAATACTAAATAAATAAATAAATAAATAAATTATCCCCTCTCCCTACATGGTTGAAAAAAACAACTGGATGGATGGGGAAGGGTTATGCAACCCCTTTCCTGCTAGCCCTTCTTCTGCTCAAACCTGCAGCCCCTCCAAGACGGATTTTGGTTTAGGGGAAAAAAAAAAAGGTTCCCCACCCCTGCTCTAAGCAAACTCTATTCTACCAGGAATAACAAACTACCCTGTTATTGAGATGCAGTTTACCTCTCAGTCTTTCTGTGTTCAGACTTTTGAAGATCCTGAATTGCCTGGGAGAGTTGAGGGCCCCCAGAACATCCCAGCCCCTAGAAGGCAGCTTGCTTGGATGGTAAGGAAATGTGAGAGTTCAGTTGAAACTATTATTTATACTTCACATTCCTGCCAAGAAATTAAAAAATGGTAGGGGGGGGGGAAATCTTGAAACGCAGCTGCAACAGAGAAGACGGCTCTGGAGACTGAGACTCATCCACACTTCTTTCTCCCCCTTTTCTACTCAGGCAGTATCTGCCAGGAAATTTACGAGGATTTGGTCCTTTTGCTGATAACACCACTTAGTACCCTTCTCCTTTAATTCTGGAAATACCTGCAGAAAGCCGTCTTGACTTGCTGGAACCAAGTCTGGATGTACCAATTAATTTATCAGCAAAGCTAGGCGGGGCGGTGGTGGTGGGGGGCTTTGCCCATAATGAGCCAGTTAATAGATTCTGCCTGAGATCTGTTCCAGCCAGCAGCCAAGAGGAGCATCATGGTAGGGAACTGGACACAGCGACAAGGCCCTCTGTGAGCAGGAGAAGGGTGCCTTGAGACAGCAGCAGCTCCCCAGTGAGATGGTGTCACTCACTCAGTCCTTGTCTTTCCCGATGGGAACGGCAAGGACCGAGCGAAGGACCGAGCGAAGCCGGCCGCCTTGAGGTGTCAGGGGGGGTCTTGAATTGGAGGCTCAGTCAAGGTTTGGAAACGGCTGCTTCAAAGCACTTCGGGGACCTTGTGTCAGAATTGGCCCCGCTCTAGCTTCTTGGAGGGCTGGGGGCCCAGGGGAGGCACTAGGTACTGAAAAAATAAATAAATCCAGGGTTCAGGCCCATAGGACAAAAAATATATATATGCACAAATGTGCATATGCTAATTTATATATGCCCTAAAGCAGTGTTCTCCAACCTTGCTACGCTACGCTGGCTGGGGCATGCTGGGAGTTGTAGGCCAAAAACATCTGGGGACCCAAGGTTGGAGAACACTGCTCTAAAGTCTCTCTCTCCCTGTGTGTCTTTAAAGGACCCGGTCGCCTAAGGACACCCCTATTTGTAAAAAAGGGGTGTATGGACAGGGGAGAGGCAGGCATTTGATTTCATAAAAAAAAGCTCAGGCAAAAAGATTCTAGTCAGAGGGGCAGCAGGAAGCATATGTGGGCAAAAAGCCAGCTCATCCAGGGGGATCAGATGCAGCAGAGATCCTCGGGGCCCCTGTACCTTTCTTTCAGCAAGTGCCCATGGATGGCAGAGTGGTGGGGCAGATGGTGGCCTCCCAGAGATTCGGGGCTCCAGATGAAAGATCCAGGGCTCCAGCCCTAGTGGGCCACCCCCAACCAGGACCGGTGCAGGGCAGTTTGGCGCCCTAGGTGAAATAAAATTTGCGCCCCCCTCTCGTGCCATGGGGGGGGGCTCTGGAACAAAGCAGCCCTGCTCTGCAAACACCCCCCCGCGCCGCCGCCGCCGCCGCCGCCGCCACCACCACCACCACCACCTACCTACCTACCTACCTACCTACCTACCTTCCCCCGCCCTGGCTGCTGCTGCCACCTCCGAAGAGGAAGTGACATGACGGGACCCCCGCGCTCTGTTTTTTGCCTGGGAAACCAGGGCAACAGGGCTGTTTAAGCCCTGTTGTCCTGGTTCCTCCCTCCAAAACAATGCGGGCGGGGCTCCAGAAGCGACGCTGAGAAGGTAGGTAGTGGGGGGAGGCACGGGGCAGCGGGGGGAGGCACGGGGGCGGCTTCGGTGGCTTCGGCGGGCGGGGGAGGCGCGGCGGCGGCTTCAGCGGCTTCGGCGGGCGGGGGAGGTGCGGCGGCGGCTTCAGCGGGCGGGCGGGGCGGCGGGGAAGGAGACCTGGCGGGGGTGGCGTGGCGGCGTTTCTGCGCCCTCTTCAGCCACGTGCCCTAGGCAACCGCCTAGTTTGCCTAGCGGTAGCGCCGGCCCTGCCCCTAACACTGCCTCTGATTGGCCCTGTCTGCCTTCTTGGAGGGGTGGGGCCTCGGAGTCGGCAGAAGCCTCCTAGGCCAGTTGGGTGGGCCTGGTGGGCTGAATGCAACCTGCGTGCTGGAAGTTCCCTATCCCTGTTTAAAAGGAGTAGACCGAGGAATAACAGAATAAAGACAATGGGCATAATTCAGCACAGAATTAAACTATGATTTCAGTGAGTTTAAGTTCATCTAGTGAAGGGAAGGCAAAGAATGTGCCTGGCCACGGCTTGTAGAAGTAAAATTTGTCCAGGCTTTAGTTTAAACAGAAAGGCCTGGAAGTCAGACCTTTCCTTCTACCTTACAGAAACATGTCCTGACATGTCAAGAGTCAGACCCTTTCCTTGACCTTCTGTAGAACAACCCTGGGGGCAAATCACCCATCTATTGATTTGCCTAACCCTCTTTCCTGCTTATGCTAAAAGTACTGTGAGCCAGTATCACCTTGGGATTATCACCTTGGGAAAGACTACTGATTAGCATGATGGCTGGAAGATGGGCAATACCTGATCTTTTAATCTTGTCTAAATGTCTCCTTTTGAATTGTCTCAGTTTCCTGTACTGACTCAATTGTCACCTGACCTCTACATGATATTATTCAGTATAAATGGAAGTGTCTCCCTTGTGTTCTTGTTGGCATTCCTGACTGTGCTCAGATGCCATCCGTGAATTCACTAATAAACTTTCCTCTCTAAGAACCTCTTAAAAACACAACGCAGTAGATCAATTTTTCCACAACAATCTTGGTGCCGTGACTCGGATCGCTTCAAGGGACTGGACCTGCCTGAAACAGGGAAACACCACTGAACTCCCAGGCGCCAAACCCAGGTAAGAGACCTTTTGAAATCTCTTTTGGGTTTTTGGTGTGTGTCCTTCTGTTTCTAGCAGACTATCCTTTCCCCCCAACGCGATCTGAACTTTGAGTCCATGAGGTTTTAGAGACGAAAGAAATTTCCTATAGGATTGTATGCATGTCTGTGAAAGTATGATTGCTAGATTTATGAGCTGGGACTAGGCGAAAGCTGAACCTCGTGCCCCAACAGACAGACCCTTTTCCCTTTTCCCAATTTGCCCAGTACCCATGGTTTTACTGTGTGGAAAAGGCACATCTTCCTAAAATTCTCACGGATGAGTGTGTATAAGTTGCTGACCAGGTCTGGGACTTAAACTGAGTCAAGACGCCCTGAACCTGTTCGTGAGGGGAAACCCAATGATCGGCAGTGTTTCAAAAGCAAGTGGGCTCAGTGGAACCTCGTGACCCAGTGACGTGTGACTGTTCATGAATCTGCTGATCAGGACCAGGACTTAAACCACATACTAAACCAGTGTGTGGTGGAACCCTGTGTCCCAGTGGAGCAACTAAATCCCTTTCCTGTTTCCAAGACTCATGAGTCCCATTTGAAGTCATAAGACTGACTGAGCCGACAAAAAGGGATTGTGCCGCAGTTGAAAGACTGAGTGAGCCGATCAAGGTGTTGAGCCGCTGTCTGAGACTCAAATGAGGAACATCCCTCAATAAGTTTGCCCTGGATGAGTGTCTTGTATGAGTGTGAGGAATAGGGGGTGCAAGATCAAAGGAGATCCCCCTGAAGGGAATGCTAGCATGTTATAGGTACACACCTTATGGCCATAGGTAGGTGTGTAAATTTCTCGAGAAATGGAATGTCATGACAAAAGGATGATCCTAGTAAACAGTTCCCACTGGGAGGAACGTTTGACTTGGGACAGGATAGTGCACTTAAGGGGAGCGCTCGAGTCATGAGGAAGTAAGGTACCTCAGACTCAATGGGAAGTGTATTTTAATTGGTATGAAGAAGCTTCAAAATGCATGCATGAATCCAAGCTTAAAAGCTTGAAAGATTCAAATATATATATTAAAAGATCAACTAAAATTTAAGCAGGCCTGCAGCCAACCACCACCATTGGCTCCTTTATATCCATTGCTAGCGAAGAAAAATGATTTTTTGGGAAGAAAAAGCAAGATCCTGTAGATGATTATCCTTACCTACATGAGAAGACCCCAAAATGAGGATGAAAGTAGAAGGTTTTCACATGATGATGCTGAAACTACCCCAGTGGCCACTCCTTCACGCTAACCCACCTCTGCCTAGCCAGAAAGAGCAGTTAATAGAAGGAACTAGATGCCCAGAAAAATTAAGAACCCAGAAGCAACCACCTTGCCTGGCTCTGTTCCTTCTCAAAGACTGTTAGTCACCCCAAATTATGGGTCAGTCACCCTGGCTCCACTAACTAAGAGGTACCTGCAAGAGATAAGACTCTATGGCTGTCCATGACCCATAGACACCAAGAGATTTAAGGAATATAGTAAAATAATTTCCTAACATGTGAGAAGAACCAGTCAAATTCAAGGAAGAATTTGAGACTGTTAAGACTTGTTCTGCCAACAGTAGTCTTAAGAAAGAAAGAAAGAAAGAAAGAAAGAAAAAAGAAATGGCCAGTAACTGATCCAAACTTTAATGATCCTGTTAAATTGATAGAGATGCAAATAAAATTACTTGATGCACTTCTATGAGAAATCAGAGTCAAAGCAAAGAAGTTAAATGTTCTACAAATTGAAGGCTTCAGCAATGAAATATTCTAGAGATGCCCTTACTACAGTAGTGAAACCTAAAACTGACTAGATCAAGATTAATACCTGTAAATAAAAGAAGTATTTTTGAGATTTTTGAAAATAATAAGAGATGCCAAGAAAGAATGCCCCTCATACTATCAAGAAAGCATTTGTTGCAGGACTGTTACCTAAAGTAGGAGAGCAGCTGAAGACAGTATGTGTAGGATGGCAAACTGCAAACCTGGCAGATTTAACCAATTATGCCAACCACTGCATGGACATCCTAAATAAGAAGGGGGAAAAAAAAGAATGTATAAGTTGATTAGCTTGCAAATCCAACAACTAGATCTAAAGAGAGGCAAAAGAAGAAGAAAAAAGTCAGTGAGTGCATCTGTCCCTTTAAAGTAAAACCCCTGCCTGCTTGCCCAGTTGCCACATTCCTAATAGATTAGAAGCCAAACACAAGATCTAAGAATGCCAAGAAGTACTCAAAGAACCCTGTGTTGTGTTAAAGAAAAAAAACAACAATAACAAAAACATTTGTGAGCTTTTTGTGCAAAGAGTTCCTGAGCATAAGCAAAGTTTTGGTGCCTTTTGGAGTCTCCACCAGTCCTGTGTTTAGTGAAGAGAGAGAGAGTGTGCTCCTAACCAAAGCACATACTTCCTCAGATCTGAACTAGAGGCGAGAAGTCCCAAAATGAAAAGAAAAATGATTTGTTATAGCTGCTAGCAAAATTAAATAAAATATTTTTAAAAATGGCAGCAACACTCATGAGTGTTTGTGGCTGCATTCAAGTTTTGCCTTTAAGTTTTAGTGCCCAGTTTTGTTAGAGTGGGCTTTCCTGAATTTCACCCCTCCCCTCTTTAACACAATCCATGCTTAGTTGGTTTTTTGCCAAAGGCAAACCAACAAGGCATCGTTGGTTAATTTGGGCAGTTTAATTTCAGAATTTATGCTTGGCTAGTAGCTTTATGGCAAGCTAGCAGAAAACTTTTGTTAAATAGTATTTGGGTGCAACATAGCACAGTAGCACCAAGATACTAAAAGAATTGCAATTCCTGTTTCACTTTATTGTTATTAGGCTGGTTTTCAAGAAAAGTGTTCTAGTTTAAATTACACAAGTGCTCCCTTTGTGGCTCATGCTGGCTCAGCTTGTCTGAGCGTGGGGGGGTTGGACTCGATGGCCTTGTAGGCCCCTTCCAACTCTATATGAATCCCATCACAGTTGCCACTGCATTTTAAAATTGCAGCTTCTAATTGCTAATAGTTTTGGCATCCCAGTATTTTTAAACCTTTGGTTGCATAAGTGCCTTATTTTTTTGGCTTTGTTGTGTTTTAAAAGGTAGCATTTGGTTAGTTTTCTAAAGCTTGGTTTGCCTTGCTAAAGATTTTTATTGTTAACCCCTCCCGACTTCTTGGCAAAAGACAGGCAAGCCTAAGTTCAAAAGGTAATTTTTTCCTGCATTTATTTATAGCAATGTCACACCTGAATTGCAAAATCTTGCTGCTATCCAGAATTTGACCCCAGAAAATGGGGGGGGGGGAGGGACATGGAAATTTGGCAAATTGCTTTCTCTCTAAAGACTCTATGGCATCATTTGGACGGCCGCCTAGTGATGCCCAGAGTTCTTTTCCCTAAATTACTCACATGCTCCATAGACTTGTCGCATGTGAGCAAAGGGGGGATCATTGAATTGTTTAACAAAGATTGGTTTGGATTAAATTTTACATCTGCAGCAACTCAGATGTGCCCAATGTGCGGTATGCCAGGCTCATAACAGTGGTAAGCCTGTAAAAATAAAAAATAAAAAAATAAAAAACCAAAATGAGCATGCACCCCACACCCTGGGGACCTTTTGTAAATATACAAATTGATTTTATTGAAATGCCCAAGTGTTGTTCCTATCAATATGTTCTTGTAGTTATTTGTATGTATTCTAAATGGGTTGACGCATACCCTTGCGTGAAGGCTGACACCACAACAGTAAGCAAAAAAATTGCTAAAATAATTGATCCCCAGATTCAGAATACCTTGCTCCATAAACAGTGACAGGAGATCACATTTTACTGGACAGGTGGTAAGAGAAGTGTGCAGGACATTACAAGTCCAGCAACATTTCCATTGCCTGTATCATCCACAATCTGCGGGAGCTATAGAAAGACATAATAGAATACTGAAAAGCAAACTGGCTAGAATATGTGCAGAGACAAGACTAAAATGGCTAGATGTACTGCCCATAGCCCTCATGAGTATGAGATCCACAGCAAATCAAGTAACTGGACTTGACCCCTCATGGGATATTAATGAGACACCAATCTAGGCCTAGCCAGACATATACACCTGCTTGATGATACAATTCAAAATTACTGCAAGGCCCTAATGAGATGTGTGAAGACTTTTTATTCACAGATAGAAGTGGCTCAGCACCAGCCCAGCACTGAAGGACACTCTATTGAACCAAGTGACTGGATTCGTATTAAGATACATCAAAGAAGATCATCTGCTGGATCCAAAGTGGAAAAGCACCATACCAGGTACATTAAAGTTGTGAAGTGCCAAGGACTCCAGACGTGGATCCAAGCCTCCCAACATCTCTACCCGCGATGAAAATGAGGACACAATAACGCCTCCACCAATTCAGGGTGAAATGTGCTAGTAACCTCTTCCCCTGAAACAGAAGAATTTGTGCCAGGACATCAATATCATCTCAGACCTCGGACGGGACGACCATCAAAGACAACACCCAGAGGATCGGACGAGAAGAACTGATGTCATCATTTTAGAAGAACACCACCTCAGCCTGAGCCAGGAGCCTTACTTATCAGCCCTTTAGTACATCAAAGTCAGAACAAGAAGAAACACCTGTAGTTGTGCTCTTGTTAGTGACTGGTGGTTCTTTTGCCTTAATTGATATATATATATATATATATATATATATATTTGAAACAATATGGCCAAATGGAGTATGGTTATATTCTTAGAGCTCATAGTCCTCATCCAATCTGCCTTCCAGGAAAATACTTACATTCAGCTTTTTTTTTAAGTTTGCACAAAGATTTAATGCTACCAACTGCTAGGGGTATGTAGCCACATGCCAGTACATTCCCAGGGAGGAGTTCCCATGTGGCCAGTGCCCATTACACTAGTAAACTTGACCTTCACCAACAGACCCTTGTACTCTAAAGGGTCCAGTTGTGGCAAGTTGTTCCTACATTGGGGGAATGGTGTTTTACATGCAACAAAACACAAAATCAGCCCTCCACATTTGTAGGACAAAGTCAATGTAAGCATTATTTCACCCCTCACGGAGATTGGAGAAATAACCATACTGCCAAACCCATATTCTGCACCAATTATGGAAATTAGTTCTCCCAAAGTAATCAAACTATGGGCAATTCTCTTAAATGTAGTACCTGGAAGAGTTTTAATGATAAACTGTGGGACTGTACCCTTACAGGGAAAGGGCAGTGTTTTCGCAATGCCACAATGCAAAATAGTACTGCCAAAGATGACATTAGACATAGTGTTTGCCTCAAAAGGTGGAATATGCGCCTTGATTGGTCAAGAGTGTTGTGTGTTTATTCCTGATAATTACAATCAGAAAAGATACTTAAATTGCTTTTGTTGCCCCTGACAAAAGCCTGGAAATATGGTCTTGGCTAACAAGCTAGATACCAAACCTAGGAAGTTGGGGTAGAGCAATTGTTCATGGATTAATAACCCTATTGCTTGTATTTGTTGGGTTTTATATATTATTGTTGTTAAGCAAGTGTTGTTTTACTACATGCAGCAGAAGCAAAAGCTCTGTATTGACTCAGAAAAAAATTGATGCTTAAAAGGATTGATCAAGAGAGAGAAAAGGTAAAAGAAGCTTTAGATGCTGAATATAACAGTTACAAGTGTTAGTTGTGCTATAAAAGCACAAAATGGGGGAATGTAGAAGTAAAATTTGTCCAGGCTTTAGTTTAAACAGAAAGGGCCTGGAAGTCAGACCTTTCCTTCTACCTTACAGAAACATGTCCTGACATGTCAAGAGTCAGACCCTTTCCTTGACCTTCTGTAGAACAACCCTGGGGGCAAATCACCCATCTATTGATTTGCCTAACCCTCTTTCCTGCTTATGCTAAAAGTACTGTGAGCCAGTATCACCTTGGGATTATCACCTTGGGAAAGACTACTGATTAGCATGATGGCTGGAAGATGGGCAATACCTGATCTTTTAATCTTGTCTAAATGTCTCCTTTTGAATTGTCTCAGTTTCCTGTACTGACTCAATTGTCACCTGACCTCTACATGATATTATTCAGTATAAATGGAAGTGTCTCCCTTGTGTTCTTGTTGGCATTCCTGACTGTGCTCAGATGCCATCCGTGAATTCACTAATAAACTTTCCTCTCTAAGAACCTCTTAAAAACACAACGCAGTAGATCAATTTTTCCACAACAGGCTGCACTAGCTGGTGTGCGTCTCCACATTATACAGCAGCAAACCCAGGTTTGCCTTTGAATGTCCGCTGAGGAAGCTGAATTTACCTGTACAAAACTGTTTGCATGCATGCATTTCCCACACCTATTTTAAAGGCACATCTGCAAAGCATTTTATATGCCTCAAACTTTAGTTGATTAATCTATAGGGGCTGCATGCTTGATTATATTCTTGAGTACTCTTTGGTCCTGGTGTCTTGTAGTAGGGCATGAAAAAGGGAAGTATTAAAGATGGCATTTTCTTCTAACACTTAATGGTAGATTGCAATAAGTTTATTAAATTGTGTTTAAGAATAAACAAAACCTATATTTTGTTGATACGACTCTAATTCAATCAAGCAATTAATTTGTTAAAAGAAAGCTGGCTAATCAAAAACGAAACATTTTTGAATTGACTGACGGTCATAATGCACACGGACCGAAATTGGTGCTGTTCCAGCCAGCCTGTCTAAGAGCCTGTGGGCTCTTAGCAAAATCTGACCCGGGAGCAGAGGGCAATCAAGAAACAAGGAGCTGTTCACTGGAACTGTAGTTCTCTTTTCTTCTCTATTTGTATTTGTTGTTGGTATGTTGTACTCGGAAAGATCGGAGCGCTTTTCAAAACCAGTCAGCAGAGGGAGCCTCAAGCTGGTTTTCTCTTTCATGAAAACTCACTCAAGTCATTTATGATGAGGCTGCACAATTTGGAAACCAAAATGCAACACTCCCAATCCCAAGGGCTGTGTTAGCACCCTGCGTAGGCCAGAGATGGGAGGAGCGGAGAAATCCAATGCTCAAAGGTAAAAAGAGTCACAGCCGACTATCACGACCATTGCAGGCAGCAGTTTCAGCCAATGATGAGGAGGGTACACTCTCTGAATCCAGCCTGGAGCATGCAACTGCGAACCCTGACTGTTCGCCAGTGGAATGGAAACTGCTGGTGGAACATTCCCCCCCCCCCACTGCAGCCCTCCCCTGATCTGCTCCAGGGGTCCCTGTAGATCAGACTTGGAAGGCACGGGGGGGGGGGGCTGCAGCAGGGGAGGAAAGCAAGGGGAAGTCAACTCACATCATTCAGGGGTGTTGCTGCTAGCCACTTAAAAGTTTCCGGACCCAGGCACATAGGACACACATCTAAATAAAAGTTGCACATGTTGATTTATATAGCTATATAGGCAAGTGTAGAAATAATTATTAGGATTTATTTAAATTTCACAGGAGGCAAAGTCACCCAATTAATTTCTCATCTAAATCTTAATTAAAAACAAACAAACAAACAACTTCAATGAATTCTCAGGATCATCCCAAACCAAGTTTTTTCTAATTTATTATATTTATACCCCACCTTTTTTCCTGTAAGGAACCCAAGGCGGCTTACAGAATCCTCCTCCTCTCCATTGCCATGCAGGGAGAGGGTTTGTTTTTTTTTAGGGTGTGTGTGTTGCAGCATGTGGGGTGGGGAGGCCTAATCCTTCCCCCCACAGCTGTGATCCCCTTTGAAAATTGCCCCCTGCATGGCAATTAAGCTAAGAAAAAAACAGAACCAAACTTCATCGATTGGCAGTTGGCACCAACGGACACTCAGAGCTCCAGGGGGAAAAGATCCGGGACCTGGAAAATAGATTTGGAGTTGGGGCCCCATGGGCCCAGACCTAGCAACAGCCCTGAGTCACATGATGCTGGATTGAAGCCGTGCCCTTCTGAGTCTGGCCAGCGCACATGCCAAGCTAGGTGGCATAGGAAGGTGTGGCTGGAAGTGAATCCATATCCTGCCCTCTCTATGGTAGGGGACCGTAGCTTAATAGCAGAGCACATGTTTTTTTTCACACAGAAGGTTCCAGGTTCGGTCGCTGGCATCTCCAAAAGGGTCACCTAGCAGTGGAATATGAAGGTGCCATGTAGCCCCCTTATCAGGAACCCAGGGGTCAGCAACACAAGAGATCAGTCCAAAGAAGCAAGGTCAGGAAAGCGACGATGTAAGATACTGGGAGCCAAACTAAAGGTGTTGTTCCAGCCACTCTCCCTGCCTAAGACCTAGGCTTATAAACGGGAGTTTCCAGAGTCCCACCCAGGGCTCAGCTGCAGCACATCAGAGGCTTCTGGGGAAAAGTCCTCCTCATGAGGAGGGCCCTACTCACGAGGAGCCTTTTACTCATGTAAAGGCTTCCTCTGCAAATGGGCCCTCCTTCACACAGGGGTTGTTCTGGCCTGCCTCCTTAGATGCTGCTGCTTTCAGCGGCTAGGAGGTGGTCGCTCAGCCTCTGTCTCAGAGGTGGAGTTCCGTTCCTCTTGTGGAGATGGACCCATGGCCATCTCCCCCAAGGACCCAAGCACCTCCTGGTCTTCCGGCATGGTTTGTCCCTGCGAGCTCTAGCTCCTTCTCTGAAGAGGATTCCTCTTCATTCCACCTACAGAAGCAGACTGGGATGGGCAGATGGATCTTACTTCAGCACTAGTGATGGGACAGCATCCTCCACCTCACCTGAGGGTAGCAGGGCCTAGGGTTGGGGAGTGCAGGGCAGGTTGCCTGGCACACACAGCTCTGACGACCTCCACCAGAGAGGAACAACCAGGGTGCTGCCGCTGTTGCCCCCTCCACACCACCCAGAATCTGCTGCCTGAAGTGACCACCTCACTCTGCCTATCGGTGGCGCCGGACCTGCTATACCTAGCCTGTGAGAAAGGCTCAGTCCAATCTTGCATTTAAATTCCTCCTCCAAACTCTGTGTTTTACTTCTAACTTCACCCCCAGTTTGTCCTTTTCTCATTAGATTTTTTTTTTTAAAAAAAAATCTACAGTGTCTGCCTCTGGGGTCTCTGGGGAAGCCTATTACGATGATAAGAAAACAAAACAAAACTCCTTTATTTGTGCACTATATGTGCGCATCTTTTATTCTGCCTTGGCTATCCATACAATGCAACCCTGGGCATGTTTACTCAGGAGGGGTAAGGCCCACTGTGTTCCATGGGCCTTACTCTCAGGTAAGCATGCATAGGATTGCAGCTTTAGAGGTGAAGGTGCTAAGTCCTTGCCCACTCCTAGTGTGGCCAGATGCACCATGGGGCAGGGTTCCCAACCTGAACCTTTAATAGTTGTGTAGTAGAGGGAATCTCAGCAGGTGGGATTGCCATGACAAGCTACGCCTGCTGAAATGATTAAAGGGTCAGGAGCCCTGTTCTCTTTCCCACCTGGCCACCCTCTCTCTGGCCACAGTTGGGGGAGGAGGAAGTACCTCCAAGATAGCTAGGCATGTGCACTGCATGTGGGTTCCTTGGATCAGTTGCTCTAGGGAACTTGAGAGCCAGTGCGGCATAATGGAGTGTTGAACTGGGACTTGGGAGATCCGGGTTCTAGTCCCCACTCGGCCACGAAGCTTACTGGGTGACTTTGGGTGTAAACCACTCAGAGAGCTTTGGCTGTTGGGTGCTATAGAAATGAAAATATTATTATTATTATTATTATTATTATTATTATTAATAGCAGCAGCAGCAGCAACAACAACAACAACAACAATGGGGCCCTGAATTGCCCAATAGGAAGACTATGTTGTCCATCTAGCTCTGTTTCATCTGCTTTGACTGGAAGTAGCTCTTCAGGATCTGAATTGGCAAGGGGTTTTCCCCATCGCCCATTATCTGATCCTTTTACAAAGTGGAGATGGTAGGGATTGAACCTGGGACCTTCTGCATGCAAAGTCTGTGCTCTGCTCCTGAGCTATGGATCCTCTCCCAAGATTTCTTGACTGTGAATCCATATTAACAACACGGAGCTGGCCTCACATGCTACCTCATCCTGGATGCATGGGGCGGAGTGGTGCTGGTGGTGCTGGTGTTGTAGCTATTCATCGGTGAGAGGAAGGCACTTTATGCCAGGAGTTCCAGCTAAGTGACATATTATGGTAGCTACTGCAATTGGTGTAGGAGATTTTCCCCAAAGGCATATGGCAGCAAGTACAGTAATATCTTGGATTGCAAGTAACTTGGTCTGAGAGCATTTTGCAAGACAAAAATTTTTTTAATTTTTTTTTACTTGATAAATGAGCATGGTCTTGCAAAACAATCATAGGTATGTAACCGCTTGCCTCGAGCGGGCGTAGCAGGCCGAAATCGGCCCCGCTCATGCCCGCCAGAGACTTGCTTTGATATAAGAGTGTTTTGGATTACAAGCACGGTTCCGGAACAAATTATGCTTGCAATCCAAGGGGTGGGATATAAATATAATAAAATAAATAAATAAATAAATATTACTGTATTAAGAAATAAACACGTTACCCAGCCCTGCAGACCCAAAAATAGACCTCTTCCACGCACATAACTAGCAAAACCCTATTTAGCCTCCGCCTCCTCCCTTTGACTATATATAACCTCTCTGTCAACCAAGCCGAAAAACATTACTGGCAAATTCCTGTCCTGGGGAAATATTTTTAGCTGCTATTGTCTGCTCTGACATTGTGGCGTATGGCGTGGATTAGGACATACAGAGGAGCCCGTCACGCTTTTGCAATTAATTGCTTTTCATAGGAAGTTCTGGTGGAATAGTCATGGAAATGGATTTTTGTTGTCTGTTTTTTTTGTGAATTGTGACTGGGCTTGGCTTCTCAGATGGAGAGGGGTGTGTGGTAGATGTGGGTCACTGTTGCATTGTTGCTTTGGTTAGAGAAGTCTTGGTGGTCTTGCAGTGAGGAATCACAATGCAATCCCATGCATGTTTACTCAGACGTAAGAACTGCTGTGTTCCGTGGACCCTACTCCCAGGGAAGCATGCATGCATAACCTTACAGCACAGTCCTATACAAATTTACTCAATGGGGGCCTACTGCCCGGTAAGACTTATTGTGCAAACCTATGCATGTTCACTTGAAATAAATCCCACGGTGTTCAGTGGGGCCAGCTATCAAGTGCACAATGCATGGATTCAGTGCAGGTTGGTGGCTCCAATGTCAGTGGGGCGGTGTATCTAGGGAGGTAGTGGGCTCTCCCACTCTGGAGGCATTCGAGGTGCAGCTGGACGGCCATCTGTCAGGGATGCTTTGACCTGGATTCCTGCATTGAGCAGGGGGTTGGACTCGATGGCCTTGTAGGCCCCTTCCAACTCTACTTTTCTATGATTCTACGAATCTATCCACTCCTGGCTGCAGTCTGAATTTTAAAGGAGCTATCCATGGTGCTGAACTCTAGGCCAAAATAGGTTCAGCACCATAGATAGCTACATAAAAGTTCAGACTACAGCCCAGACTACTGCCCCACTGCAATTTCATAGATTTCATAGATCACAGAGTTGGAAGGAGCCTGCAAGGCTATTGAGTCCAACCCCCTGCTCAATGCAGGAAACTAGAGGAGGGGTCTCCCATCCAAGTAATAACCAGGCTTGACCCTGCTTAGCTTTCCACGCTCAGACAAGCTGAGCCAGCGTAAGCCACAGCCACCAGCCTGCACTGCATGCAGTGCAGCTCCAATATGTTAGGCCCAGTTCACACAAATGGCTAACTGTTCCTGGACTGTGCCACTTTAAATTGCCGGTGGGGGGGGGAATAGCACGGTTGACTGTTTCTTTCTCCATGGCAGGGGGTGGGGGAGAGAAACAGGTACAAAAGTAGCATAGTAGAAGGAAGGTTAGGCTTGGATTGCTTCGGTGATGGAATAATCAGAACAGCAATACAGATTCTTATAGGAGTTTGCATCCAGGAGGATGGAGAGTAGAGTGACCAGGGGCGACGGAGCTGCCTGTCTCAATCTGATGCCCTTCAGATGCAGTGGAGGCTGGTGGTGCCAGTGTTAGTGGGGCGGTGTATCCATTCTGGGGTTCAGCTTGAACATTAAAGGATATATTTATGGTGCTGGACCATATCCCCCAAAATAGGCCCAGCACCATGGATAGCTCCTTAAAAGTTCAGACTACAATCCGGAGGGGATACACTGCCCCACTGACACTGGAGCCACCAGCCTCCACTGCTCCGATGTTTTGCATCTCAGCTCCCATCAGCCCCAGCCAGAATGGCCAATGGTCAGGAATCCTGGGAGTTGTAGTCCAAAACATCTGGAGGGCACCAGATTGAGGAAGGGAATTTCAGCAGGTGTGGCTTGCATAAGTGGGGTAGGCCATGTGCCCTACTTTACAGAGACGAGCCCGCTCTTCAGAGGACAGTTGTCTACTTGAAGGCATCTCTGTCTGAAGGGCCATCAGGTCCAAGTTCAGTTTAAAGATGAAGAATCACAAGGAGGGAGAAGATGGGCCTTGAAGTTGAAATGATTGGATAATTGGGCTCCCACCAGCAATCTAGCTGCTTGCATTCCTTATCAATAGATGTTGCCAGCCACTTTTCAAAGGCAGCCCCTAACTTGAAAGCAGACTTGCTCCCAAAAAGTTTCACCCTCCATATATATTTTTTTAAATAATTGAAGGCAGACCCTAACAGATGTGGACACAAACACACTTCTGCCTTCAGAATATATGGGCCAACTCCCAGAATTTCTTATTATTATGAAAAGACCTCTTCAAACATAAGAAGAGCACTGCTGGATCAGACCAAGGGGCTGTCTAATCCTGCATCCTGTTTCCCACAGTGACCAACTAGATTTCATAGATCATAGAGTTGGAAGGAGCCTACAAGGCTAGAGTCCAACCCCCTGCTCAATGCAGGAAACTAGAGGAGGGGTCTCCCATCCAAGTAATAACCAGGCCTGACCCTGCTTAGCTTTCCACATTCAGACAAGCTGAGCCAGCGTAAGCCACAGGCCTGTGTTGCCTCTGGGAAGACAACAAGCTGGGCATGAGCACAATAGTCCTTTCCTTCTCGTAGGGTGGCTGTGAGTCCTACTTTACAGAGGACAGTTCTGTATTTGAAGGGCTGCCAGAGGACAGTCCACTATTTGAATGGTGGCCCTGCCCAAGTCTGGTATAAACATGAAGAACCACAAGAAGCTGGGAGAGCAGGGGTCTTGTTAATTTACTGCAAATCACCCCATGATAATTTACCAGTTGATCCCAGTCTATCTTCTGCCTGCTCATGGTATATAGCTATCATGACTGCCATGGGACCAGTTATGCCCTGATACATGTGTGGGAGGAAGACCAAGCCAACTAGAGTGCTGCACTTCTGTTTGCCCTTCCCTTCCTTTGATGTTTCCAGTGCCACGAGGTGGAATTCTTTATTTTCCCTGGCTGCCTCTATCAAATAGACTTAAAAACCACTGGGTCTCTTGTAAATCCCTTTAGGTAGTGCGGGGGTTGGCTTTTAGGCATGGGGTGGGAAACCCAACAACTAAAAAAGAGACCACAAAGTTTAAGCAACAAAAATTTAAACATTTACTGAAAAAGTATTCTTATTATTAGGAAAAAAGTTTTAATGTACAAATGGTACAACACATACATACACACAAAACAAAACCATAAGAGCAAAAGGGTAAGAAAATAACCAGGAAACACATCCAGCTATTCCTAACTAGTCTGTGTCCCTATTTTCCAAATTCTTCCCAGCAATATCTTACTGTCAGAGTTCTCAGCTTTTTCATGCATTCAGCTTGTTCCAAGGAGTTCTCTGGTTTTCTTTCTCTTTTTTATTCTTCTTTCCCTCCAACCTTCTATCTCAGCCTTCCTATCTCTCAAAACTGGCTTTTTGCCTCAACTTTTTATATGTTAAAGCTAGCCTGTTCTCTTGTAACTGACGAATCAAGAGGGCTCACCTTCACCAGACATTCCTTCTGTTGGAGCTCTTTGCAAAACTCAGCAAAACTGAAACTACATCTTGCCATTTATAGACTTCTTTGCACCACAACATAAACAAAATCCCCTCCCCAACTCCTTATCTCTCTGGCCATCTGTTCAACTTCCTGCCCACTCCCTTTATCTCCTCTATAGACTCGATGGCACCAAAACCAAGTCAAACATTAACTGAACTTTTCACCTTTTGATTTTACACTGACCAACACAGACACACACACACAAAGGAAATTAACCCCATAACATCCAAAATGCTATATACAAAATTATCCGACAGCTCTGTTCCTTCACAATGATTATTAGCCATTGATAGCCTTATCCTCCAGGAACAATCTATTTTTAAAAATATGTCGGTGTCATCCCCAGTTATGCCACATGTTTCTATTCCTTCCCAGTTTCTCCTCTGCTTTTGCTATCACAATTCAAGGGGTGTATTTATTATTAGTATATTATTATAGTATATGGTGGTGCCATCCAATGGGGCTGCCTGTAGCTCTCCGAACTCAGAGGATTACAGGCATCCAATCGAACATGGGAAGAGCGCTGAGGCAAGGCTTGTCTCTGCACTTCCCTCACCCTGCAAAAGACAGATGACTGATTTCAGCCGTCTATGCCCCTTCCCCTGCTCGTGAGGAAGAGGGGCTGAGGCCCCGCTGGGATACGTCATCTCAGCAGAGCCTCACTCCTCCCCTCTCTGCCCTCAGAACGCTCCCTGCAGCAACAGCTCCAAAGTCACACTTGCGATGACGTCAAAATTGCAGCTGGTGCGGAAAGAACCACACCAACTGTGAGGGCGGAGGGAGGGCACTCCGCAGTTGGAGTCGCAGCTCCGACCTCGGAATGCATTTCTGAGGTTGGAGCTGGGACTCTGACCTATCCTATGGCCATCTAGACAGTGTCCTTGGTATATTATTATAGTATATTGGTATATTATAAGAGTATACTAGAAATAATAATAATAATAATAATAATAATAATAATAATAGCAGCAGTAGCAGTAGTAGTAGTAATATTATTCCTGCATTGAGCAGGGGGTTGGACTCAATGGCCTTGTAGGCCCCTTCCAACTCTACTTTTCTATGATTCTATGATGATAATAATAATAATAATAATAATAATAATAATAATAATAATAATAATAATAATATCCTGGCTTTTTTCCTCTTGCAAGGAACCCAAGGCAGCTTACATGGTCCTCCACTCTCCATTCTATCCTCACAACAACCCTGTGAGATAGGTTAGGCTGAGGATGAGTGACTGGTGCAAAATCAATCACTGAACTTCATGGTTGAGTGGGAACTAGAACCAGGATCTCTTAAGTCCCAGTCCAACACTGTAACCAGTACACAACATTGGCTCTCTCTATTGACGTGGTACAGACTGAAATTGGGTTCACAGTCATTCCCTCTTTCCAGGAAAAGCCTGGGAATTGTCTTTAGCAGATGCCAAAAACAGAATTGTACCTATGTCAGGGAGTGGGAAAGTGTGACAGAGAATTCTCAGCAAACTACATTACTCAGAATTCCTTGACAGTTAAAACAGTTTGAAAGCATTATCAATGTTCGGAGTAGATATGACCTCCTGCTCTTGTTCCTGTAGACTCTGCAGTGGTAAATATGAGTCTGACCCAACAGGGAAAGTAATTTAGGGTGCAATCCTATGCATGTTTAGACAGCAATAAGTCCTACAACTCCCAGCGTGGCTGGCTGGTGAATGCTGGGAGTTGTAGGACTTATTGCTGTCTAAACATGCATAGGATTGCACCCTTATTTACAGCCTATTTCCCCAAGCCTGCTGATGATACATCCTTCTTGATGCTGTTGTGGCTATATAAGCAATGGCACTCACACAGCCTGAACGTCGGAAATAGAAGGAATGAAGTAGTGGTCGGCCTACCCTTTCACATTCTGGTGATGCTTGCTCAGAACTGTTGATGACAAATGGTAGGACAATTATGTTTCCCTAGCATTTCTTTAATGAAACGAGCACATGGCATCTCGTCTGGAACCTAGGAAGCAGCCTTGTATGGGTCGGACTATTTGTCCATCTCACCAAATGTTGCCTTCTCTGAATGGCAGTCTCTCTCTCTCTCTTTCTCTCTCAAGTCTCGGGTAGACAGATGTCTCTCCCATCCAGGGGAGGCTGGTGACTCCTATTTCGGTGGGGCTCCTTTTCCATTACAGGTTTTGCTTGGAGCTTCATAGGAGCCACCCATGGTGCTGAACTCCATCCTCCAAATAGGTTCACCACCATGGAGCACCATGGATAGCTCCTATAAAGCTCCAAATGAAGACCGCAATGGATTAGGAGTCCCACCAAAATAGGAGTCACCACCAGCCTCCACTCCTCCCATCTGCAGCTACACCTGATCCTTTGAACTTGAGAAGCCAGGGATATGAACCCTGCTTTTTCTGCATGCTGAGTAGGTGCTCTACCACTGAGCTAGACAGGACGTTGCAGGGCAAATGAATACCTCAGACAAAGTAGGGCCTTCCGCAACATGTCACGGGAGGAGTTTAGGCTGTAATAGGGGTGTGTAGCGGACGGGACCCCTTACTCCAAACCTCACACCCTCAATGTGTACTTCACGCTCACCAAGTGCCCCCTTGTATTGGTCACTTCAGACTTTAAGCTGTCTTCTCAAGGTTAAAGGCAGGCAGATGTTATACAGTGCTCTTTGTATCGATTTGGCTTGGTTACTTGAAGTTACAGTATCAGACCAGGGAACTTAACTGTCCCTCTCACTAGTCCAGGGCTTCACCTTCTTCCTCAGACAGAAGGTCCTTCACTCCCTAAGCGGAAACTCCTGTGAACTGTTCTCTACTAACACCTTCACGTTTGCTTTCTCACAACTTAGTTACTAGATTTCCGGTCTGAACTCTTCTCTTCAGTACCACCTTTCCCTACCTACTCTATTAACCTCCCACTCCCTCTCTCACTCCAACCCACTCTCTCCCCTTAACTGCCAACTCCCTGGGGTTCTATGCTCTCTGCTTCAACCAATCAGAGCCTCTGGAATGTTCAGGTTGGCCCCTCCCCGGGCTTCTGTGCTCTACCACTGAGCTAGACCAGACGTTGCAGGGCAAATGACTACCTCAGACAAAGTAGGGCCTCCCACAACATGTCATGGGAGGAGTTTAGGCTGTATGAGAATAGGGGTGTCACAAGCATGTCCCTCTTTTCATCAGTTCTGTGAAATATCAGAAGGGATGCAATAGCATTCCTGGAACTTGTACTGATTGTGCTGGTGGCAGGGACAGTGCTAGGTACTAAAAAGATCCAGGGCTCAGGCCCACAGGGAAAAAAAATGCATGAAAAAAAAGGGATGTATGGACAGGAGAGAGGAGGGCATTTTATTTCAGAAAAAAACCTCAGACAGAAAGATTCAAGGTGCGGGGGCAGTAAAGCACATGTGGGCAAAAAGCCAGCTCATCCAGGGGGATCAGATGCAGCAGAGATCATCAGGGCCCCTGTGCCTTTCTTTCAGCAAGTGCCCCTGGGCAGCAGGGTGGTGGGGCAGAGGGCCTCCCAGAGATTCGGGGCTCCAAAGGAAAGATTCAGGGCTGCAGCCCTAGTGGGCCACCCCCTAACACTGGCTCTGGCTGCTGGTGATTTTCTCTTGGCAGCATTATGTTCTGCAATGGTGCCTCTCAAGGGATCCTATGGACTTGGTCTTTGGACTTCTCTGAGATGCTTGTGTAAGGTGAAACCCCAGGAGTTTTGCTGAGACTTAAAGTCAACATTTGTCTACTTTCCCTGGTTCCTTTATTGTTTTCTGCCCATTCTCAAGGTCAATGCCCACTGCGTGGGGCAGTTGTGTTTATTGTCTATACGCTGGTGAATGCTACAGAGTGTGTAAGATCATCAAGTGATAAACAAAATGACCTCGCTCCTCTATCAAGAGCTTTGTATAGTTTGCTAGCTGAGGTCTTTAATGGCTTTTGATGGCTGATGACTACTAGATACTACAGGTTGTGTGACTCATCCTACCTGTTTAGATGGGAGCTGAAATAAACAATTGAACACTCTGAGTGTAGCCAGCAAAGGAAAAACAACAAGTCTGCCTTTTACAATTTTGGTCTGGCTGGTAAGAAGCATCCTGGGAAAGACTGGGGTCTGCGAGGATATGATATTACTTCCCCCGCCCTTGAACTGATGCTTGTCTAAAGAAAACAGAGTAGAACAGAACTCTGGGACACCCTTATCTGACTTCACTGAACAAAATCCCCTGTGAGGTGGGGAGGAAAAAAGGGTCAGCAGGCCCTCTTGAGTAACCAGCACAAGAAATATCTGTTCATATGAATACAGCCCGAGGCGGTGTCGTGGTCTTCTCCTTCTGGCCTGCTCCGCTTTCTTGGTGCCACTGAGGAAGAATTTAGATTTAGAACCTTCTGGGAACTGGAGCAGCAGCAGCAGCAGCAGCAGCGTCTGACCCGAGAAGAGAAATCCACCCCCCCCCCTTTCCAGCATAAGTCACTGGCGGCCAACGGGACGGGAAAAGACTTTGAAAACGTCCCTTTACATAAATAAAGCTATATGTCAAAGTGTTGTGTTTGGACACGGAGCTGAAATATCGTGTGCCAAATGACGAGCTTATAAACATTAAAGCCATATGCTCCAGCGAGGAGCTCTGCAGCCAAAGCACTCTGGCGTTGCTGCAGAAGCCTCATTTATCCGCCAAGCTCGGCTGGAGAATTGTTGGCAGGGGAAGCCGAGAGACGAACCCAGCCTGACCCCACTGCGCGGAGCACGCTGAGCCAGAGGGGCTGGAAAGGAGGAAATCCAAGCCATTTACATGGGCCTTCGGACATCTATCATCCAATAATCTGTTTGGCTCAAGTGGAGACGTTTAATGTGTCAATCACATCCGCATTACTGTAGCGATTCATTATTACGGCAGGATGAGAGACCGAAAGAAAACTCCCAGCGAGGGCAACCAGGATTGGGGGGCAGGAATACTTTCTGAGGGCCGGGGAAGGTCGGATCACTCTCGTAGAATGTCTTGGTTTCCCTTTTCCAGAGCAGATCAGAACTAAACTGGGTTGGGAATTTCTGGTGCAAAGATGGAGCTACCGGTAGTTGCTGATGTACAACCAGGGTTTACTCTCGATTACTGATTCAGGCTTCACACACACACAGGTTTTGGCAACTAAGGCTGAAGCAATCCTAGAGACACTTTC
This sequence comes from Shinisaurus crocodilurus, assembly GCA_021292165.1. Classification (NCBI taxonomy): domain Eukaryota; kingdom Metazoa; phylum Chordata; class Lepidosauria; order Squamata; family Shinisauridae; genus Shinisaurus; species Shinisaurus crocodilurus. The sequence continues at coordinate 163,037 of JAHFWL010000078.1, read as the reverse complement.
CTGTGTTCAACCCCATTGAACATAGGGGGACATACTTCTGAGTAAACACGCATAGGATTTGCACTCTGACCAAGTTTATTAACTCAGGTTATATATACAGCAGTCTTGCAGGGCTCTTAGCACAGGCCTGCAGCAGGGTTTCTCCTAGGCCAAGGTAGAGTGGCCACTTACGCATCACCAGAAAACAGGAAACACATCACCCAAAAAGAGTAAAATTTATGTGTATATTATATTGTATGCATATATTATATTATATTGAACATTATATTATATCTTGTGCATTATATATTATACTGACAGATAGAAAGAGAGATAGAGATGCACATTTAGAAGTAATTATTATAATTTAAATAGAAATACAATAGTCGTATTCAGGTGTTCAGAAATTCTACTCATGGAGGGCATGACAATTTTACTCGTGGAGGACAAGGACATGCACTCTGGACCTGCTCCTTCCAACTCCAACCTCCTTAAGTTGGCAGGTAAGCTCTGGAACAGAAATGGAACCACGTTCAACTGAATGTAGTTACAGAGCTTCATGTGATCAGGAACCCTGACAAGCCAGGGTTCTTGATTGTGCGGAGCTCTGTTACTGTATTCGGCTGAAGGCACTTACCTGTCTGCTGCAGAGCCTGCCTGAGTCAACATGGGGAGGTCATGGGTGGAGGGATCGGGGCTGGAGCACATGTCTGCACTCCCCTTCATAAGTAGAATATCTGAATGTCTGAATAGGGTTATTATGTCTCACCTTGGTGGGGAGGGATTAAAGACTGTGCCCAGGGGACTTGTGTGCCCGCTCAAGCTGCTGTCCAAGTGCTAACTGTTGATGGGCAACTTCAAGGCCTTTGCTCTTCCTTTCTTTTGGTTCTTTTTCTTTAAACTGGACTTAGACAGGGCAGCTCGTCAGACAGATGATGCCTTCAGATAGAGCACTGTCTGTCCTCTGCAAAGTAGGACGCAGGGCCATCCTTGTTTCAGGGGAGCGGAGAGGGTCTGAGTTAAAGGGACAGCACAAAGTCAATTTACTATGCGACAATGCAGCATCAGATCCATGCAGGCCTCTGTAAAATAATGGCACGCGACTGCACATCTCTTCGGTCTGTAAAAGAGCAGGGCCAGGCAAAGAGGTTTCGCAGTGATCAAAAGCAGTGCTGCTGGAGTCTGGAATCCCAGGGAATGGGCTGGAAAATGTGCAGACTGATGACCTTTGCGGTCTGAAAACAGGCTTCCTAGGTAAGAGGCAGGCCTGTGTGTGCTCCATGCTAACAGCTCAAAATCCTGTTCCTGGGGAATCCAAATTCTGTACCAAGAAAAAGGGAATCCAGAGACCTGTCAAAGTGATGCTAAGCAAATTTGAACCACTGCAGAATTGTCTTTTGCCTTTGCCAGTCCCGGGCAGTTAAAGCACCAGGGCAGGGCACAGAAGCTCTAAACACTGGAAACCTTAACCAACCTTTGAGATTTTAGCAGGTGTTGCCAGTGCATTTTCAAACATATCTCTGCAGCCATAAAGGCTAGAAAAGCTTGGGGTTTGTGGGTTTGTTTGTTTTTAAAACAGAGACTGTCAGGAAGCTGAATTCTTTGCCCACTAGTGCACTGTGTATACACAAGTCTGGTCATAGGGAAATCTGTATTATAGATGCTTTCCACAGGATCCAGAGAAGCTTGTACAATCAGCTTTCACAGATCCTTGTATGAGTAAAATCAAGCAATACTCAGAGAATCATACAGAGTGTTGCATAGAGAAACTTGGTTCGCACAGCTCATCATCTGTGTGGCTGTGTGTGACATTTCAGGTTTCTACAGGGGAGGTGTCCTGTCCTCTGTTTGAAAGGCTGCCTGGTTCAAGTCTGGTTTAAAGGTAAAGAACCCCAAGAAGAGAGAGCTGGAATGGACATTGCCTGAATGCAGCAAAGGGGCTTCACAGGGTGTGTAGCTCTATCTGGGTATACGAGGCAACAAGGTAGCACAAGCCAAAGAGAAAAGTCTCTGGGCTTGGAAATGTGAGTTTAGTCCTAGAGGAAGAGAGAGTGAGCTAGCGCTATGAGCAAATCACTGTGAACAAGCAGCATGCCTGTGAGGTGAGCCCTGGGAGAATCTTAGAGTCAATGCAGCAGAGCATCCAAGTGCATTGAGTTCTGTGGAAGATCTCACCTAAGAATTCTCTCAAAGGGGACTAGATTCAAGGGCCATTATAGAGTTCAGACTAGGAGCACAAAGGAGGCAACAATGTCTTGTGGCATACCCCGGATGGGGTAAAATCAAGGAACCAGTAGCTTGGCTCTGGATCTGAACAGAAGGTTTACAGAGGTCCCTGGCTTATAGATCATAGAGTTAGAAGGAGCCTACAAGGCTATCGAGTCCAACCCCCTGCTCAATGCAGGAAACTAGAGGAGGGGTCTCCCATCCAAGTAATAACCAGGCCTGACCCTGCTTAGCTTTCCACACTCAGACAAGCTGAGCCAGTGTAAGCCACAGGCCTTCTTGATTGGTAGTTTGGGCTGGTTGATGTAAGCATGACAAAAGCCAGACTTTAACAGGGCAAACAGGTCAAGGTTTCCGGAACAAGAGAGACCATGAAGAATTCCCAGGCAGTGCTTTAACCCACTGATTTACTTGAAGTGAGAGTATTTCCCACCAAGACTTTGGATTGGTCAATGTGCAGGTTGCTCGTGGGTTGTGTCAACATAGATATTAAGAAGGCATATGCATTTATCTGGAGTTCCCGTTGTTTATCAACTCATGTGAGGGCAACTCCTATTGATTGAGTTATGGTAGAGGACACATGGACCATGAACTCTAATTACAATAAAGTCTGGTAGGATCCTTTTGCTTCTTTTGTCCCAGAAAAAATGACACATTAGGCAAGGTGCTAGGGTGATACCAATGAAGCATACATGAAAAAAGCCATCATGGCTGAGCTTCTCTGTATCCCATTCCCCGTTAATGGGGAGATGATGAAGGACACATCCCCATCACAAAAAGCTTGTTGGAGTGATAGCTCTTTGTCCCCCTCTAGAGACCAGACCTGGGAAGTGCAACATTTGCAAAACAACAACAACAACAACAACAACAACAACAACAACCCATTCAGGATCCTATCAAAATTTGACAGAGTTTCACCTACACAAACAAAGTTAAAAATGTTGCAGAAGGTGCTCATTTTACCTTGGAGACTCCCCAGAGATCTTAGTCAGCAGTATGCAAAGGTTCTTTACCTCGTAAATCACCTTTAAAGCCTCCTTCAGGAGAGCAAAGAAATTTAAAAGGGCAGTTAGCTCCTGGCGTGGAGATGTAGAACTTTATTTGGGTATACGGTTTCCTCTTTCATTCATAAAATAAACATCTTCTGATTTATTTGAATGAGACTGTATACTCACTCAATGTTTTCTTAAAGGGCCCGGGAGCAGCCCAGCAATGTAAAACGCTTTCGAGAACTTGACCCGGGAAAGGGCATTCTTTTAAATTATGCCAATTCAGGAAATGGTTGGATTCTCAACACATTAGACGGAAAGGTTAAAATGTTTGTGCTGAATTGTATTAAATCTTTCTACAGTAAATCCTGGAGGAAGCCGGACATTTGAAGGAACCCACTTATTCCTGGTGCCTCAAAACGCCTTCTGTACTTTCAAAGGGAAATGGCTATTAATCAGGTGGGACAAGCACAAGCTAATAAAAGCTGCTGTTAAATTGGAACACGTTTTCCATTTTTAGTTTTTATTGTCAAGCGCCCTATCTTTTTGTATAAGGGAATAGTGACTCTTTCTTACCCTCTGTCCTGGAATGAGATTGGAAGAAACAAGCAAAAAAAGAAAAAGAGAAGAGAAGCTCTTAAGTGCATTCACATTTCTTGAGGGCATAAGAGGTGATCCATGGGTGTAAGTTTGAGCTAAATAATTTAAGTACTGCCTTGCTGGATCAGAACAAAAGTCCATCTAATCCTACATTCTTGTAGCCAGTCAGATGCCTCTGGGAAGCAAACAAGCAGCACAGCATGAAAACAACAGGTCTCACTGTTGTTTGGCCTGCAACAACTGGTGTCTAGAGGTACATTGCCCTTGCACTAGTAGGATTATCCTCATCCTCATCCTCATCTTCCCTCATTGGTTGTTCACAAGCAGGGCATGAAGATGTAGGCTTCATCCTGTTGTATCTGTCGTGTCCCAGCTTTGCATGGGGCTCCCAGGGGAGACTATGTTGCAGCAGTGGTACTGCCTGGAGAGGCTGGATCACGTCTGGTACAGCAAGGTCATGTCCAATAAGGCAAGGTGAGGTGAGGTAATGCAGGTTCCCAATTGGCTGGGCTGGGCTGGGCCAGGTCAGGACTCTGGACAGATCACTGGCTGAAATTCACCCACAAAGAGCAGTTGACTCAGCAACATGCAGAGGCCTTCTGAAGGCTGGCCTGGACCTGCAGCTGGCTCCACCCCCTCTGAGGAGCAGTCTGCTTCTTAAAGGGCCATTGTCTGATTCTTCAGCCGCTGGATCCTTCAGTGTGGGGGCAGTGAGGACTGCATCAGAAGGATGCCTGCTGAGTCCATGGAGTCTGGTAAAGCCATGTCTTCTGGCTTGGAAGGTCCTGGAGTAGCAGATAATAGGTTACTGGATGAAGCCTTCCTGCGCTCCTCTGAGTCATCTTCTGAGCCAGAGGAATGAGGCTGGAGAACATGACAGTATCCCCCCAGGATCTGTAGTGAATTCCAAAAGCTAATGGTGCATTTGATGAAGAATTACTTACAGTAGCCTGTCCTGAATGAATTACCAACCAACATCATTAGGTGAGCCCTAGTGACTGCCCTGTGTTGTTTGTCCCATCATCTTGCATAACAATGCAGATCTAACAAAAAATCCTACAACGATGGCAAGACAGATGTTTCTGGAGGTCCACATATGTTCCCATTATTATTCCTATTTTACAGACAGAGTGTCAAGGCTGACTCAAAAACTTTAACAGCCTGCCTGAGGCAGAACATCCAAATGGCACCCCAGTGTGACCATGTCCATGTGCACATAGACACGGCGCACAATCTGGGGGGGGGGATTTTCTTATACATGCTTTGCTGAAACAAATGGCATGTTTCTATGCACTTCTAGTTCATTTCACCGAGTTTGCTCAGGATAATTACTTGGTGGATTGTGTCCCATTGGGTCAGAATTCTTTTGTCTGTCTCTAACTTTGCCACTCTTATCAGCACCCAAATTCCACCATCTGAGACAACTGTGGGGCAGCAGAAAAATAATGTTGAGGGACAGGACGTTCCTTGAGGCTATCCAATGGGTTAGTTCAGGTGGAATGTCAAAGCACGGTTGGACATAATATGAGTGAGCCTCGGGCTTTGGTGCTCCCTTCTCCCCTCTCTGATTTCCTCTTTTGCAGCAAATCATCATTGGCTGTTAAATCCATCCTGGCAAACTATGGTTTGTGTAAACCATAGTTTGCATGGTTTGGATGTAGCAGCACACTGTGGTTTGCTGCAACAGAGGAAGCCAGGGAAGAAATTGAAGTGGACTCGATGGCCTTGTAGGCCCCTCCCAACTCTATGATCTATGAAATAAGAAATGGGAGAAGGCAAGGGAGTCTAATGACCCCTCATCTAGCATGAAAATATAGCTCGGCCCTTGGGAAACAAATCAGAGACTGAGGCGCAGAGAACTGTATGTAAAATTACGGAATATGGATCAATTTGAACAAATTGACTTGGGCTCTTTGATCTAGCCAGGGAATGAGTACTTCTACTGGTTTGCACAAAATGGAATGATAAGCAAATTGCAATGATTGACAAGCCCTGGATTTGTTTGTTTGTTTGTTTTTTGGTTAGGAGATGCCACAAAATAAATTGAACACACTTTTATTAACAATGACAACAACAACAACAACAACAACAACAACAACAACATGGCGTGGCCCTATGGCTGAACAATGGACTCACTGAGTCCATTGTTGGCCTGGGATTTGAATGCAGGTCTCCTAGGTACAAATATAGTAGGCGATCACTCGTGACCGAGTAAGATTGTCTTCTAGGATAAAATTACAAAAAGAAAATTATAAAAGGAGGAAATTCTAAAAAAATGTGTAGACTCTAGCGATGGGTCCGTAAGTGACTGTGGAGGCCAATTCTAGATCCACACAGCTTCCCACAGTGAGGACACAGGTTACCAGATGGAAGACTTCTTCAAAGTCCATGGAACCTTTGTGAAAGGCCAACCTCCAGTTAGACTGTTCATGGGCCAGAGCTTCCCAGTTTTCGATGTTTATATTGCATTTTTTTAGATTAGTCTTAAGAACATCTTTAAACCTCTTATACTGACCACTGATATTCCGCTTTCCATCCTTGAGTTGGGAATAAAGTAACTGCGATGACACGGTCCCTTACACTTTAGGACCATGCACACAAACCCTTCTCAGGCCAAGCATCAGCACTTAAAAACCTGAGGGGAGCGTCAAATGAAACCTTTCCCCTACTAATGAGGGAAAAGATTAATACTGGATATTAAGGATCTAGCTTAAATTTATGATGCTGTGCGTACAAAGGTGTGTGTGTAGATTTAAAAGTAAAGCAGGTAATAACGCCAAGCTGACACGTAGGATTTGGGTAGCAAACAAAATAAAAATAAGTTTATTTTAATTCTCAAAATCTTAGTTCCAGAAAATAAACCTGCCTACACCAAACACTTTGTAACTAACCTAACTCACAAACTCCCAACTCTCCCCACACACTACAAACACTCTCCCATATCACACTAACTCCAACCACCTAAAACTCTCTAACCCAACTCCACACTCCCATAACACTCAACTCACCAAACACACTCTAACCAACACTCTACTTCTTAACTAACTCTGACATCACTCAAACACTCCTTATATACTCCTCCCCCCACCCTTTCCAAGACATCATAAACCACACCCACTCAGTTCAACATTCTAGACACACTAAACATACTAAAGCAGACATACACCAGGGAACTGAATTGTGGGGTTACGCCACAGTAATTGCTTTGGGAGACGGCAGTAAGACATTCGAACAACATGACCGGTCCATTGAAGTTGGCGTTGAAGGATCATTTTTTCAACGCTAGTAGTCTTTGCTTCTTCCAGTACACTGACATTTGTTTGCCTATCTTCCCAAGTAATTCACAGGATTTTCTGGAGGCAACGTTGATGAAATTTTTCAAGGAGGTGGAAATGACGTTTATAGATAGTCCATGTTTCGCAGGCATACAATAAAGTTGGTAATACAATGGCTTCATAAACCTAGGTACAAATATAATACCCTATGATAGGAATATTGGCCAACATTTCTAAATCTAAAAGACATGTACAAAAAACCCTATATGAGCCAAGTTTTCCCTACAACCTCATTCTATTCTTATTCTTACTGCTCTATCAATGTTTTGCCCCCTAGCACAAGCTAATTCTCCACTAAAGGCCTCCTCCTTGACCTTTCCTGTTTCTTTGTTTACCCTTTTTGTCATGCTACTCCTCAGTGCTTTGCTGGTAAAATGATCTTTCCAGAGTTCCTGAGCTGACCTATAAGTCCTCCCGCTCCTGTTCCAGGGATGTGGAGTCTACCTACGGCTATTCATGCAAGGTCGGAAGGCTCAGTCCTTCCTTCCTCACAGCAATCTTGTGGGGTCATTAGGCTAAGAAAAAATTAACTTGTCCAGAATCACAAGTGTTGCAGTTTAGGGGGGCATTTTAACCTAGGTTTCTCATATGCAAGCTCAAGCCACACAACCCATGGCTCCATGGGAAATAAATTGCCAGTTTGTCATTTCTGCAAGTTCTCAAAGTTAAGAAGGGCACGTTCTGAGCGTCAAAGTCAACTGTTATGTGGCAAAGCGTTTGACCATCTCCGAGCCTTGTGATTAAAACCTGACACACCAAAATAAATGAGTTATTAATATTTCATGCCCCAAAGCAGCTATATCCTTCCTAATCACATTTTAATCCCAGGCAAAGTTAGAGTGTTTAAAAGGGAAGATCAAACTGCTGCCACTCATGCCCTGTGGAGGCTGGGAACAAAACTTTAAGGGTCCTTACGGTGGTTGTGACTATGGCCATAGTGAGCACGAAGAAGGAAAGAAGGTTCCCAGGAATCAGGGATGGCTGATTGTTTCAGCCTGAGAAGAGGGCTGATCTTGCCCACCCAAGCTGTTGCCCTGTCTGCGATGCCACTGTCACTCCCCTCCTGGAGGATCTTTGCTGAAGTACCCTCCCATTGCTGAATTTATCCCATCGTCCTTCAGGAAAGGCCAACAGTTCAGTGGAAAAGCACATGGCTTTGGATGTAAAAGATCTCAGGTTCAGTGTTTGGCCACTCCAATTAATAGATTGGGAAAGACCCCAGTCTGGAAAATGGTTGCTTGTCAGAGTAGCCAATACTGGGCTCAGGCTGGTCACTCATTGCCAAAAAAGAGGAAATACATTACCAAACAGAGAGGGCAAAAGAGAACATTTGTATGTGTTAATGATAAATAATGACTATTGATTGATTGATTGATTAATAAATCAATTAATCCTCCTCCTCTCCATTTTATCCTCACAACATCCTTATGAGGTAGGTTAGGCTGAGAGTTGGTGACTGGCCCAAAGACACCCAGTGAGCTTCATGGATGAATGGGGATTAGAACCCGGATCTCCTGAGTTCCAGTTTATTTATTATTTATTTATTTATTATATTTATTAATCGCCCATCTGGCCGGTCACCCGGCCACCCTGGGCGATGTACAATTAAAATACAGTAGAACACAATAAAATATAATTATTAAAACAATATAAAAAATCCTTATTAAAAACCTAACCCACCCCATATTCCCGCCTGAACAGCCATGTTTTTAATGCATGGCGGAAGCTCATCACGGAGGGGGCATGGCGAAGGTCACTAGGGAGGGAGTTCCATAATGTGGGGGCCGCCACAGAGAAGGCCCTCTTCCTAGTCCCCACCAGCCTGGCTGCTCTGGCTGATGGGATAAGGAGAAGGCCGTCCGTGGCAGACCTTGTTGAGCGGCCTACTTGATGTTGCTGGAGGCGCTCCTTGAGATAAGCTGGGCCAGAGCCGTGTAGGGTTTTAAAGGTCAAAACCAACACCTTGAATTCGGCTCGGCAAGCAACTGGTAGCCAGTGCAACTCATTAAGCACTGGCGTGATGTGATCACGCCGGCGGCTGCCCTTAATCAGGCGAGCCGCTGCGTTCTGTACCAGCTGAAGCTTCCGGACCGTCTTCAAGGGTAACCCCACGTAGAGCGCATTACAGTAGTCTAGGCGAGAGGTTCAAAACTCTAACCACTACACCACACTGGCTCTCATATATATATCCCACCCTAGTGAGGAAGACTGTGGCCAGGTGGCCTTGTGCCTACTCAATCTGCTGTCCAGGTGCTAATTGCTGATGGCCATTTGGTCCCCTACCCTCTCTTCTTAGGGGTCTTTATCATTTAAACTGGACTTGGATTGGGCAGTGCTTCAAAGAGGGGATGCTTTCAAATACAGGGCTATCCTCTGCCAGCCCTTCAAATAGAGGACTGCCCTCTGTAAAATAGGGCCGCCCTAAATACTGACCTAGATGGATCAATAGTCTGACTTTGCTCAAGGCAACATCCTGTCTTCTTATGATCTCAGCAACTGAGAATCAGAATTGCATCACCTCCCTGCCAGGAGAGTGCACCCAAGAAACGAACTGTGTTTTGTCCAAGTTGCAGGATGGACGAGTCCAGGAAATATGCTACCAAGTCTGTTGTCCCATCAGCAAGAAGGCTTCCGGTGGCCTTGTGGCCAAAGCTGAATTGCAGGGTGTAGCTAAATGCCCCTTAATCTGGAATGATAGAATGTATTTTAAATGCTTTCTGACAGCCCCAAAACAAACATACAGCCTTCTTAGCAGGCTCCCATGTAAGCTGTCAGGCTAAGAGAAACACTATCATTTATTTTTAAATGTCTTGCCGTATTAACAACAGCCTGCCGTGGAAAGTCTCCTCTTATGTTTGTGGTTTGAGAGATATTAATCAAAAGAGCAAAAGATGACAAGGTCAAATATGGACATCTCGTTCACATGGTAGCCTGGACATCTGAAAAATTAGGATTCATATGGATCGAGCGATAATAAGATTGGCATTAAAAAAAAAAAAAAGGTAAGCCAAAAGCGGTAAAACATTTTTGGCCCAGGGTCTGAGTTCCAATTTGGGAAGGTCTTGGCAGCTGCATTCCGACAGTGGGTGGGACTAAGGGCACGCAGTGGAGCCAAGGACAGATGTAATTCTTACCAATTTGGGCATCCCCTCCCCCAAGTATGCAAAGCATAGCTTAAGTCTAAGCAAGTCTACTCAGGAGTAAGCCCCAGTGCAGCAGCTCTCAGGCCTGCAATGCACAGCTCAGTTCTATGCAGGGTATTCAAGGTTTAACCCGCCATTAAATACCCTGTTATTTCCGATCACTTCTTGGAGATAACAGCAGAAGAGGCTTGCAGGCCAGAGGGGGAACCCCCGGGGGCTGCATCCAGCCTGCGGGCTCAAGGTTCCCCATACCTGTGGTAAGCCATATGTCAAGGTCGCTGGCAAAGAGGCATCAGTGGAGAAGAAATTATGGAGGGAATAGCACTATTTCCCCCCTCTTCCTTCCCACATTGAGTCCAACTACAAATCACATGGAATTCCACGAGTCTTTCCAGTCTGTTTCCAGGCCCAATTCAAAGGGTTAGTGTTGACCTTTAAAGCCCTGAATGGCTCGGGGTCAGAATATCGAAGGGTGCGATCCTATCGCGATGCGCATAAGCCCCTGAACTTGGAGGCTTATGGTCATCCTATGCAGAGCAGGAGGGGCAGCGGAGGCGATCTTCACCTCCCCGTCCTCCCACCCTGCATATTTCATTAGCTGGGCTTTTTTTTTTTTTTTTTTGCCCATTTAGCTGGAGTGTTTTGGAGGGGGAGGGAAGGAGGCTGGAGAGGCTTCAGGATAGCTCGTATCCTCTCCAGTCTCCTCCCCTCCCCACCCTCCAAATTCCCTCTCTGAGGTTGCTTTCCCGGCCTGTGGCTCACGCTGGCTCAGCTTGTCTGAGTGTGGAAAGCTAAGCAGGGTCAGGCCTGGTTATGACTTGGATGGGAGACCCCTCCTCTAGTTTCCTGCATTGCGCAGGGGGTTGTAGGCTCCTTCCAACTCTATTATGAAATCTATAAGCAGCTGGCACAGTTCTTTCCGCACTGTCTGTGAGGGGGCAGGGGGTGGGCCGGAGTGCCAATTCCCAGCTCCGAGGTTGGAGTGCTGTCTCTGCCCTCAGAGGGGATGGGATCCCCTGAATCCTGTGGCCCCTGACCCTGAGATGCTTTCTAGGGGCCATAGGATTGCTCCCTAAAGGAATGTCTCCTGCCATACGTACACCTGCCTGAACTCTTAGGTCTTCTTTAGAAGCCCTCCTCCGGGTGCCCCCACTGAATGAAATGAGGCTGGTAGTTACAAGAGAGAGGGCTTTCTCAGTGGTGGTGCCTTGTTTCTGGAATGCCCTCTCCAAGGAGGATCATCTGACACCCACATGGCCAGAGATTGGATGGGCCAGATGGATCGATGGTCTGTTTCAATTGACGTAATGCAACTCCTTATAGCGAAGCTGGGAAAGGCAGCTCTCTGAAGTGTGAGAGAGCCAGTACCCACTAAAGTACTGGCTAGATCAGGGCTCTCCAACCTTGGGTCCCCAGATGTTGCTGGACGACAGCTCCCAGAATCCCTTGCCATTAGCCATGCTGGCTGGGTATGCTGGGAGCTGTAGGCCAGGAACATCTGGGGACCCACGGTTGGAGAGCCCTGGGCTAGATGGACCAATGGTGCAAGTCAGTTTAAGATTGCTCCTTATAGCTGTGCTAAAGTTTAACTGCTGGCCCATTTGTCCAGCACTCACGGGAACTCTTATCAAAAAGAAATCTAGCTGGGTACCACCGGGGATAGAGTCATCCTGTATTCACCATGCACAATGGCTTGGAAATGCTTAAACAGCACACCTGGGACAAATCCACTAGGAACTTCTCCCCTGCAAGCCCACTTAATGAATGGGAGATATACAAGCGCCAGCTTGTGTGCTATGACAGATCCCATTCATTTCAATGGGCTATGTCCGGGAAAATGTTTCAGTGGATATTGTGCCCCGGTCCTCTACATTAAAGCTGTATGGATTACTCTGAAGGTACAAAGGGACATGCTGGAACTGAAGCCACAAGTTTCATTTTTCCCTACAGTGAGCTTCCCCCCCCTTTCCTTTTTAAGTCTTCCAGGTTAGTGCAGGATTTATTGCACCATTAATGTGATCATAAACAAGAACAACCTGTGTTGATATAGATGTGAGTGCTTCATTACTTTACTTGCTGACTTAGTAAAAATTCAGAGGCATCAGTGTAAAGGGCAGGATGAATGGATCACTGCAGTTATGTTGTAAAACCATCCGGGCAGGTGGCCTTTGGACAGCCACAATGGATAGCCTGAAGGCAGCTGTGCAACATCAGCAAAGTTCCTCGCCAATGTACATGCAATGACAGGCACATGCTCATGAGTCATGACGTTGCATAGGTCGTTCACATGCTTTGGGGTCTTGCCCTTACAGAGAAGTGGCAGCAGCACATTACTAAGTCCTTAAGTTGTATACAAGCACAAGAGGACTGCAAGGGAGAGGTGGAGAGGGTCAGGCAGGCAGGCAGGCAGGCTAGCTGAATAGATCATCATGTGATCAGACCTGTGGCTCACACCGGCTCAGCTTGTCTGAGTGTGGAAAGCTAAGCAGAGTCAGGCCTGGTTATTACTTGGATGGGAGACCCCTCCTCCAGTTTCCTGCATTGAGCAGCGGGTTGGACTCGATGGGCCTTGTGTAGGCCCCTTCCAACTCTATGGTCTATGAAATCTATAAGGTGCTCTTGGACTATAGATTGAAGGTGGAGAAGTCACACGTTGGAACGCTCTCTCATATGAACTTCCCGCACACAGAAAACTCAATATCAGGGATGAGGGCATCCTCGTTGGCTTGAGGGTTAGACTATCAGGAAGCTCTGTTTAATTCTGCATCCAGTCCTCAAACTGCATCATTCTATTGCTCTCGGTGGAATGTGTGCTTCTATATGTATTCTGATATGCATTCTAGTATAACCTGAGGTTGAATTTAGGTTTCAGAATGAGGACAATAATGTTGCTTCATGGACCTTCACTGATCCCAGCACTTAGCCAAATCTGACTGGGTCAGTGACATTATCACATTCACTATGTGATCCCTGATTGGCTGAGATCATGTAGCAAAGGAGAAAGACGTTTCCAACTTGTTAGAGTAAAAATAAAACAAACAAACTGGCACTAAAAAGCAGCATATATGGAGAAGAATGGCTGAAAACAGGGATGAAAAAGTGGCAAATACATATTTCAGAATATTTTCCAGAATCTTTTTTTACATACAGGTTTTAGAGGGCAAATATTTAGTGCAGCTCTAATCTTAATGGTGGCATAAGCTTAAATAGCTTCTAACTAGTGTAGCCAATTTGTGTTACTTCACAGAGGTCAGTCCTCTATTTAAAGGTGTCCTCTATTTGAAGGGCTGCCCTGCCCAAGGCTGGATTAAAGATTAAAAAAAACTGTAAGAAGGGTGAGCAAGAGCCTTGAAGATGCATCGTATTTCTATTTAAATTATAGCTATTATTTCTAAATATGCATGTATACATATAAATTAGCATATGCAAATTTTAATAAAAATCTCTGTCTACTTTTCTCCTCTATGATGCATATTCTCTTTTTTGGTGATGTGTAGGTGGCCAGCCTACTTCTGACTGGGGGTGGGTGGTGGGTGGGGAAGGCAAAATATGTCAGCCATCGACAGCACGTAGAGTAGCAGTAGAGGATGTGGAAGGTGGTAGAGATTAGGCTTGCTTCTTTGCATTTGGACAATCCTGGACCATGTGATTAAAAATACCTTCCAATCAAAGATGGTAAAGCTCACTCAATATCAGCCTTGAACTGAAGTGACTCAAGATGAGAGCACATTTACAGTTCAATCCAATGCATGTTTACTCAGAAGTAAGCCCCACTCTGTTCAATGGAGCTTAATGCCAGGAATGTGTGCATAAGGCAGTCTCAGACTCTTCCAAGTCCAGAATTTGGATCATGCTAATTGATTCTTGTCTTTAGTTATGGCATATTGTATTTTTTCCTTTCCAACGTGATTTTACAAAAATGAAAATAAAGTTTTAAAATGGTCTGTTTCTACACACACACACACAGCCATATACTGTACATCTATTCTACACCAACATGATATGGGGGCTGGGATGGGAACAGGCTAACCATGCTGAAAATGTGGAGTACACTTCCACTGGTCCCATATCCATAAGGATTTACAGACAGGCAGGAAGGGGGCTGAAGATTATTCTGCAAACTCACTATGGGGATGTGCAAAGGCTGGAAGACTAAACATTTATGGACATCACCTTTGGGCAGGGGTATGCGGATCTATCTATCTATCTATCTATGGTGTGAAAAATGGAGTCTTGCAACAAACCCCTCTTCCAGCCTGTTCAACAGCAATTCAGACTTGCAAAGCAACTGTTTCATTTCTCCCCATGTTGTCGTCTTTTGTCGAGCTGCAACCTTACGAGCTGCATTTAGCAGCAGTCCATAAATAACCCCACTGGAGCCATCGGTGTCGGGCTCTTGGCAGAGGTTTTGGGTCCCTGCGCTTGCTTTAGAAAATGACTCACGGGAACAAGGGGTCACACACGATGTTAAACATGGCTATTGTCTACAACGTGATCACTGGATTCAAATAGCTCTCCTAGCATTGTGCATTTGGCCTTGTTTATTATTCATTTAATTTAATTTAAAGCATTTGAATCCCATTCCTCAGCCAAAAATGCTCCTGGAGTGGCTTACATGTAATCATTAGAACAAGACGCTCCCTGCCTGCAGGCGTATAATAGGCCCTGCCTGCAGGCGTATAATAGGCGTATAATCTTAAATGACGCAACACTCGAGGAAAAAGGACATGCTGAAAGAAAGAGGAAGGCATTTGATTTCAGAAAAAAAACCTCAGGCAGAAAGATTCAAAGGGGGGGGGGGAGAGCAGGAGGTGAAGCACATGTGGGCAAAAAGCCAGCTCATCCAGCGGGATCAGATGCTACAGAGATCACCAGGGCCCCGTCCCTTTATTTCAGCAAGTGCCCCTGGACAGCAGGGTGGTGTGGGGCAGATGGCCTCCCAGAGATTTGGGGCTCCAAATGAAAGATTCCGGGTTCCAGCCCTATGGGCCACCCCCTAACACTGCCTCTGACAGAGACGCATCCTGTCAGCACATTTGTCACAGCCCTTTTCTTGCCCCCTTCGTTCCTTCTGAAGGATAAATATGACCCATCAAGTACAAAGGAGGCAAAAGTAGGAGGCAAAACAAAGATGTTCCAAGCAAACAGGAGAAAGGCTCTGTGTGTGTGTGTGTGTGTGTGTGTGTGTGTGCGCGTGTGTGGTGAGAAAGTAGGATGAAACTCCAAAGAAGGGAAGGGCCTCCAAGAGGAAGCAAGTATACAGTACCCTCTCCCTCTTAGCCTCCTCTGGCACCCACCGCTCCAACTGCAATAGTAGAGGGGGGCTCCTCACACCCACGGCCCTGAATTTCCATCCATTCACCACAGCTCCCTTTGCCGGTTTCCATCTTCAGCATTTGGCCCTGCCCGGTCTTCTGCTTCTGCCATGATCACAGCACCACGTTGTGTTGTTTTCCTTGAGGTCCTTGTGCCCATTGATCCCTAGCCCAGAGGAGGGGAACCTGAGGCCCTCCAGATGTTAGTGAACACCAACTTCCACCAGCCCCACCCAGCATGGCCAATAGTCAGGGATGATGGGATTTGTAGTCTATCACCACCTGAGAGGCATATTATCCCCACCCCTACCCTACAGCCACTCTTCATGCTGCCCTGTTCCACCCTCCAGGTAAAATGGTGTATCCTCTCCATCACACGTTTTGCTGCACCCTGCCCTGTGGCAAGCAGAGCTGCTGTGTAAAGTGGCCTCAAGTTGACCTTATGCTATTGAACCAGACGACCTTCCCTGCTTACCTGCTTATACAGTAATACCTTGGATTGCAAGTAACTTGGTTTGAGAGCGTTTTGCAAGACAAGCACATTTTAAAATATTTATTCAATATTTTTTTTTTACTTGATATACAAGCGACGTCTTGCAATACAAGTACTGTAGTACGGCTTAAATTAAAAATCTCTGTACAAATTTTTTTGGGGGGGGATTTCGTTTTGATATAAGAGTGTTTTGGATTACAAGCACGTTTCCGGAACGAATTATGCTCTCAATCCAAGGCATGACTGTACTTTCGTTCTTCCCATGTCCACTTGGGTGCAGCGGGCTTAAACCCCAATATGATTCATCATGGCTCCATAGTTCACAAACCCCCATCCATCTCCTCTCTGTAACAGTACTGTGGGACACTGTGTGCGTCTTACATTACAAAAACAAACCACATATTTCTCTTTGACAAGTGAAAGAACCAGTGCAGGAAGCCCAGTGCCAGTTGCATTTCCAATGGGCTATTTCTTGACAGCTTCCTGATTATAAATAGCTATTGCTTGCTGTATTGGAACAAAGTTACTCAAGAACAGGTCAGAACGAATTCAGGAGGACACTTCACCACTTCTCTTCTCTTCCTTTTTTGGGATAAGGTTTCAACAGTAGGTAAGAACAACAACAGAAAAACTGTAGGGTCCCTCTGAATCCCCTTACATTGTTTCCTGCCTCCTTCCAATAACCTTGGATCTCCTCATTTACAGAAGCTTGCAATTCAGCATTAATAATCTTCTTCACCCTACATTTGTAGGAATCTAGGAGATGCCAATGTTTACTTGAATTCAGGGACATCAGTCCAGGCTGAGGGAGGGGGGGGGGCTGCACATGGAAGTCAAGGGTAAAATGGCAAAAAATAGAATTTTAAGAGTTAGAAGGGACCTTGGAAGTCATCTAGTCCAACCCCTTGCTCAATACAGGAATCTTGTGACTACACCAAACCTGACAGGTGGACACCCAGCTTCTGCTTAAACACCTGCAGGGAAGGAGAGCCCACACAACCTCCTGAGGCCACCTGTTCCGCTGTTGAACAAATCTTACCATTAGGAAGTTTCTCCTAATGTTTAGACGAAATTGGCTTCCCTGCAATGCCCACCCATTGGTTCTAGTCCTGCCCTCTGGAGCAACAGAAAACAAGTCTGCTCCATCTTCTAGATATCTGAAGACCACTATCTTGTCTCTCCTTAACCTTCACTTTTCCAGGCTAAAACATAGCCAAGCCCTTTCAACCGTTTCTCATAGGACTTGCTTTGCAGATCATGCTCTAGTTTGTCAATTTCCTTCTTAAGATGTGGTGCCCAGAACGGGTTACAGCAGTGTTCTCCAACCTTGGGTCCTCAGATGTTTTTGGCCTACAACTCCCAGCATGCCCGGCTGGGGCATGCTGGGAGTTGTAGGCCAAAAACATCTGGGGACCCAAGGTTGGAGAACACTGGGTTACAGTATGCCAGATGCAGTCTGACCAGCACAGGATAGAGTGGGACTATTCCCATGACCTGGACGCTATGCTTTTGTTTATGCATCCTAAGATTGGGATCATCATTGGAGGATCTTCTCTAGGTGTCCCTGCCATATGAGGTGTGGCAGTTGGTGACTGGGGCGAGCCTTTTCAGAATGATGTGTAATCTGTGGAATGCTCTCCCCTGGGAAGCTTGCCATCTTATTGGCATCAGATAAACATTTTTTTATTTTTTATTTCCCCAGACCTTTTCAGCACTTTTAACCCAGAGCATTTTTGTTACTAAGGGCCAAAATAGATATTACCATTTCATTCTTACTTGAGAGTAGGTACAGGGCCCCCAATCTGGATCGGGGCCTAGCATGTGGGGTAGGTGGGGCTTTATCCTTCCCACCCACTATGGGCCCAATATGGCTAGCACTATTTCCCAACAAAAATTGGTGCGCTCCCGATCTGGATTGGGCCCATAGTGTGTTTGTGTGTGTGTGGGAAGGGTTAAACCCCGTACCCCCTATGCTTGCATCCTGATCCAGATTGGGCTCCTGCCCTGCTCTAGTGTTAAAAGAAAACATAGTTGCTAGTATGTCATGAATGTCTGTTTTTGACCCTTAGTTTGGCTTTCTGTTTGGCACTAGCAAAATGCCCACTCTTAGGAAGGTGGGAGGACTTATTATTGCAATAACTCCAGAAGACAGTGAGTGAGTGTGTGTGCAAACGTGCGTAAGCATTACACCATGGTGCACGAAGCACACATTGTGCTGCTGTGCAGTATCTGGTCAATGAGACCTTGGCCACCCAGTGTCAAAGTGGAGGGCAGATTTTGCCCTCATTTCAGCAGTGTCCCCAAGTTTAGAGAGAGTGTAGGAATGAAGAGCAATGATTACTTATATGGAAGGGGGGAAATGCATTTGAATGGAGAGCCTAAACCTCTTCTCAGCCCCTGGAGACTTCTGCTGCTCCTGAAAATCAAGCCTGATCCTTTTAGTTCTTCTGAGTCAATCTTTTTCAATAGACTGAAAGTTTGGCCTGATTCCCCCCCCCCTCTCCCCTGGGGATGTCATGGAGTTGATGTCAAAAGAGGGGGCCAAAGCCAACTCCCCTCTTTTGTGTTTTTTGAGGTGGGAATTCCAGGGTCAAGGAATTCACTGGTGTTCCCTCTTGGCTCTTTGCTGTCACTGGCAGACATTTTAAAAATTGCCCAGAATGCCCTGCAACAATGTTATGTGACAACAAGAATAATTTGGAGGGGAAAAAATGGTGGCTCTCACTAGTAGCACAGTGGAATGTTGAGAGACTTTCTCCAGCAGAGCTACGCTTGGCAAAGCAATGCAATGGAATTTGAGTGTGTGACTTGTTTTTAAGTGGTGATAAATTAGGTACTCCAGAAGCTAACACACTATTAAGAGGATTGTTTTTAATATTAAACAGTCAATCTTTTAAAACAGGGGTGGTTTCCTCCCGCATCTTCTCTTCTTGCCTTGCCACCACCAATAAACATCAGGAAGGCAACACTGTTTACATTTTAATAAAATTAAGTTACTTGGTGCCACATTCTATCGTAGTCTTTATTGGAAAGTGGAACAAAATTGCACACAGAGGAGTCATAAAAAGGGGTGGGGGAGAATCACTGTGAACAAAACATAGATTCTGGGATTCATTTCTTCAGGATGGATCACAGAGAAGACCTCCTCCTGGGAACAGAGGTCCTGGTTTCTCCTGCTCTCGATTGGTGTGGGTAAGAGTAAAAGCTTTTAGAGAACCAAAATACCAGAAGGGTCAGATGCCTCAAGATGAGTGCCATTGACCATACTCAATTGGCGTTCAAATGCAGAGTCCTCCACAGAAAAAGAAATCGGCCTTTCGAAACCTACAACAGTGTTGATTACAGGAAGTCTCTCCGACCCAAAGGGGTGAAGGCAGGAAGGTCCTTTTTGCCTGCTGGCCACCGACGCCATAAGAAGAAAAGGTTGTTCTTCTGCAGCGTGTTTCATTTTAAAATGGAAGACCAGTTTCCTAGGCCAACGCCAGGGCACACCACGAATCTTGGCGAAGGGGAACGCTTAGTCCCGACTGCTGGGGCGCCATGGTGGCTGGAGAGAAAGTGTAATCCTCTGGTTCGTATTTGAACTGGGGGTGGCTATCAGCCAGTGTATCTTCAGACTGGCTTGGACCCTACAAGGATGCACAGTAAGGAAATGAATAAGTTTGTCACCATTAAAGGTGCCACTTCAGTGGCATTTGTTAGTTAATCCATGCAGTAAAAATACATGGCTGGTAAACTGGTTACTTCAAATCAATCCCCTGACCCTGCAAACCAAGTGCCAGTCCCATGTGGTACCCTTGCCTGCAGCCCCTAGTACTGATGACTTGGCAATCCAATACTAGGCTTCAAAAAGTTTATTTGACTGACCATTTGGCAATCAACAATCTAGGCCAGGGCTCTCCAACCTTGGGTCCCCAGATGTTGCTGGCCTACAGCTCCCAGCATACCCAGCCAGCATGGCTAATGGCAAGGAATTCTGGGAGCTGTAGTCCAGCAACATCCGGGGACCCAAGGTTGGAGAGCCCTGGCCTAGGCTGATTACAAGGGGTTGGCAAGATCTTGTGTACCAACACATTTCTGCCAAATATGCCTATGTTAGACAGACAGCAGAGCAGGGCAGAACTGCAGAGAGACGGCCTGGGGCAAAAATATAGTCTTGGGGCCTTCCTCCTGCACTTCTCACATGCTGTAAGTTGACAACATAGCATATTGCATGGGATATCGACAGAAGGAGAATGTATTTTATCACAAGAATAAATCCTCTAATACTTAAACATGTAGCCTACTCGAATGACTTCTTCCTTGCTGTCCTTTCGGTCAACCTATCAATTGAATTATGAAGAGATTTGCCTAGCATGCCTCTTTTCTGCAGAGACCATAAAAGAGTGGTTAAGCCTTTATTGCCATGTGGTAGCTTTTGTACAACCCTTTACCACAGTGTTCCCCAACCTTGGGTCCCCAGATGTTTTTGGCCTACAACTCCCAGCATGCTGGCTGGGGCATGCTGGGAGTTGTAGGCCAAAAACATCTGGGGACCCAAGGTTGGAGAACACTGCTTTACCAGGTTCGATTTACTAAATGTATGCTTGCCTGATGCAACCAATCGTATGGATGCAACTCAGCATCCTTAGAGTAACGCATCTTTGCAGAAATAGGGTTTTTTCCAGGCCTTTGGCATAAATTTGGTTTGAGGCAGTCAATGTGTAGTTTTTGCCATGGCTGTCCCACAATCCCGAGTCTTCGTTAAATTTTTTTAACAAAAAAGCTGAAGCTCTTCTCACATGATTAGATCCATAGTCCAGAAGTGTTGGATATTTTCCACTCAGTAACTGATTGCAGATAAGCATGGCTGAGTTGTGTGAAACAAACTGAAACAGGGATAGGCTGCACAGTGGCAAAGTTTCCTGCGCTGGGTGTTTGGGGCGGGCAGTAGTCCTGCCTCCCATTCAGGGCTGCTGCAGCTGCTTGTTGTCCCTCACAATTTATAATCCTCAGCCAGTATGGTGTGGCCGGGCGTGCATCCTACTTTACAGGCAGCAATTTAAAGGCATCCTCTGTTTGAAGGGTTGTCCTGTCTAAGTCTGGTATAAAGATAAAGAACCATCAGAAGGAAGAGCTGGTCCTTGAAGTTGCTCATCAACAGTACTTGGGCAGCTGGCTGAGCAAGGCACACAGGTCACCTGGCCTGTGGCTCACGCTGGCTCAGCTTGTCTGAGCGTGGAAAGCTAAGCAGGGTCAGGCCTGGTTATTACTTGGATGGGAGACCCCTCCCTCCTCTAGTTTCCTGCGTTGAGCAGGGGGTTGGACTCTATGGCCTTGTAGGCTCCTTCCAACTCTATGATCTATGTGGTCAAAGTCTTCCCCACTCTGGCGAGATATATCTTTAAATTATAGTCAACATTTCTAATTAGCGCATGCACAGTTTCTGCAAATCTGCACCCTTTTTTGTCTTTTTTTTTGGTGATGCATTTCCTTTTTTTTTAGTGATACATAAGTGGCTGCCCTGTTATGCAAGGAACCATTACAGCTCATCCAAAAGGAATAGGCTGCAGAGTAATTCCAACAGTCTTTGATTCGACAGTGGTATTATTGCTTTAAATGCTGTATTGAACATTATGATTGGATATACTGCTGGTCACTTTGGCAACACATAACTTGAAAAGTGGAGTAAAACTTAAATTGTGTGTGTGTGCGTGTGTGTGTGTGTGTGTGTACATTCTACAGTTCCCATTGTACCTTACCTGGGAAGCTGACACTATAGATTGTCCTGGATATTGCGATGTTACCACGGGTTCAGTTTTTAAAGTGACTGTGCTTTCAGAGTTTGTAATGGAGGAAGGGGAATTGGTGGTTGAAGTCGTGGAACCTGAAGGAGATGAGAAGGTATACATGAATGAAGACACGAAGCGGACCGCATCACGATCACCCCTTGCTAGCGTCACCTGCATGATTTATTTACATTTCCTTCTCACAGGCCAAACACCATTCCTTTTGCTTTTATCCTGTATGTTGATAACAAACTCAATTCTCCGAGTGCCGATTCTTATATAACCAAAACGGCATCATGCATGCACAAAAGCAGTATCTGCAGTCTTGAAGAAAACCCAAGTTTTGTAGAAGTAAAAAAAACTTTAGGGAAAACCGTAAGCACAAAAAACTTTAGGGAAAACCCTTTCAGGTCTATTCCCTAAAGTTTGAGCACACTCAGCGATACACTCTTTCCCCCTAAGGTTTGAGCATGCTCAACGGTGTGCTTGTTTTCCCTAAGGACTGAGCACGCTCAGCGGTACACTCTTTCTCCCTAAGGTTTGAACATGCTCAGTGGTTTGAGGATTGAGCATGGTCAGCGGCCACAGAATACTGACTGACTGCCGAGAGTGAAAACACACAAGAAATGGATTAGGGGAAATGAATGGAATATCCTGTAAGACGGCAAGGACGGCTGGAACCCTGACCAGGTTCACTTCACACTGCAACATTTTGTGTATAATTTTATGCATTTATATGCTGCTTTTCTGCCAAGGCACCCAAGGCAGGTTACACAAATGTTACAAAAAATAGAACAGAACTCTCAGACTGATTGAAGGTCTCCTTGGAAGCTGATGATGGCATAAGTTCCTTGGCCTAAGCTGCCACACGTGTTGCAGGTCCCACTTGTCTATGTCCATGATCTTCACTGGCACAATTCTGCCGTCTTTTTAAATCACCTTTACCCTTGATTGTTTTTTTGGGTTTTTTAAAAAACCCATTTTCCTTTGTTATCTCTCAGGGCCAAGCCAGACAATCAGCAGAACCGTGTGAAACTATTCTTGCTGGATTGCGCCACTTCAGACTGCAGGTTTTGGGAATGGGTAGGGTGGATGACAAATATACCCCCCCACACACAATATCTATATCTATCTTGGCTCAACTGTAGATCACAGGGAGAGAGAAAGAATAACTGAAACAAATGCAGACCCCTGCCTCCATATACTTTCCCCTTCCTTCACTGTCTCCTCTGTGTAGAAATTTAGCCAGCAAGCTCCTTGGAGCATAAAGTACTTCATAAAGCACCATGCACACTGATGACATAATGATAATAATGATAATGATAATGATGATGATGATGATGATGATGATGATGATGATGATGATAATAATAATAATAATAATAATAATAATAATAATAATAATAATAATAATAATAGGAGCAGCTACCTGTTGAGGATTTGCCTTTGGTGATATTTTTAGGTTTCCTCTTCCTTGTCTGGATACTTTCCTTTTTCATTGCCAGAGGTCTTGGTACCTTGACATCAAGAAGGGGAAGATGCTGTTTTAGACCTGCATTTCTGAACTATACGCACACACCAAACTTTTCTGTTTTTAGACACTGTATTTGTGCAACACAGATGATGTCCTTGTCCTTCACAGGGGGCTATTTTTTCTCACTGGCAGTCCTTGGCTAGTAGATGCATGAAGCACAATATTTGGAGGGCTTCCCAACAGATTATATCTATAGATAGAGAGATATAATTTCCCACTTTCCCTCTCTCTATATTAATGGGTTAGGAGGATGGAGGAATAGCCAGAGGTGAAAAGTGCTTTCTGTTTCTAGGAGAAGGATAGTCTAATGCAGCCTCCCCCAACCTGGTGCCCTCCAGATGGGTTCAACTACAACTGCCATCATGCCCCATGCCGCCATTATGGGCATGCCATCTGGGGATGCTGGAAGTTGTAGTCCAACCCGTCTGAAGGGTGCCAGGTTGGGGACGCCTGGCTGGTAGAAGGACTCAGGGACAGATTAATTGGGGGCCATGTTTTCAAAAGCTGGAAGGCATGATAACCTGAAAGGCAAGGATTTGCAGTGCAATACTCTATGTATCTACTCAGAAGTAAGCCCAATTGAGCTCAATGGGATATACTTCCAGGTGGGTATAGGATAGGAACCTGGGAAGCTGCCTTATACTGAGTCAGACCCTTGGTCCGTCTAGCTCAGTTTTGTCGGCACTAACTGACCGCGGATCTCCAGGGTTTCAGGCAGGGTTTTTTTCCAGCCCTACCTGGAGATGCCGGGGATTGAACCTGGGAACACCTGCAAGCAAAGCTTGTGCTCTACCGCTGAGTTACGCCCCCTTAAGCTCCACCCCCAACACTTTGAACTCCCCAGTACTTCACCCCTGGAAGGAGGCAATGTTTTCATATTTGTATCTGGCACTGTGACTGCACTGAATTGATGAACTGAACTGAACCAGTTCGGTGGCGTAGTGGTGAGAGTGCTGGACTGGGACTCGGGAGATCCGGGTTCTAGTCCCCGCTCAGCCATGAAACTCACTGGGTGACTCTGGGCCAGTCACCGACTCTCAGCCTAACCTACCTCACAGGGTTGTTGTGAGGATAAAATGGGGAGCAGGAGGAGGATTATGTAAGCCGCCTTGGGTTCCTTTCAGGAAAAAAAGTGGGGTATAAATATAATAAATAAATAAAAATAAATAAATAGGTAGCACATGCAATTTGTGGGAAAGATGTGGATTGCATCCTCAGCATTTGATGTGAGACAACTTATAAGGTTTTTCATTGGTTGTTTGTTTGTTTATTTATTATATTTATACCCCACCTTTTTTCCTGCAATAAAACCTCAGCTAGGGTTTACAAGCCAGTACCTTACCCCGTGGAGTTTCATGTATAATCCGCATGCATTGCAGACTGGCTCCCCTTCTGCATTCCGTCTCCAGAGCGTAGTATTGGTTGTGTGACAGTTAGTGCAGCAGAGACCAGCACGTCTAGATGAGGACTGAAAAATAAGAAAAAACAAACATGCTAAGTGCACAGGCAGAGTCTTCCAGGGGGCAGAGGGAGATTTATATTTGCATAAAGTGGAAGAGGATGAAATCTGAGATTAAGACCATTTCCTGTAAGAAGAAAAGTGTTGGTTTGATACCAGAGACAGCCACATTCATTTGCAAGCAATAATGTACTGCTGAGCTGAGATCACTTCTATTTGCCATTTTTAAAAATGCATGTGACAAGGTCCGGTAATATCCTTTTAAACCCTTCCAATAAAGTTAAATTGACTTTTGCCAAAGAAGATATTTCAGTATATTGGGCAAAGAATTTAAAAAGACAAAGTTACTTACACACACACACACACACACACACACACAGAGAGAGAGAGAGAGAGAGAGAGAGAGAGAGAGAGAGAGAGAGAGAGAGAGAGAGAGAGAGAGATTTCTTGCTATGAATAAGCCTACTACGTTTATTCAATTTCTGAAAATGCAGAGTGGCAAATTAATTTTCTGGAACAGCTACAGCTGATTGAGTTCCTTCCATGATGGAACTTGTAGAATAATAACAAACAAACAAACAAACACCTAATCAATTAACAGAAAACCTTTCAGTTTAACATGTGTTCAGGGTTCACTCAAGCTCCAAAATGCCAGGAAATTACAGCTGTTAAGGGCCACACCCTTAACAGATGTGTTATTTAGGCAATATGCACCTGGCATGGTATCCTATGCTGTGGTTAGTTCCAGCTTCACCACTACCTTGCAGCTGGATGGCTGCCAGTGGCAGAGTGGTGGACCCAAGTTCCAGATTTGTCTGTTCACTGGAACGGTCCCGTGGAGTTTATGCCACTGAAGCTATCATGTAACTGATGCTACCATTTCATGTTACATGTACCCAGCTGGCAACCAATACCTTCCACATAAAATGATAGAGATGGAAGGGACCTTGAAGGTCATCTAGTTGATGTTCCCTTTGCACCCTCCCTGACCTCTTCCAAGGTCATTGTTGTGACTTTGCAAAGAGAAGCCACCATGGAGCTTTCTGCAGCAGCTGGGAGGGGTGGAAAGATCCATGATTGGATCTCCTCCTCTGCACTTGTAACTCTGTTTATGGTTGAGGAGGATATCCACAGTATCCCATGGCACCACAGATGCTGCCAAGGGGTCATAGGATTGCTCTGTTAACTGTTATGATGTATAACCCCTTCAAAATCCACTGAAGGTTCTCGCCATGTACCTACATCGGCCCTGATCCAGCAAGGGGCACTGTGTGTGTATGTCTGCACATGTAGAAGCAAGCTTTCCAGAGTGTGTGGAATAGCGTGTGTGGTTAGGTGCTGAGTCCAGTCCAATAGCCAAGGCAATGTGCACGGATCCTCTTTCTAACAAAACTAAAATCCTGACAATTTGTCCACATGAGAGGGGGACCTGCTGAAATCAGTCTCCTATGTCCTCCCCGCTTACTGCCAAAAAGGATTTTAGCCTTGAGGGGGTTGGAAAAAGAAGGTTCACAGTGGCTCAGTGGTGGAGCACATGCTTTGTATGCAGAAGGTGCCAAGTTCAATCCCCGGCATCTCCAGGCAGGGCTGGAAACATTCCTTCCTGAAACACTGGAGAACCATTGCCAATCAGTGTTGACAATACTGCGCTAAGATGTACCAATGATACACTCTGTGACTGGGTTCAGACAACACACTAACCCCACACTCAAGGGTTGAGTTTGAGTTGTCGTTGAACCATGGGTTGTTACTGAAACTTGGGTTATCATTTATTTATTTATTTATTTATTATTATATTTAT
Organism: Shinisaurus crocodilurus; assembly: GCA_021292165.1. Lineage (NCBI taxonomy): Eukaryota > Metazoa > Chordata > Lepidosauria > Squamata > Shinisauridae > Shinisaurus > Shinisaurus crocodilurus. The sequence goes on along the minus strand of JAHFWL010000078.1, from coordinate 136,395 downwards.
ACCCCGCCTTTTTTCCTGCAAGGAACCCAAGGCAGCTTACATAATCCTCCTCCTCCTCTCCATTGTATCCTCACAACAACCCTGTGAGGTAGGTGAGGCTGAGAGTCAGTGACTGGCCCAAAGTCACCCAGTCAGCTTCATGGCTGAGTGGGGACTAGAACCCGGATCTCCCGAGTCCCAGTCCAACACTCTCACCACTCATCATCAGGCGATCACTCGTGACCAAGTAAGATTGTCTTCCAGGATAAAAGGAGGAAATTCTAAAGAAGATTGTGTAGACTCTAGCGATGGATCCGTAAGTGACTGTGGAGGCCAATTCTAGATCCACACAGCTTCCACAGTGAGGACACAGGTTGACTAGAACCTGGATCTCCCGAGTCCCAGCCCAACACTCTCACCACTACGCTACACTGGCTCTCAGTGTTGTCTGAACCCAGCTGAGATAACAAACCACAGTGAACAACCCCCAGTTCACAACCCAACAACAAACCATGGGTTCTCTTCATGGGTTGTTCGTGGTTAACAAGCCATGGCATGTTAGCGCTGCTGGATTCAGACACCACAATAACCCATGCTTCAACAACAACCCATGGTTCAGTGACAACCCACACTCAACCCTTGCGTGTGGGTTATCGTGGTGTCTGAACCCAGCCACTATAAGGCAGCTTCCTATGCCCTCTGTTGAATCAGGACAAACATTAAAAACAGACACACACCAAACCCCCCCCCCCCAATTGCACTCTTTATTGTATCAGTCTTTAGAGTTACACAACTGAGGCAGAGAGATCTTGACACTGTGCTAACAGGACTTGAGCTGGTGAGATTTCCCAGATCCAAAGTTTACCACTGAAACCCTACTGTTCCTCACCTTTAAAATGAGCAAGTGTTCAGAATTAGAATCATGGAAACCAACTTCCTTCAGTGCCTGTTTTTCTGCCCGAAACAACACGACTGCCACATACAATCCACAGTCTGACGTGATGGTTGCACCGATGGTCTGTGCTGATCCAGGGATGGGAATCAAAGGGGAAGGGCCGTGGCTTGGTGGTGGCAGAGCACCTGCTGTGCATGCAGAAGGTCCCAGGTGCAACATCTTCAGGTAGGACATGAGAAACTCCTGCCTGAAACCCTGGAGAGTCGCTGCCAGTCAGTGGGCTAGATGGACTAATGGTCTAACGTGGCGGGCCTGTTTGCACATCATGATGAATAATTCTAAAACAAGCTATGGGTTATTTAAGGGTTGTCTAACCCTCAAACAACCCCCGCCACCTGATGGGAAGCTGGGTGTCCAGCGGCACCTGGCACGACACAACAGCTCCTGTGGGTAAATTAAGCCATAGTGAGCTGTCATGTCATGTGAACCAGCCAGCTTCCTATGGTCCCAAATGGCTGCATGTCTCTCTGTTATTGATTGAAGGTGCAATCCTATGCAAGTTTGGACAGAAAAAAGGCCTACAGCTCCCAGCATGCCCCAGTCTGCTATGACGGCTGGGCCATGCTGGGTGTTGTAGGCCTTTTTTTTTCTCATCTAAACTCGTTTAGGATTACACCCTTAATTTATTAAGGACTCCTTACTGGGGAGTAGCTTCTAGCCCAGTGTTCTCCAACCTTGGGTCCCCAGATGTTTTTGGCCTACAACTGGAGAGTCAGTGTGGCGTAGTGGTGTGTTGAGTGTGTTGAACTGGGACTTGGGAGATCTGGGTTCTAGTCCCCGCTCGGCCATGAAACTCACTGGGGACTAGAACCAGTCACTGACTCTCAGACTAACCTACCTCACAGGGTTGTTGTGAGGATAAAATGGAGAGGAGGAGGGGGATTATGTAAGGTGGGGTATAAATATAATAAATAAAACTCCCAGCATGGCCCATGCTGGCTGGCCCATGCTGGGAGTTGTAGGCCAAAAACATCTGGGGACCCAAGGTTGGAGAACACTGTTCTAGCCTTTTCCTTGACAGGCTTGCTGTGTTTGTAGGGTAAGGATGGGTGGAATCCATCAATTCAATTTTGCTTTATTTCAGTTTCTCACTTTCTTCTAATCTTAGGTTCATTTTAGCTTGTTTCTGCATTTTATTATTTATTTTTTGTAGAAGTCTGCATGAAAATTCATACACATCAGCATGCACATTTCTCCTAATATATTATGTTTCAGTTTGTATATTTATTTGGGAAGTGGGAATTAGGTAGGTTCACATTAAAATGCAAACTGAATGAATTTCTCCTCCATTCCTAGCAGAGAGAGAAACCTTTAAGTACTAGGGAGTATTTGGTTTTGCGAGAGGGGAGACCCTCTAACTTTAGACCTCACCATCCCCAACTGGCAGTCTGAAATGGTACAGTCCAGCAGCATGTGGCTGACTGATTGTGTTTTCCCCCAGCTCTCACTCCAGGTACTTCAATGGTGCTTCTCAGCGTCAAAGGGAGAAACTATCAGTCTATGATGATCATCATCCAGCTGCCTTGGAAATTATGTACACTAGGAAGAAGTTCATCTCTGTTTACTTTACTATTAAAAACTTGGGACCACAAATGATGAATGAAGTGAAGGGAACAGGATACAAAGTGCCAAGCCCTGCAAAGATCGTAGTCAGGTTCAGCATTTCAGGAAGAAGGATGGTGTGATGAGGCAGGGGAGACATCTGAACATTCTGGTTGCAAAGGCCGCAGCTAAAATAGAAGCTGTGCCCACATTCTAGGCTAGCTTGCTTCTCTTTCATGGCTGGCTTCATGATTGCTTGCAAAGGATTTGTAATGTGTCTAGCCTTGTGGCATCTTAAAGACCAACAGATTTATTCTGACAAAAGCTTTTGTGGACGACAGCCCACTTCAGATGCATGAACTGTTATCCTTAGCTGGCAGATTATACTCACATATATATTATACAGTAATACCTTGGATTGCAAGTAACTTGGTTTGAGAGCGTTTTGCAAGACAAGCAAATTTTTAAATATTTAATTTTTTTTTACTTGATATACAAGCGATGTCTTGCAATACAAGTACTGTAGTATGGCTTAAATTAAAAATCTCTGTACAAATTTTTTTTGGGGGGATTTCGTTTTGATATAAGAGTGCTTTGGATTACAAGCATGTTTCCGGAACGAATTATGCTCTCAATCCAAGGCATGACTGTACATAGAAACATGAAAACATAAAGCAGCTTTCCGCAACCCAGCACCCTATGGGAGCACTGGATTTCAGCTCTCCCCACCTCCCCCAGACAGCATGGCCAATGGCCATGGAAGATGGGTGTTGAAGTCCTACATCCAGAGAGCCACAGGCTTTCCACCCTTGGTCTAGGGCAGGGCTCTCCAACCTTGGGTCCCCAGATGTTGCTGGCCTACAGCTCCCAGCATACCCAGCCATCATGGCTAATGGCAAGGGATTCTGGGAGCTGTAGTCCAGCAACATCTGGGGACCCAAGGTTGGAGAGCCCTGGTCTAGGGGCATGATTCTTGTTCTGGCTGTGAGAGGTCTTGGGTTCAGTTCTCAGACAAGCCACTGCATTGGGGAGTGCTGGGCCACACCTCTAGGAAAGGGCTATAGCTCAGTGCTGGAGCTTTGTTTCTAGTTTCAATCCCTGACATCTCCAGGCAGGGCTGGGACAGACTCTTATCTAAAACCCTTGAGCATTGTTGCCAGTCAGTGTAGACAACATCGAGCTAGTTCAGGAGTAGGCAGTGCCTGTGGACACCAGTGTCGTGCCCCTGGACACATTTCTTGGCACCTAACAATGTGCTCAAAGCCTCCCACTTAAAAACAAAAGCCAAAAGATATCTGTTGGCATTAAAAAGCATGAGTTTAAAGGAGTTGTTTAAACATGCATAGGATTGCACCCTAGACAGAAAAAAGTCCTACAACTCCCAGCATGCCCCAGCCAGTCATTGTGGCTGGGGAATGCTGGAGGTTTCATAGATTCATAGATCATAGAGTTGGAAGGGGCCTACAAGGCCATTGAGTCCAACCCCCTGCTCAATGCAGGGATGTTGAAGAGTCCTTGGTCTCGAGTCATGAGTCTTTGGACCCGAGTCTTGAGTCCGAGTCCTTGGTCCAAAATGATGACTCCCGAGTCCCAAGTCACTCCCAAAGCTGACTCCACGAGTCCCTATTAAAATCAATGGGTTCCCCCCCACAAAATATGGCTACTTCAGATGTGTGGCTTAAATAAATTCTAGGCACAAGTGTGCCTTTTTGTTTCAAAACTCTGCCAATGATTTTGACAAGAACAGACCAGGCAGACAAACCCAGAATAACCAGGCAGGCAGAGAAGGCAGGGAACCCCAAAGCAGGCAGGCAGAGGCATTTGTCTTGGACAATTCAACTGTTGAACTGGTTAAGAAGAGACCAGGCAGGCAGAGGAGGCAGGGAACCGCAAACAGGCAGGCAGAGGCAGCCAAACCCAAAATGTCTGAAAGGTTGCATTTTAGGTAAATGATTTTAAAAAATAAAATCTTCACCGGCAATCTCACTTCTCTCCACTCCTTCTGGCACAGCCCAGGGATGTTGAAGAGTCCTTGGTCTCGAGTCGAGTCTCGAGTCCCATTAAAAATATTGGGACTCGAGTCAGAGGGGGGACTCAGTCCGACTCACGAGTCGAGTCCTGGAGTCCAAGTCCCCATCCCTGGCTCAATGCAGGAAACTAGAGGGGGGTCTCCCATCCAAGTAATAACCAGGCCTGACCCTGCTTAGCTTTCCACACTCAGATAAGCTGAGCCAGAGTGAGCCACAGGCCTGTGTTGTAGAACTTTTTTTTCTGTCTAAACACACATAGGATTGCGCCTTCAGCGTGTTGGGGCTCAGACCCTGCCTCCGCTTTGTACTTGGCCTTTGGGGCAGGTTACTTGTCCCTTGTGACTAGCCACGCCTTCTACAGCAGCCATTTTGTGGTGGTGCCCAGAGCAGTTTCTCCAATTGCCAAATGTGCCCAGGGGCCCAAAGAGGTTGCCTGCCCCTGAGCAAGATGGGTTCAGCCGTCTGACTCAGTATAATGTAGCTCCATACAAGTTCCATAAAACTTCCTAGTCCATTTTGCGTTGTTTCAAGATTACTATGAAGCATAGGGGGGATGCTAGAAACCGTTCAAAAGCTCTGTATATAATGTGTTATTATTAGTTACTTTTCCTATAAGGAATCTAGCAGAAGCGGTACCATTGCACGTTTGAGCAGCATGCTACAAATAAGCATCTTTTATTTTTATTTTTTTTATTATAAATATATAATATGGGACCGGTAGGGTCAACACCAATCCTTTGGCAAGTCACACTCAGTAGCAACAACAATAAAAATGGCCTATATTTCAGAACTCAATGATTTATAGATTAAAAAACCACACATTGTGATCAAGATGATTGTTATTGTGATTTAATTATATGGATTGTGATTGTTATTATTAGCATTTGCTTTAGAGCAATCACTTCAAATAGTATCTCAGCAATTCTTACACAGCCCTGTAAAGTAGGCCAGTGTCATGATCCTTATATTGCAGATGTGGGTCCCAGAGGTTAGCCCAAAGATGCATTTGGGGGGGGGGGACGACTCACTTGCCTAAGGCAATGGGTCCCCTTAGGCAAGAAATTGACTTGCCTAACGTAGCGGATGTCAGCCTTTGCAGACCTGGGACCCACTGTTAGCCCAAAGATGCATTTGGGGCTCTCACTTTTTTTTAAACCCTATATTTGTATGGTGCGGTGGTAGTGCTGCTCTTGCGACCTCCCGTGGTCAGGCTGTGACCCAGTAGTGCAGGCGTGTACAACCTTTTTCTGCCCCCCCCCCGGTGCGCTGTCATCCCCCCCCACCAAATTCCCCTCCTGCCAATTTCCCCATTGCGTGTAATCTCCACTTCCTCAGCTAGAGATCTCAATAAAGATAGCTCTTTCTCTGCTGCTCCTAGCAGTGAGGAAAGGGAAACTCTCAATCAGAATTGCTTGTGCATGTGCGTGCATCTCTGCGCACAGGCATGTGGCCCCCAACCTCCGAGCCAGCATTGTATGTGGCCCTTGGAGCCAAAAAGGTTGTGTACACCTGCAGTCGTGGGTCCCAACCCGCCAATTGAAGACCAGTGGCTGAAGGCCACCTACTGAGCACATGGCGGAAACTAAATCTGAACAAGAGAGACTTCCTGGTTCACGGCTTAGACTTAGCTATGCTCCATAAGGCCTTAAAGCAGGGGTGAGGAACCTCTTGCAGCCCGAGGGCCAAATTCCATTTCAGAGAAGCTCTCAGGGGCCACATTCCAGTGGCAAAATGGTCAGGGCCGAACCCCTCCGAAGTACAGGTATATTTTAAATTAACACCAGTAATGCCTTTGGAGAGGCATTTCAAACCTTTAAAATGTCGGGAAAGCTGCACAAAGGGCAAGAAACCACCAAATGATTGGTGGTTGGGGGGGAGGGAGTGTGGCCCTCTGGAGAGGCACAGAGGGCTGGATTGAGACCCATGGAGGGCTGGGTTTGGCCCCCGCAGCTGAGGTTCTGCACCCCCGCCTTAAAAAATTAAATTTTACATTCACTCTCTCCAACATTTGGCATTGGTGGTAAAAAGAGAGAGAGAGAGAGAGAGAGAGAGATACAAGTTTTTTGATATCAGGAAGGGAGGGAAGCACACATTGCTGCGAGCACGCCAACAGTTTTCGTAACAGAAAGTGAATTCCTACCCCTTCCTATTCCAGTCAGCCTTTGCAGAGTTTTGACCTTGGCTAGGAAGTTGTTGACTTCAATATTGTGCCCTGCCGTGTCTGTTTATACAAAACTGGACTGAGCTCTTAAACAGAAAGCCCACCAGAGATTGCATTCGGCAGCCAAATGCAGCCGATAAGCTTTCTCAGCATTGTGGACTTTGAAATGTATTTATTCAAAACATGCTGGAGAGTTTCACAGGGAGGCTCAACTGCAAACCCAGAGAAGTGTTCCAAGGTGAAGATAGCTCCAGCCTCCCTTGGGCTCAAGTTACAGATGCGATGCTCAGTTGTACAATCCTTTCCTCCGATTGCTTATTGTAATAAAAGAAAAAGAAAATCTGACCCTGATCTTCAACAAAAGAAAATGTTAGAGCAGCTTGCGACATGAAACAATTAGATTACAACAATAAAATCAAAATTACAAATAAGAATAGCAATCACATCGAAGAGCGCACCCACGCATCATATCATTTTATTTTTTTTTTAAATCAAATCAAAGCAGCCCTGAAGCCTGCAAAGGAAAGGGGTGGGGAGCGATAAAAGGACCCCCTTAACCCCTTTCCCTTCCTGCTATTTGTCTGCTTCAAAATTAATCCCCTCCAACCTGTCTTCCCATCTGTGTGGGAAGAAAAAGAGAAGCCTTTTTTTTGTGTGTGATCACAGCTGATGATCTGTACATTTAAACCCAGATTTTCCCCAGTCACATAGAAAAGAGGGATAGTCCCATTTTAACCTGTGAAAGGGGTACAGAACTCTCTCCTCTTGCTTACCTCCCCAGAGACTTTTGTTCTCAGCCATGCTTGGTTAGGAGAAAAGTACCCGAGAAGGGGTTAAAGGAGAGAGTTCTGGACTCTTCACCTGCAGGGGCAGTGTTAGAGGGCAGCCCACTAGGGCTGGAGCCCCAAACCTTTCATTTGGAGCCCCAAATCTCTGGGAGGCCATCTATCCCACCACCCTACTGTCCATGGGCACTTGCTGAAATAAAGGGGCAGGGGCCCTGAGGATCTCTGTTGCATCTGATCCCCCTGGATGAGTTGGCTTTTTGCCCACACATGCTTCGCCTCCAGCTGCCTACCCTCTTGAATCTTTCTGCCTGAAGTTTCTTCCTGAAGTCAAATGCCCTCCTCTCCCCTGTCCATACATCCCTTTTTTCAAATAGGGGTGTTCTTAGGAGACAGGGTCCTTTAAAGACACACACATACAAAGAGAGACAGATTTTAGAGTAGATATAAATTAGCATATGCAAATTTGTGCACTTTTTTTGGTCCTATGGGCCTGAGCCCCGGATCTTTTCAGTACTTAGCGCTGCCCTTGTGCACCTGTATATACGTTTGTTGTTAGAATTGGGTAAATACCGCCCCCGCCCAACACTTTCCCTCTTTTTCTACCCAATTAGGACAGCTTCCAGGTTTGTACTGGGGGATGTCAGAGAAATTTGCAATGGATTCAAATGAGTGGGGTTTTTTTGGGGGGGGGATCTGTGCAAATTTGTACTTGCCCTAATGCATACTTGAGGAAATGGAACGAAATTCTCGTACATCCCTTAAAAAAATCTGATTCCATCAAGGAGCAGATGATGGAATGAAAGATGCCTGAAACACAGACACGGACAGTCCATGAAACACAGACAGAACGGATTTAACAAAATCCGTACATCTCTGGTTTGTGTACACACATTAAACTGCCGCCAACATGTCAAGTTTGCCCCCGTTCCAAAACTATACATCCAGGGCTCGGGTAGTTTCAGTTTTTAATCCAACAACAAAGCCAGATAGAGTTCATGGGAAATACTTTTGGAATCCCAAGGACAAGTCAACACTTTTGCTGCCAGAGGTATATGATCTATTCTCCAAACAACCAACGGGGGAAAAATAATGCTACACTTGAACACACGGTGAGTAATAGGGGAAAGGACAGACACATACTATAAATTTAATGAAGTGTGAAGTTCTTAAACACTCAAACATGGACAAATAGTCCCCTATCTTGTGACAACAGAGTTTTGCAGTCTGAATTTGCGGTGGACGTGCATTTTGAAAACTTGAGTTTCCTTCACGAAACCCGAAGCTGCAGCCCCAGACCTGAATCCTGAAAAGCAGGGGCAAAGTTTTCAGTGTGTGTGTTGGGGGGGGGGGCATGGATGAAAATAATATTCTCAAGATTTAAAATATTTGAATATATTCAAAATTAAAATGGCAGAAACGCAGTGAACATAAAAAAGCATTTTGCAATGCTTATGACAATCTAAGATGCTATACAGCAGCAATGTTACTGACAGAGGTCAAACGAAAGAATTCGAGCTTTTGCCACGATCACCTGGTATATATAACTATTTGTAACAATACTCACTTGCTAACAGGAATATGGCCACAGTAGGTCTTCTTGAACTGGTGACTCTGGGACAGGGCGAAGGCATTTGCAGACCTCCAGATGTTGAGGAACTGCTACTCCTGCCACCCCTCACCATTGGCCAGGCTGGCTGGGGCTGATGGGAACTGGAGTGCAACCACATCTGGAGCAGTCCTCCCCAACCTGGGGCTGGTCCAGATGTGTTGGACCGCAACTCCCATAATTCCCAGCCAGTATGGCCAATGGCCATGCTGGCTGGTAATGCTGGAAGTTGCAGTCCAACGCATCTGGAGAGTGCCAGTTTGGCGAAGGTTGACCTGGAGGGCCACAGATGCCCCAGCCCTGCTCCAGAACGAGCAAGTAGGAATTTAGCTGTGCCACCACCCAACTACAGCCAACAAGAGAAGGGAAGAGCAGACACCCCAGTCAAGGAAGGTTTCTTTCGCCTCTTGGGTCAGAGAACAGGTCAGCTAGCCGCTTAAGCATCCTTCCCCCACCAAAAAAGAGGACTCAGTTTGCATATGCTAATTTATACAGAGAGATGCACACTCGGAAATAGTCACTATAAATTAGATAGAAATACCACACATCTCAACATAGCCAGGAAGACTTTGACCGGGTGACCTGTGCGCCTGCTCTGGCTGCTGTCTACGTGCTCACTGTTGATGGGCAAGTCTCCAGGCCCTCGCTCTCCCTCCTTAGGGCTCTTTATCTTGAAACCAGACTTGGAAAGGACATATACAGGCCTGTGGCTCATGCTGGCTCAGCTTGTCTGAGTGTGGAAAGCTAAGTAGGGTCAGGCCTGGTTGTTACTTGGATGGGAGACCCCTCCTCTAGTTTCCTGCATTGAGCAGGGGGTTGGACTCGATGGCCTTGTGGGCCCCTTCCGACTCTATGAATCTATAAATACAGAGGGGGGGCATCATATAGAGGAATGTCATCTGTAAAATAGGGCACTTGGCCACCCTAGGCCCCTGTGAGAGTTTCCAGGTCAAGCTTCCTAGCTCAGTCTTCCCCAACCTGGTGTCCCGCTGGATGTGATGGACTGCAAGTCCCAGAATTCCTAGCCAGCATGGCCATTGGCCATGCTGGCTAGGAATTCTGGGACTTGCAGTCCATCACATCCAGCGGGACACCAGGTTGGGGAAGGCTGTCCTAGCTGGTCTAGGTGGCAAAGAGACCAGAGCCGCAGAGGAGAGGCACGACGGTCCCTTGCCTTCCATAAAAGACGGAGCGGATCAAAAGTGAACATTTCTCTTTGCAAATCTGATGCCGGCACTTCCAGTTTAGAACTTGGAATGGGTCGTCCCCCCCCTATATTCTTCTTAGCTTTAGTAGAAGTCCTGGTCAGGAGGAAGACAACAGAGCAAGAGATAGATGCATAAAGGTCTTCAGAATATGGACTGTGATGACACAGTTACCTTGATCCAGGAACTACGAGCGAAGGGGACCAATGCACAGTCACTATGGCACACAAAACTCCCCAGAGATGATACTGGGTTGGGTACACAAGAAGCTCCCGGACAGGATTCCTAAGAGAGTTAACACAGGCACCCCATGACTGCATGCAAGCTTTGCTCTGCCTGAGCCACTGTCTGTTGCTTCCTTGCTATAGCAAATCCATGAACAAATGCCAGTTTGTTTGGTACAGTAACAAGAAGTGCAGAGGTGCTATGGGGCCAGAGCTACATAAAATTTTAAAATTTTATACTGTTTTAATGTATTTTATCCTGTATTTTATCTTGTGTACTTCGCCCAGGGTGGCCAGTTTGCCGGCCAGATGGGCGATAAATAAATGTTAATAATAATAATAATAACAACAACAACAACAACAACAACAACAACAACAACGTGAAATGACTTGGAACCACAGTGCCCCTAACCACAACATCACAGGAGAAGGACTTGAGAAAAAATGCATACAAGAGACTCCCTCCCCACATTTTACACCCACCCACCCACCCACCCACCCAGAGAGAGAGAGAGAGAGAGAGAGAGAGAGAGAGAGAGAATGCCCCAGAGCAGGGGTCCCCAAAGTTTTTGGGTCAATGGGCACATTTGGAATTTTGAGAGAGTGTCATGGGTGCTCTCACAAAATGGCTGCCATGAGGGGGATTGCCCATTCATAAAATGGCTGCCACGGTTGGTCCCAAAACACTCATTTTCCAGAAGGCAAACTGGTGAGACTAAAAGAAAAGTAACTTGCCCAAGAACCTAAGTACAAGACAGAGGTGGTGTCTGAGCTTGGTGCTCATGGGCACCACAGCAGAGACCTCAGCCCCAGATTCAAAGACACATGCATACTGCTTTGGCTCAAGGAACTTGGGACATTGCCTTATACCAGGGGTGGGCAGAAGGTAGATCTCCAGATGTTTTGAACTTCAACTCCCAGAAGCCCCTGCTAGCATGGCCAGTGGGCAGAAATGCTGGGAGTTGAAATCCAAAGCACCTGGAGATCTACCTTCTGTCCACCCCTGCCTTATACCAGTTCAGACCATGGGTCCATCTAGTCCACTACAGTCTACTCTGATGGGCAGCAGCTATTCCAGCAGAGAGAGGTCTTTCCCATTCACCTGCTACTGTACCCATCTAACTGGAGATGACAGCCCAGGACCTTCTGCAGGCAAAGCATAAGTTCTCCCACTGAGCAATGGCCCTTTCCCTGAAGATGAATGGCAGCTATGAAAGATTTCCATGCCATTCCAATTTGGCAGGAAAGGACCACCCTGGGTCTCTACATGGGGCATCTTCTCAGTTGCCACAGAGCCTAAGCACAGATCAGGTCCAGTTTCATATGCACCAGTATCCTGTGACCAGCCAGATGCTTCCAGGAATCCCACAAGAGGTATACTGTGAACATGGAGGTTCCATTTAGCGTGTCAGGCTGGAAACAGGAAAAGAGAGAGCTAGTGTGGCGTAGTGGTTGGAGTGTTGGACTGGGACTCGGGAGATCTGTGCTGCAGTCCCCACTCAGCCATGAAGCTCACTGGGTGACTTTGGGCCAGTCTCAGCCTAACCTACCTCACAGGGTTGTTGTGAGGACAAAATGGAGGAGGAGGATTATATAAGCCCCCTTGTGTTCCTTGCAGGAAAAAAGGCGGGATGTGTGTGTGTGTGTGTGTGTGTGTGTAATACATGTATACAGTAATACCTTGGATTGCAAGCATAATTCGTTCCGGAAACGTGCTTGTAATCCAAAGCACTTGTATATCAAAGCGAAATTCCCCATAAGAAATTTGTACACATATTTTTAATTTAAGCTGCAATAAAGAATGATAGTGTAAAGTCTTCATTTTTCTTGACCGTACTACAGTACTCGTATTGCAAGACATCGCTTGTTTATCAAGTTAAAATTTATTTTAAAAATTTGCTTGTCTTGCAAAACACTTGCAGACCAAGTTACTTGCAATCCAAGGGTTTACTCTGTGTGTGTGTGTGTGTGTGTGTGTGTGTGTGTGTATGAGAGAGGAGCGCTCCATGGAAATCAGCCTGCCAGCTCACCATCACAGCACTATGCAATCCAGACCACAGCATGCCACAAACAGAGAGAATCTTCTAGCACAGGGGTGCAGCACCTCAGGCCCTGGCCAAATCCGGCATGCCTGGGGTCTTATTCTGGCCCTCTGGCTTTCCCCTGTCTCCGGGTGCTCCCTTCCACACCCACCGATCATTCGGTGGTTTCCCAGCTTTTGTGCAGTTCCCCCCCCCTTCTAAAAAGTTGAAATCTCTCCTAGGGCTTAGTTCCTGGCAGTGAAAGATTTAAGTGCCAGTAGTTTTGGTGTCTTCGCCCCACTCCCTTTGAATTTGGCCTGACCCCCTTTTGCCTTCAGGCCTGCCCATCACTGAAATGACCCCCCCCCCCCCCCCCGCCGAGAGCATCACTGAATTGAGCTTGGCCCTTCAAGAGGTTCAAATTTCCCATGCTAGCAGGAAAAAAAGCTCTGGGCAACTCAAGCAATAAGGCCAAGCCACATACCAAAGATAAGGGGAGTGGGGGTGGGGCGGAAATCCCCAAATAGCACACAAAAAATAACAGCGCAGAGTTGGTGAGCCTTACCAGTCTTTTCTGTGGCTTGATAAGCGGCCGGTTAATGCCATTCATCTTGTGATAGAGCCCACAGGCATTACACAGATAATGCCCAGTTCCATCTTTCCTCCAGAGTGGGGTAGACATAGCCCCACAGTTAACACATTCTCTGCCATCCCCAGGGAATTCCTCCAAGAACTCTGAAATGGAAAAAGAAGACACACATTTCGTTAGGGGTTAGAGCGGGAACTAGTCCCTTGGGAGCACCGAGGGACACAGAAGCTACGGATGCATGAGAATTTCATTTCAGCTCACAAATCATCCAAACTTGCTCCGTTCACAAGTCCGAATGCATTTATTTTGAAAAAAATGTTCACACATCCCCGAGCTTGCAATCACGCTAAAACACATCGTACGGTATTTTTTTTCTTTAAAAATACTCACACCGAAGCGCGCATGTTCCAAAAATATGCAGTATCATGCTTTAGTCAAGTGGGGGGGAAGTGCACACTTTTGAAAAATGCACCCAGAAATGTGTAATTAATTTCCCCATTTGTAATGTGTACTTTTCCTGATCGAACGAATAAAAAAACAGGTCACAAATGAAAATGGGAGTGAGCTGAACGGAGCTTTGAAGTGAAGTTTGAAGAATTTCGGCAAGCTTGAACATCCCTGTTTCCCTGTCTGTAACTGTAGCACAGCCTTCCCCAACCTGATGGGAATTGTAGTCCAAAATGACAACCAAGTGGGATTTACTTCTGAATAAACAGGCACGGGATCAGGTTGTTTCGGAGGCAATCCTAAATGCTGGAGAGCAATCCCATTAGTACGGGAACTTCATTCTTTCTGCGTAAACACGGTTAGGATAGGACTGCACAGTGCATTATTTAATTGGCCCCATGGATTTCACTGGCGTCCTAGGCTTGTTTACTCATAAGCAAGCCCCCACTGGGTTTAATGGGGCTTACTCCCAGGCAAATGTGCATAGAATCTTAGCCTTATGTGCCATTAACTTTCTCCGGGTGTGGCCCATCACATTTAAGGCAGGCTTCTCCAACTCCCATGGCTGGCTGAGGAATGCTGGGAGTTGTAGTTCAGCACAGCTGGAGGGTAGTCGGCTGGGGAAAGCTGCCATGGCAATTCTCTAGAAATGGTTATTCTCTTTCTCTTACTTTAAAGCAGGGCTCTCCAACCTCGGGTCCCCATATGTTGCTGGACCACAGCTCCCAGAATCCTTTGCCATTAGCCATGCTGGTTGGGTATGCTGGGAGCTGTAGGCCAGCAACATCTGGGGACCCAAGGTAGGAGAGCCCTGCTTTAAAGAGACCATGTCCCAGGCTGGGGCACAGCTGGGTTTAAAAATGTGGGAATGGTGTCATTAGATATCTTCTGTGCCAAGTTTGGAAACAGGATCTTTCCATGCCTAATTCTCTATTATTACGATTACGATTACGATTACTATTATGCCAAGGATGATACTAAAACAAGCCAACACTTTTTAAAACTGTACCTGAAGCAGAGGCATGTCTGTCCTGTCCCCCCCAATTTAAAATGGGAGGCAAACTTCACTCTTAATCAGGTCTCCAAAAGTGGACAGGATAACCTTTAATATTGCTTTCCATCATTCCCTTTGCCCATTCCCTTAGGATAATCAAGGATGGGACCATTCTTTCTGGACAATAGTGATGCTTCAGGGATTTCCCATGGCTGTCAGCTTTGTAACTTTAAGAAAAAACATATCCTGCTTGTTCCCCAAGAAGCCGAGGTAGCTCAAAGAACTCATGGTTCTCCCCCATTTTATCCTTAACCCCACCCTGCGAAGTAAGCCAGGCCGAGAGAACATGAGCAGCCCGAGGTCACAAAGTGTGCTTCACAGCTGAGTGAGGAATTTGAACTCAAGCCTCTGTAGTCCTGCTACACCACACCAGCATAGGCTGCATCTGGGAATCCTGGTGTATCTATGCTCCCGTCCTTGTGATGTCACCACTGCCCATAGGTTGGTAGAAAGAGGAGGGGGATTGGCAGCACCTACCACCACCCTACGAGTGTAGAGCAGAGGATGTATCCAAACTGGCTCACTCCCCCGTCACCCTTCAGCACCTCTTGCAACACATTTTGGGAAGGATTGTATTAAGGATGTGGGGAGGAAGAGGCTGGTGACTCCTATTTTGGTGGGGCTCCAAAATAGGTTCACCACCATGGATAGCTCCTATGGAGCTCCAAATAACACCTGTAATGGAAAAGGAGCCCCACCGAAACAGGAGTCACCAGCCTCCCCACTGGGCACAAACCCAGCTCATATTTCTCTGACATAGATATAGCACATGCTCAAGATGCAATTGCGTCCTTGCCCTTTCGCCAGCAAACCACTAAAATATTGGCCAATACGCACATATATATATGTATGTGGATCATGCAGCTGCTGGCTCCAACACAGATAGAGTTAAGGAACTGGTGTTTTCCCGTACAATCTTCCTTCGCACTGACAGATTTGGATATTTTTGAAGACTCTATGCATTTTGTAGTGGATATCATCAGGCTGACATATTTGTGGGAAAAGACCTAGGCTACTTCTTCTTCTTCATTTTTTTTTTGCAGAATTTGCAAGACACACTTCAACACAGGGACCACAATCCAGAGACTCATTTCCGAACGTGGACCCATATCCAAATGAGGAGCATCTGTTTCCTTTCCTCATTGAAGCTTCTTCAGCAAAGGAGAGTTGGAGCAGAGAACCTGCCTCATGCCCAGAAGCCTTTGCTGCTCCCAGACAGTTGCACTTGCACAAAAGGCTTGTGCATTTGGGCACAAACAACATGTTTGCATCTCACCGCAGCCAGGAGTCCCTGGGGAGAGAGGCTATGCAGCAATTATTGTCAGGAGTGCTGATCCTGAAAGCATGCCCTCAGCCAAATTATCATGTATTCTGGCCCAAGATCATCAGTGAACATCATCATGAACATCATAATCATCATCACCCCCCCACCCGGTGGCAGGAAGAAGTGATAATTTGCTGTTCTTTAATAGTGGCTCAAAGCTGCCTCCTTGTTCTGGTTCGTAGCAGGGCTGATCCTTAGTGCAGGGCTCTCCAACCTTGGGTCCCCAGATGTTGCTGGCTTACAGCTCCCAGCATACCCATCCAGCATGGCTAATGGCAAGGGATTCTGGGAGCTGCTGTAGTCCAGCAACATCTGGGGACCCAAGGCTGGAGAGCCCTGCCTTAGTGGAAAGCATTATAATGAAGGTGTACGGCTATAAGCACCAGTAGCTACTGCTGCCAAAAAAATGAAGATAGAAAGCTTAACAGCTAGGTTGCTGTGAAGGACACATTTTCTAGCATCTGGCTTTGTTTTTGCACCCGATTCGGATATGTGTGTCCTATGTTTTCTCCAAGGAGCTTAGGGGTCCTAGAGTGAGTGAGTGAGTGCAGGGGTGGGTGGCTGGCCACCCAGCTGTCAGAGGACTGTTCCCTATTGAAAAGTGTCCTCTGTGTGAAGGGCTGTCCAGTTCAAGTCCAATTTAAAGGAGGGAAAGCAGGGGCCTTGACGTTGCTCATCAAAAATTAGCACCTGGACAGCAGCGTGAACAGGCAGGGAGGTCACCTGGTCACAATCTTCCCCACTGTGGTGAGATGAATAGTATTTCTAGTCAAATAATAGTAATTGTTTTTAAATTGGCGTCTATACATATAAATTAGCAGAAGATGGTGTTTATTTGTCTTTGCAAATTGATGTCCTCTTTTGCCCTCTCTTTTCTGTGATGCATACGTTGCCAGGGGGTGGAAGAGGGGTGATGCCATTTGATGTGCACAACTACCCTGTGAGATCAGTTAGGGCTGGGAAATAGCAATTGGTCCAAGATCACGCAGCACGTTTTATGTGTGAGCGGGGACTTGAATGCAGGTCTTCCCAGTCCAACCAGAGGCAGAGCAGTCCTGTGATTTATTTAGGGCGCAACCCGATGCATGTTTAGACAGGGGGGAAAAAGTCCTACGACTCCCAGCATGCCCCAGCCAGCATGCTGGGAGTTGTAGGACTTTCCCCCCCCTGTCTAAACATGCATAGGATTGTGCCCTTATTTATTTAGGGTGCAATCTAGTCAAGATGCCTGTTAAGTCTCCAAACTCCGAGGATTATGGGCATCCTATGCAGAACGAGAAGAGTGGCGGAGGCAAGCTTCACCTCACTGCTCCTCCCACTCTGCATTTCTGCTAGATGGCTGTTTTCAGCCATCTAGCTGGGGCTCTTCAGAGGGGGAGGGACGGAGGCTGCAGAGGACACAGGATACGTCATACCTTGGCCTCTGCACTCCTCCCCTCCGCGCTGCCCTCAACCTCTCTCTGAGTTTGAGTTCCCAACCTCAAAGAGGCAGCTGGTGCAGTTCTTTCTGCGCCATCTTTGAGGTGCAGGGTGGGGGATTGGAGCACGGATTCCCAGCTCCAAGGTCATTTCTCTGTCTCCAACCTCAGATCTGGGAATCTGAAGTATCCTATGCCCCCCCCCCCCGAGGCAGTCTAGGGGGCATAGGATCGCTCTCTTATGGTATTTATAGGCTACCCAAGAATGTAAGTTTTCTAGGTGGCTTAGAGTAAAGTAAAACAATGACATATTAAATTAAAACTATAAAATCTAAATACAGTATAAAGCCCAACAGCAAAAGAGCAGTTTTTAAGCGCTAAGCAGTGAAATACTGTTCTTATCTCTGATCAGAGATCAGAGATAAGAGTGATTTAAAGGCATTTAAACTTTAAATATCCTGCTTCTTAGATACCTTTGAATTTTTAAGAAGCAGGGTATAAAAATTGGTCGTATAAGGAGGTGGTGTGGAAATTGGAGGCTTGTGTTTTAAAAGTCTGCGCCCCCTCCGTATTGTACTCTGTGGCTTATTTCTGAGCAGACATGAATGGAATTGCACTGAACTTTCTATGCCTGAAACCTGTTGCACTGGGGCTTACATCTTAGTAGACATGCAAAGATTTGACCTGTGCTTTGCATACTTGGTGGAAAATGTCAAAACTCTCTCTCTCTCTGTGGTCCCTGGTCCACCAGGCATGCTCCAGATATGGCCCTCAGGGCCAAAAAGCTTATGCACCCCTGGCCTAAGCTGATCAAATTCACCTTACCTAGGGAGGCCACTTGAGCCTCTAGTAACAATGCTGGATCCAAGAGCTCTCCCAGATTGTGAACCTGACCCTTGTGGCAGTGGTGCTCGCTCCAGAACTGGTTGAACACCACTCAACTGGGCAGATGAACTGCCCAGCAAAAATACCTTCATCTTGTCTGGACTGAGTCTCAGTTTATTGGCCCTCATCCAGTCCATTACTAGGCACTGATGAAGAACACCCACAGCCTCCCTTGGATTTGATGAAAAGGAGAGGCAGAATCAGATCTGGGACATGGACATAGTCAAGCATGAAGAGCTAGTATTAGGTTTAGCAGCAGTATAGAGTACAGTGCACATGTTACACACTTAAATTGTCAAACAACAACAACATTGGATTATGTCTTTGGAATACTGTCAAAAGGAGGCTTGAGCAGTGCTTAAATGTGAGAAGGAGCGAGAGATTCCAAGCACAGACTAGTGTGGGATGATCCCAATCAACTATCTGGGAAGGAAGGCTGGCTACTCCTTCACTGTAAGTGTGTGGGAATAGGGCACAGTTCCTTTGTGGTGAGACAAAGGCACTCCATATTCAGGGATGGGAAATGTGTCACCCTACAGATGTCGGTGAACTGGAACTCCCAGCATACCTCACTATTGGACATGATGGCAAGGGCTGGTGGGAGTTGAAGTCCAACAACATTCAGGGATCTGCACATTCCCCATCCCTACGTGCCATACATGCTGAGAGGTAAATTTGCTTAATTATATGACTTCCTATCAGTTTCCCCAAGGGCAAGAGATGCACCTTGGTATTTCTCAGAATACAGTGCAACAAAGCCCCAGTATTACATTGGGGGCAACAACAGAAAAAGCAGGATTGGCCTCATTTGGAAAGCAGATGGTACGACACAGATAAAAGGAGGCACATTCAGCCTGACATAAGGATCTGCACCGCATGGAATTTTCTGGCCATGCATCTCTTTCTGGCATGTATTCGGAGGAATACCAGGATTCATGGGAAAATAGTTTGAAAAGTACCACCACAGAGGAAGCAATGCCACCCCGACATCTTTTAGCTAGGCAGACATGGGGAGGGGGATATTCATTGTTTACCTCATATGTTCCACTTAGCCAAGATCCTCTGCACAATGCAGAACCCAGCTACCGACTCTCCCCCAAATGGCATTTTGTGGCAGGCCTGTCTATGCTGGCATGGGCGCACATCAGGCTTGCATGATCTCCTTTGTTTCTTAGGAGAACCCCAATGATCTGGAGCATACACTGGGATGACAGACAGACAGACACAATTGCAGATCTATAGCTGAGTTTCTAGAGACCACGGATTGAAACTGGGCAGCAGGGCTTCCCAAAGACTCATATTGCACAGGTGAGGAACACTGGGAATGGGGGAGAAATTTGTTCTGTTTGCATTTTGATGTGAATTTGCCTAGCTTTATACATTCAAACCACTATGCAAACTGAAACTGTTACCCTTTGAAATTCGCACATCTCCATATTTTGCAATGGAGTTGCCCCCCCCCCCAATAAAAAATGTGGACAAAAATACATATACAGTAATACCTTGGATTGCAAGTAACTTGGTTTGAGAGCATTTTGCAAGACAAGCAAATTTTTAAATATTTTTTTTTTTACTTGATATACAAGTGACGTCTTGCAATACAAGTACTGTACCGCTTAAATTAAAAATCTCTGTACAAATTTTTTTGGGGGGATTTTGTTTTGATATAAGAGTGTTTTGGATTACAAGCACGTTTCCAGAACGAATTATGCTCTCAATCCAAGGCATAACTGTACCAGGAAAAATAATGTTCAAAAATGCAGTATATTAGGAAAATTGCTTGCAAAATTGTGTACATTAGGCTAAAATACACACAAAAATGCATGCATTAGGAGAAACGTGCACAAAAATGTTCATGAATTTTCATGCACGCTTTAAAATAAATATCTCAAAGTTTAGGATGAACCAAACATAAGATTGGACAAATGAGGAACTGGAATTGACAGATCCATCTATCCCTAAGAAACACACGGACAGAGCCATAGCAGAGAGGTTTAACTTGCGGTCTCATCTGCTACTGTTAAGAACTATTGGAAGTCAATAGGCAACAATCTATGAATAGATCTCAGTCTGTCTCCTGCCCACCCATAGTCTACACATGATGATGCAACATCCTGCCTCTAGGTGAGGCAGGATTTCCCCTCAAACCCCAGAGAAAGGGGGCAGGTCCTAGGTGATGGCAAAACACACCCTTTCCCAACCACGACAGAAGCAGGATTCTTTTTCCCTTCTGAAATGTAATCACTTCTTGTCATCGGATGCATGGGTTGTCACTTGGGTGGGGTGGGGTAGAGTGAGGAGGGGGAAATTGCAAAACAAAAGTAGGACAGAGAAGTACATCTAGACCAGTGTTCTCCAACCTTGGGTCCCCGGATGTTTTTGGCCTACAACTCCCAGCATGCCCCAGCCAGCATAGCCAAAAACATCTGGGAACCCAAGGTTGGAGAACACCGGTCTAGACAGCCGAACAACTTATGCAAAGCTGCATACAAAAAGGGCACAAGTTTTCCCCCCTTAAAATTACATTTACGGTATATCTCACCCCTTTTCTTCCTGCAAGGAGCCCAAGGCAGCTTACATAGTCCTCCTCCTCTCCATGTTACCCTCACAACAACCCTGAGGTAGGTTAGACTGAGAGTCAGTGACTGACTCTCAGCCTAGCCTACCTCACAGGGTTTTTGTGAGGATAAAATAAAGAGGACCACCATGTAAGCCACCTTGGGTTCCTTTCAGGAAAAAAGGCAGGATATAAATAAAATAAATAAACAGTGTAGGGTGCACACATAAGCCCCACCCCCAATGCCCCTGCATGCCCAACTTCATGTAGACCTTGACGCGCGTTCAACTGAAGGCACTTACAGAGGATCCCTGATTGCAAACTCTGCCTTATCAGGGCTTCTAGTCATGGGAACTCTGTAGGCAAAGGTCTGCATGGAAACTAGGCACGTGGGGATGTAGGGGGCAGGGCTTACATGCATGTCTCTGACCCCCTACATGCGAGCAGGTGAATGCCTGCATAGGGCTAGAAAAAAGCCCTTTCAGGAACCAACAGTTGGGTTGGGGACAGGAACGGTGCAGGGCTGTTTGGCGCCCTAGGCCAAATTATATTAGGCGCCCCCCCTCGTGCCGTGGGGGGGGGCTCCGGAGCAAAGCAGCCCAGCTCTGCAACACCCCCCGCGCGCGTGCGCGACCGCGCGCCCGTCCGCCAACCACCTACCTTCCCACCGCCCCCGCTGCTGGCTGCTGCTGCCGCCGCCTCCTCCTCTGACGCGATGGGACCCCGCGCTTTACGACGGGAAGGTAGGTGGTTGGCGGGCGGGCGAGCGCGCGGGGGGGGGTTGCGGCGGCGGCGGCGGCGGCAGCGGCCGGCAAGCGGACGGGGAGGCGCGGCGGAGGCGGCAGGCAGGGCAGGAGCGCGGTGGAGGCGAGGAAGGGGCGCAGAGTTTGCGCCCTCTTCCGCCACGCGCCCTAGGCAGCCGCCTGGGTCTGCCTAGCGGTAGCGCCGGCCCTGGTTGGGGACCATCAGGAGAGAGCAGTGCTTAACTCCTTTCCCCGTATACTTTTTCTTTGCTCCAAATTGGCCTCTCATCTGCTCTTCCATCAACAACATTCCAAACATACAAGTCTGAGGGAAAATATATATTTGGAACCCTTCATGGGTGGGTGCTGGTGTGTGTGTGTGTGTGTGTGTGTGTGTGTGTGTGTGTGTGAGAGAGAGAGAGAGAGAGAGAGAGAGAGACCGACCCCTGCTTTGGTGTAGAGAAGCAGCAGTTCAACTGAGCACCTCCTCGTCAGTTTAAGTGTTTACTTGCCACCTATTGCACCAGCCAGAAAGCTGGGACGCTTCGCTCCAAGCTAATCCAAAGCGGAGACATACAAAAGTATCCAAAGTCCTTGATCAGGCATATATTTAAGGTATTTGTATACTGCCCTTCATAAAATCTTAGCCCAAGAACAACAGACGCAAGTGCAGAACCCCCCACACCAGGGGTCTGACTTGTTTTCTATACTGAGACAGAATTGGTCTCTCTGTATGATGACTTTTGGGAGAGAGACCAGGCGAGAACATCCCTGTTGATATTACTTGATCTCTCAGTGGCTTTCAACACCATCGATCATGGAGTTGGGAGTGGCTTTGCAGTGGTTCTGCTCCCACTTGGAGGGTCGCTTCAGAAGGTGGTGGCTGGGGGGGGGGTATTGTCAGGCTGCTTTTGAAGATGGTTTGGAGACTGCAGCTAGTGCAGAAAGCACCAGCCAGACAAGTCACCTGAACTAGGGAGTTCTGCACATATAACTCCAGCTCTGGCCTGGCTGCCAGTTTGTTTCCGAGCCCAATTCAAAGTGCTGACCTTGACCTATAAAGCCTTACACAGCTCAAGACCCCAGCGTCTCAAAGAACACCCTTCCCAATATGAGCCTGCCCAGACCCTGAGATCGACATCCAAGGCCTGTGCCCCCTTTCAGAGATGTTCAGAGGATGGCGACAAGAGAATGGGACTTTTCTGTGGTAGCCCCCCCCATTATGAAATGCTCTCCCCACTACAGCTGTGGAAAAAAAAGTAAACCAAACCCCAGCTGTACTCCCCTTCCAACCACACATGTGTATATAATTTCTTTATATCTCAGCCACTGTGGAATTAAAATTCACTCATTTCATTGGAACATATTTCTGAGCTGGCTTGATGAAAACGTCAACCCAGCTTGCAGCAGGTGCTGTGAAAAGGGCAAACTCCATGTTAGGCATAATTAGAAAAGGAATCAAAAATAAAACTGCCAATATCATACTGCCCTTATACAAATCTGTTGTGCAATCACACTTGGAATACTGTGTACAGTTCTGGTCACCACACTTAAAAAGGGATCTTGTAGAGTTGGGAAAAGTGCAGAAAAGTGCAACTAAAACGATCAGATAAAGGACAGATAAAATGAGGTACTTCTTCACACAACACACAGTTAAACTATGGAATTCACTTCCGCAAGATGTGGTGATGGCCACCGTTTTGTAAAGGGGGACTGGGCAAATTCATGGAGGAGAAGGCTATCGATGGCTACCAATTACGATGGCTATATACTACCTCCAGTATGCCGACGTACACCAGTTGCTGGGGAATATGAGCAGGAGGCTGCTATTCCACTCATGCCCTACTTGTGGGCTTTCCCACAGGCTGGCCACTGTGTGAACAGAATGCTGGACTAGATGAAACCTTGCTCTGATTCAGCATGGCTCTTATGTTCCACCTAATGGTTGCAAGCCAGAGGACGATAGAGGTACTTATTCCCACTAAAATCTATGGGACTTCCAAATTAATGTTAAAACACTGAGGATTGATCCAGACATAGTCATGATTAGTGTGGACCCACTGAAATCCACTGAAATCAATGGGACTAGTCATGACTAAATTAAGACCCATTGATTTCGCTGGGTCTACTGTAAAAGCATGACTAAGTCTGGATCCAACTCAAGAGAATGCTATTGATTTTAACTGAGACTGAAGTGCATCCGGATTTCACCCAAGGAGTTTAAGATCATAGGATAAATGCAAAGAATTTCTAATGTCTGTCTCGTCTCTCTCCCCCCCCCCCCATTTTAAAGAGGCAGCCATTTCTCTTCTTCCTGACTTGGACATGTAGGGAAATTCTTTTTAATCCCGGTGTTTTCCTTTCAGTTTTCTTTTCTTTTTAAAATCAGTAATAAATATCTTGTCAGTAGAGTGGCAGTAACAAATGGCCATCGACTTCTTCAGAGGCTCAGAGAGTGCACTGCGAAAATCTGCCCCCCAGAAATTGACATCTCATGCAGCTTGACTAAGCTGGGTGAAGTGCAGCCCAGCTTGGTTGTAAAAATAAATGATCGGGATGATGTTATTGTAAGATGATAAAAGGGGAGGCGGCGGCGGGAGGATCAGGAGACTTCCCTGATTTCAATCAAACGGTGTTGCCGGTTGACTGGTGGCGACAGGCAGGCTGGACAAGGCCTGGTGGAATGTCTTCGGCTGATGGAGAAGGTTGGGGGATGCAGAACTCAGGGTATCAATCACGCCAACAGCTCAGAGTTGACAAATGACAGACTCACAGCAGAAGTGGGGTGGGTGGGTGGGGGGAGAAGTCTCCTCTGGAGTCAGTTTTATAGCTTTTACTTTTAGGCCAAATCCTGACCTGAAAGGTAAAGAACTTAAGCATTGGATCCTGTTGGAAAATGAGAAGAAATCCTACACCCTTGCACCGTACTTGGGTACTAAGGGCTGCAAGGTTTGAACTGGTAGGTCAACCAACTAGGGTTTTACTTGACGATTCATCCAGGCTCATTTTAAGATGAGAGATTGCCGAGAGTTGAGGGTGGCCACGTGTCATAGGAACACAGGAAGCTGCCTTACACTAAGTCAGACCCTTGGCCCATCTGGGCCAGTATGGTCGACACTGTCAGTGGCGCTCCAGGGTTTCAGGCGGGAGTTTTTCCAGCCCCACCTGGAGATGCCGTGAATCGAACCTGGGACCTGCTGCGTACAAAGCATGTGCTCTGTCGCTGAGCTACGGCCCTTCCTTTTTCACAGGGGACAGTCCTCTATTTGAAGGGCTGTCCAGTCCACATCTGCTTTAAAGCTAAAGAACCCCGAGAACAGTTAGCGCTTGAACAGCAGACTGAACAGGCAGGAACACAGGTCACCTGGTCACAGTCTTCCACACTGTGGTGAGATGTACTACTGTTTTTCAATTTCAACCAGAACTTACAGGGACACATATAAATTAACATAATTAAATTAAATTAATTAACATAACAAATCATTGTCCTCTTTTTTGGCGATGCCTGTGTCCACTTTTTGTGTGTGTGTGTTTGTTGGGTGACGTGCATGAGTGGCCACTGTAGGGCACGCTGGTTTCTTTCGTACCCACACGAGAACCAAATGGGACACGAGAACCAAATTAGGCCTCCCCATGCAAGCAGCTCAGAGAATCCTGCTGCTCTGCCATGCCCAGGATATTGCATAGTCTCCAACTGCCCCAGGGACCATCAGGAAAACCCTTAAACCATCACTGGGGTCTCACTTTGTCATGCAGAGTCCAGAATTCCTCTGCCTCCCACAACTGCAAGCTACTTAAAGGGGCCATGGGCAAAATTGCAGCTAAGCTTGCAGTTTTAGTTTAGCTGCAATTTTGCCCATGGCCCCTTTAAGAGTAGCTCTCTGCTTAGGCTCAAACAGCAGCAGTAAGCAGGGAGGGAGGGAACAGATGCTGCTAAGCTGGGAGGGCCAAGTGAGGATGTGTGTGTATGCGCGCACACACGTGCTTGCTCTACCTGCTGCCTCTGCTTTGCTGTGCTGTGGGAAAGGGATTAGCTGGGCGAAAGCCTGGACCAACAGAGGGGTGAATGAGGGAATTTAACACATGATTCCTCTCTTTATATTGCCAAAGATTTTATTTCCTAACAGAGCTGACTCTTTGCCTCTAACAGATGAGTTTACAGCGTCAGAAGGAAATACAAGAAACTTCCCCTTCTCTCTGAAGCTCCATGTTTGGGGGTGTGGGGTGGGTGGGTAAGCTTCACTTGTCGAATTTGTGCCAATCCTGACTATTTTAAAACAAAAAGATTGCCCTGCAAGCACTGACACCCCCCCCCCATGAAAAACACCAGATATCAATAATAGGGTTTAAGTAAGGTTAAAAAAATTACAAAAGCAACTTAAACTTATAAAATAATATATAATATAATAATGTAATAATTATAATATATAAGATTTTGTGTTTCCTCTAATAACTTTTGTACCTGACCATGCCTTTTGGTTGCCTGGCCATACCCCTGGCCACACCCTCATGTTGCCTGGCCACACCCTCTTGATCACACCTTCATGTTGCTTAACCATACCTCTTACAAATTCATGTGTGTCCTTATTTTCATCTCTGAAATGTTGGAGGGTATGACATTGTGGGCACACCCCAAGATGGTGACGGCCACGATAAGCCTGCAGGGTGGCCTGAGGGGACAGGATAAAGTGGGTTATGAGTGCACCTTGATGTCATCTCCCAAGACAGCCCCAGAAAATGGCTGGCAACGGCGTCAAGAGGAGGCCGTTTCCTGCTCCAAGGAAGGACCATCATGGACCACAGCCTGCACCTTCCCACTCTGATGGGGAGCTCCAAGCCGGAATGGCCTGGAGGCTGCACGAGCACACCACGGATAGTAGAAAATGGCCTTCTCTTGTAAGTGTGGACACTGGAGGCATCTTGGGGCATCCAGCCAAAACATCCTAGAGCTCCATGCTCGGGGAGGGAGACTGCTCTTCTGAGAGAGGTGCCATATGGGGGAGCGGGAGGAGGTAGGCATGGCATGGGGGCGGCACAAGTGTGCTGTGGCTGAGTGCCTGCTGATGGCCTCTCACAGCAGGAGAGCCTGGTCCTTGCAAGCAGGGCTTGAGGGAAGCGCGTGATGCTCACTGCATGGAGCAGAGGCCCTGGCTGTATTCTCTGCACTGAGGGGACAGTATGAGGAGGCCTGGCCAGCCGGCTTTGTCCAGCCCTTCCAGCCCCAGCACTCATCTCCTGCTCACTCCATCTCATGACAGGTCTATGGGTGGAGGGCTTAGGCACAGTGGCCCTGCAAGCCACCTGTTTTCCGAGCTTCCTGGATCAGGGTCTTGGATGCTGGTGTCTGCCCGAGCAGAGCGTATCCTCTCTGGGCAGTTGGGGACCTCCTGGGCAGTGCTGCACAGGCTAGGGAGCCTCTTGTGTGACACCACGGGCCAGCCACTGACATACTGGAGAGTTTCCCCCCTCCCATTGAAGGATCTAGTAATGGATCTAGTAAAAAAAAAAGGACCCGGGTCCTTTTTTTTTTACTTGATAGGGGTGAATTTCCCCCCCCCCTTAAATAGAAAGTTATTTTATTTATTTATTCCATTTTTATACCGCCCAATAGCCGAAGATCTCTGGGCAGTTTACAGCAATTAACAAGACAGTCCCTGCCCGCAGGCTTACAATCTAAAAAGACACGACACACAGGAAAAAGGAATGGGGAGGGAAGAAGGGGGAATATTAATGAAGACTCCTGGCATTAATGAATACTCCGATCGGCTGCCGGGCTGGATAAAAAGGCAAGGTGGGCTGGATGTGGCCCGCGGGCCTTAGTTTGAAGACTCCTGTACTATAGAGTCCATAAATATAAGCAGTCCTGATCACCTTTCAAATAAGTCTCCTGCCATCCCATTACAAGGGTGGTGGAAAATATCTTTCAAAACATATAAAAAAAGGGGGGATATGTTAAAAATCCTGACTAAAACATAAAGCAGAAACTTAAAAGTCAAGAAAAATATATGTAAAATAAACTGAATTTATAATATCAAGATATGTAAAATTATATTTTAAAAGAATTATATATATATAAATATAACAAAATATAAAACATGTAAAAGCCAGAAAACTTAATAGACATGTAAATAATAGCTCCTCATAGGCTGAAGAAGATCTTGAATGTTTTTTTTCAAACAAGAGGGCTTTTATCTCTGGGTGCGATATTATTAATGCCAATGTTTTTTTGTTTGTTGCTTCCAGTGATAAGTCTTTTCAGCAAAGAAGCTTTTCTGTTGATGGATGATGAAGCCAAACGCATTTCGGCCCTGAAGGCCTTCTTCAGTGGCACTGTAGTTCCCACTCAATTCCTTTTACAGACTATTATTCTGTTTTCTCAATTCAATGCTGGTCTCATTTGCCAACCTCCTGAGACAATATCTTTCAGCCAAAGAGCCGAATTCAGTTTTGGAGAAGCTCTGGGGGGGGGGGGGGCTGCATTCCAGTGGTGGGAGGGACCAATGACAAAGTGGGTGTGGCCAAAATACAAATAAATAAATACCAGCATATTCTAGCTTAAACCTCTTACTGTCAGCAAGTAAGCCTTAGCAGAGGCCTTTCAACCTTTTAGAATGGGTGTGGCAGGAACTGCACAAAAGCCAGGAAACCACCAAAAGATCAGTGATTTGGGGGAAATGGGGCGGGGGAAATGGGGCGGGGGAAATGGGGCGGGGGAAATGGGGCGGGGCCATTTGGGGACCCCTGTAGGGCCAGATTTCCCCCCCAAGCCTGAGGTCCCCCCCCCACATTGCAACAACCACTTCCCATTGAGTAAAGAGAGAGTCTATTGATAGGTCATACAGCAGGGAGCATCTCTGAAGAAGCATCCCTTCCCAATGAGAAGTTGCCTACCACTTTGCTTTTAGTATATCAATTTAAAAACAACAAAAAACAACTGCTGCCGAATTAAAATTATCCCCTTGATTTGATCAAGAGATTACTTAATTCAGTGTTCCCCAACCTGGTGCCTTCCAAACGTTTTGGACTACAACTCCCAGCAGTCCTGACCATTGGCTATGGTGGCGGGGGCTCATGGGAGTTGAAGTCCACAACATCTGGAGGGCATGAGGTTGGGGAAGGCTGCTTTAATTAATCTAACCAGTGAAATGACCTGGAAGGATAGTACAAAGTCTTGTTTTTTCAAATAAATACTGTGTTATCCTTGACTTGGAAGTTGTATCAGCTCAATTCACTTACATCTGATGAAGAAAATTAAGATTTGAAAATTGTAACTAAAAAACAGCACAAGGGAAAGAGGAAGAAGCTTGCTAAGCTGCAATACTCGGTCATATTGCAACTCTCTGGGTGACTTTGGGCCAGTCACTGACTCTCAGCCTAACCTACCTCACAGGGTTGTTGTGAGGATAAAATGGAGAGGAGGAGGATGATTATGTAAGCCGCCTTGGGTTCCTTGCAGGAAAAAAGGCAGGGTATAAATATAATAAATTTAAAAAAATAACCTAGTATCCTCAATGCAGTAATTCTGCTATTTCCCCCCAAAGAGATTTCCCTTCATGTAAATGTGTTTGGTAGGTGGAAGGTGCACAGGGTGGGTTTGCAAGCACCAGAAAACATAAGGCAGCAATTTTCTGCACACTAACTCTAGCGAAAGCCGTATTGAACACCATGGGATTTACTTCCATGTAGAATACAGATTGGGCTGCACTCTGGCTTGTACATTCAACTGCAAAATGAATGTATCTAGCTTCTTCCTAAAAAAAGCCACCCCACCCCCCATTTCTTAACAAATGCATTAAAAAAAAAAATACATTCTGCTCTTGCAGTTTACATTTGCAACTCAGGCTAACACTTTATGCATCTGATGAAATGGGCTGTAGTCCACAAAAGTTTATGCCATAATAAATTGTTAGCCTTCAAGGTGCCTCAAGACTGTTGTTTTTGCCGCAGACCAATGTGGCAATCCCTCTGAATATAAGAACCTCTAGTGAACATAACACTGAGGAAAAAATTATAAAACTGCTAGGGAAATAAAGAACAAACAAACCCCAGACTCCATACAGCTCATAGAGCATTAAAAGCAAACTTTGAACAAGGAATAAGCAAAAAAAGAAAGAATAAGCACAGAAATGGAATTGCATCTCTAAATTGCTAATATATTTCAATGACACACACAATCAACCCTTTCTAAGGGCATTAATTGGATGCAAATTCTATTAATTGTTCTTCCAATCTGGCCACAGCCATGTAGGTATGTTTCAGTTTCACATCAGAGATGGATAGCCCAATCCTGCTACATGTTTATCCCCCAAAGTCCCCCT
This sequence comes from Shinisaurus crocodilurus, assembly GCA_021292165.1. Lineage (NCBI taxonomy): Eukaryota > Metazoa > Chordata > Lepidosauria > Squamata > Shinisauridae > Shinisaurus > Shinisaurus crocodilurus. The sequence continues at coordinate 106,549 of JAHFWL010000078.1, read as the reverse complement.
TTGTTTAGTAGGATTTATTTCCAGATTTAATATTATAGCATAACCATGTTGACCTTCTGTTTACAAATTCAATGGTTAAGTGTAGCGCCAGTATAGGCTAACTGTTTTAGTTGTTCAGGTATTTTAATTAGCTCATGCAAATTTATTAAAACATCTGAACAACTAAAATAATCTATATATGTGCTACACTTAATCGTGGAACTCCTAATTTAAGTGTGCTTAGCCTACTCAACTCAACTATTAGATTACAGGAAAGAAAATATTTATACATATATACACAGTATTGATTTTTATATTAAATTATAACCAGTTCAACAGTTAAAAGTGATTGCTAACTAGATTAACAACCCCTAAAAGATAAGTTATTTCATGTACTTAGGGTGCAATCCTATGCATGTTTTAGACAGAAAAAAGTCCTCCAACTCCCAGCATGGCTAGTTGGGGAGTTCTGGGAATTGCAGGACTTTTTTCTGTCTAAACATGCATAAGATTGCGCCCTTAGTTGATCACCTGTATTTTAAATTGATCTGTTATACTTCAATAAAAATTTGGGTATCATCAACACAAAACAAAAGGCCTCACCTACAGGAAGTAGTGCCTTTTTTGTATTGCATTTTTATTCCTTTAGCTTGATGATGCAATCCACTCAAAGAACTTTTGATATTGGGCAGATTAAAAACACATAACACATGTAAAGGCAAGTGTAAAAAGCCAGCTAGACTCAATCCTATATTGCAATATCTACACTGACCTTTTAAAACAAAACCAATTAAAAATTGTTGGGGAAGGCAATATAAATTTGCAATATATTGTATGTTATGCTTGCCATTAACCTGATATCAGAGAACACTGAAAAAAGAATATGTCACTGAAAGTTGGTGGTTCTGTTTGAAATGGGTGGGTAATGAAGTTGACAAATGTATTGCTCTTTTGTAAATTGAAAAATCTTTGAATAAGGTAGTAAAGAAAGTAAAATACTGTACTGTTTTGATCGCAATGGAGATGTAAGGTGAACCAACTTTTCTTGTTATATTGTAACCTTCATTGTTAGACAGAAACCTCACCATTTCCACTTTCACGTCAGAACTGGACTGACCAACAACTCTCAAGAGCGTACATATGAATCTCATCATCATCAGGCGATCACTCGTGACCGAGTAAGATTGTCTTCCGGGATAAAAGGAGGAGATTCTAAAGAAGATTGTGTAGACTCTAGCGATGGGTCCGTAAGTGACTGTGGAGGCCAATTCTAGATCCACACAGCTTCCCACAGTGAGGACACAGGTTACCAGATAGAAGATGGTCCTGTAAAGGATTCATTTGACGTGCTTTTCGCTTAGCACGTTTCTCCCTTTCACCCTTGCACTCGGGCTTCTTCAAAGTCCATGGAACCTTTGTGAAAGGCCAACCTCCATTTAGATCGTTCATGGGCCAGAGCTTCCCAGTTTTCGATGTTTATATTGCATTTTTTTAGATTAGCCTTATGAACATCTTTAAACCTCTTATATTGACCACCGATATTCCGCTTTCCATCCTTGAGTTGGGAGTAAAGTAACTGCTTTGGGAGACGGCAGTCAGGCATTCGAACAACATGACCGGTCCACTGAAGTTGGCGTTGAAGGATCATTTTTTCAATGCTAGTAGTCTTTGCTTCTTCCAGTACACTGACATTTGTTCGCCTATCTTCCCAAGTAATTTGCAGGATTTTCCGGAGGCAACGTTGATGAAACCTTTCAAGGAGGTGGAAGTGACGTTTATAGATAGTCCATGTTTCGCAGGCATACAATAAAGTTGGTAATACAATGGCTTCATAAACCAGTGTTTTGGTCTTCTTACAATATCCCGATCCTCGAACACTCTATGTTTCATTCGAGAAAATGCGGCACTTGCGGAGCTCAGACGATGCTGGATTTCACTGTCGATGTTAGCTGTAACAGAAAGATAGCTGCCAAGATAGAGAAAATGATCGACATTTTCCAGTATTGTCCCGCCAAGCTGGATAGATGGCATCACCAAAGGATTGGCTTGCACTTGCTGATGAAGCACTTTGGTTTTTTTGATGTTAAGTGAGAGACCAAGTTTTTCGTATGCTTCTGCAAAAGCATTTAGGATAGTTTGGAGATCATCCTCTGAATGTGCGGAGACCACATTATCATCAGCATACTGAAGTTCCACAACGGAGGTTGTAATTACCTTACTTTTTTGCTTTCAGCCTGCTGAGATTAAAAAGCTTTCCATCTGTTCGATATATAATTCCCACACCGGTGGGAAGTTTCCCCTCGACAAGATGTAAAACCATGGTGATGAAAATGGCAAATAATGTTGGGGCGATAACACATCCCTGAAGTCTAGTGACATATGCAACCCACTTCTACTTCAGGGAATTTGTGTTCGGGGACCTACCGGTATTCCCAAATCACTAGGCATATAGGATTGCAGGGCGTGCAATTTATGCCCAAGTAAATATGGTTTAAAATCGGCTGGTTTAGTTAGGGCTTCTGTCCTATGTTTACTTAATCGAGAATCCCACTGAAACTGTGGGGCTTACTTCCAAGTAAACATGCGGAAGATCTGTTGGTGCGTTTACTGATTGGAATCAAAATGGATTGGGAAATCCATGGGATTCCCTGCCCTGCAAAAGAGATTCAAATCCAATGAAGATGTGGGGGTGCAAAGAGGTCAGTAGATAGGGCTATAAATAGAAAATCAGTATCGCAAAACGTACATTTTCTTGCTTTTTGAATTAAAGGCTTGAACAATATTTCCCTCCAAACAAGGCACCTGACATTACTTAGAACTGTGATCCTGAAGGCAGTTAAAGCAACCATCTTCAGATCTCCCATTCCAGAAGCCTTTTCTATTTATTCAAGTGGTCTACTCTTGAGTAAGGGCATTAAACAATCTAGAGATTTCACTTTGAATTGGCAAGAGGTGCAGGGAAGGGACCCAATTCTGCTTTGTTCTTCGGATAAAATAAGAGATGAGCGATGGGGGGGGGGGGAGAAAATAAAACACAAAATGCGGCCGTCAACCAAAAGCCGAGGCGTTGAAGTCCATTTTAAAAGGGCTCCAGAAAGAACATAAACCTAAATGAAGTGACGTTTCAGAAACCAGATCAAGATCGATTTTAATAGCCAAGCGCCAGCTTAGTTAGAAGAAAGTTTGTCTGACTCAATTCGTTGTTGCTGTTGAAATAGTGTGAACTGAAAGCGAAGCGGCTTTGATGGTGCCATTCCTGGGTGATTTTGAGTGTCTGCGTTGATGGATGCCATAGAGCGGGCGGGGGAAGAGAGAGAGATTTGTTTGGGTGAAGGCGAATTAGGAGCCCGGGAGTCTGTTCAAATCTAAACTCATTTACCCCAATAAATTACTTTTAAAGGCGCAGCGGCTGTAAATCTGCTCACCTAATTTAAACACCAACTAGCGTCACGGCCGAAACCAGCACAACGTGGATATTGTAGAGCGAGAGAGACACAGATATCACTGCCGGGGAGAGAGAACGCCACTCGGAAGAACCACTGCTATTATTCGAGCCCCGCGGGGAAAGTGTTAGCTCATTACTGGTTCTGCCTCTTCATGTCACATACTATGAATATAGAAGGCTATTCACCAACACAGCTTCGGAAAGGCACAACAAAAGTCTTTCCCTTCTTAATTTTTGAAGGTAACACCAGCGAACAGCGAGATATATATTTTGGACGCAACCACTCCCAGTAAAACTGAGGGTTACTGTCTTTTGCCAGCTCCGGGAAGCTAACACAGCAGCATTCCAAGTATCCCATGTGCACTTACTTTGGGGTAAACTACTGAACTGATTGCCTTTACTTTGGAGTAAACACGCATAGGATCAGGCTGGCTGGCTGGCTTCTTGCAGGAGTTTCTGCAGAAGTTAACGACAAGAATACTGAGGACTAGCCCCTGTACTGCAGAATTGCAAATATATTTCCTTGTATACATTTTGAATTACGGTTCTAGCTAGAGGACTAGCGCTCGCTCGAAGTAATAAGAGCTCTTCTACAGCCACAATACAAACAAGACCTCAATTTTGAAAATATTATTTTAAACTGGCGGATCATTTCCAGCTCACTGAGTTTTTAAGTTGTCAAATGTCCAAAGAATGGGAAGTTGTTCTATTTTTAAACTGCCAGCTGAAAACTTGACTTCCACGGCACATGTCCTATTTTTCACGTTGCACTTGGTTTTATATATGCTTGACAGGTGACAGCTAACAAATCTCCGATTCTCTGGAACCGAAAGCCACATTAATGCCACCCCTTCAAAAACATGCCTAGGACTTCAGCAGGAAGAGGTTATTGCCCAGAGAGCAACCTGGTTAACTTGCCTGTTGCCACATTTGGGGTTAAACCAAAACAGTGTAGGGACCCAAGATCTGCTGCTACAATGACACATACATGTATAAACTATGGTGCTAGTCCCTTTGATACCAGTACAAGTTTTACCTCAGTTCTAGGAAATGCCATTTTAACAGATGGTGGAAAGTACACTATACTGCAGTTGTTCATTGAATAGGTGTATATGAACACATCTCCTTCCTTCTCTTCCCCCCCTCCACACAAAGCAAGGCCAAAGTTCTGACTGAGGTCAGAATTTGACCCAAATGATTCTTTCCTGTTTGTGCTGGTCTTGACAGCTTTCATAGTGAGCAAAGATCTAAGGGCATTTTAAGCTGATGAGGCATAGTGGCTAGGTGGGCCCGCTCCTCCATTCCCAGTCCAAATCTCAAAAGTCACAAACTCCAAGGCACATGTCGCTACATGCCTGTTGCATCAATGCACATTTGCTTCCAGGTAAATGGAACCCACTGCCTAGGGAGGTTGTGGGCTCTCCATCACTGGAAGTGTTCAAGCCACCTGCCAGGGATGCTTTAAACTGGATTCCTGCACAGAGCACTTTTCCTCTGTAGTCTATAGCAAGTTGTAATACGTAATCTACATTTGAGTTATGAGAAACATTGAAGTGTACACATTCAAGTTTCTTTGCATAATTCTGAACACAGATATATATATTTTTCAGGCATGTCCCAAGGGTTCCTGTGTCCCAAGGGTTCAGTGACAAAGCCACCTGTTAAGGAATGGTTGCAGATGCACGGAGAATGGAGCAATAGCTCATGCATGCATGGGCATGCGCGCACACACTTCCGCACATCCCAGAATTATGGTTGGATCCAGAAGTGGGGTGCTCCCAGGAGTTAATGGTGCCATCAACCTTCCTCATTCACAGAATTTTACAGGAGGTCCAGATGACATCATCTTCAACACACAAGCCTCTCATGTTTTCCCACCTCTCCTCCTGCAGTCTTCTCTTACCACAGAAAACGCATTAAGGAGAGACAGAATCGCTGCACAATATCTTCTTATTGGTAGAGCTAGGAGCCCTCAGTCTGGAAGCACCCTTCATCATACTTAGAGCAGACCCATTGAAATCAATGGGACTTGAGTCAGCCATGTGGATCACCTGTAGCTATGACTAAATCTGGATCCAACCCCTGGTCTTATCAGTTTCCTAGCCCTCACGGAAATTATCTTCTTATGGTTAAGGCAGCATTTGCTAAAGGTTCTAACGGGACAAGGGGTATTTATTTATTTATTTATTTATTACATTTCTATACTGCCCATCAACCAAGGCTCTTATGGCAGGCATGACTGTTATTCTTCTGACTCCCAAGTCACTCCCAATATTCCATCATTTCTATATACCTCACCCCCATCTTTAACACCAACTTTTAACTCTTTTACATGACATTCTCAGTACTATCTCCAATACAGCATTATCCAATAATGGAGACTTTCTAGGTATCTATGACTATGTGGACACCCATATAAGATCATACCGGCTTTGTAGAAGCAACTGGGATTCAGAGACTCTGAATGGTGGTGGAGGTTCCTTTTGCCATCATGGGTAATACACATCAATAGACTTGCTCTCCATGACCAACACAAATGCACCTAGAGGTCACTGGAGTTGTTGCTTCTTAGTGAATTCTCTTTACAGAAGTATGATTTGCAGCAAACCTTGAGGAGAACAGTGACAAAGCCTGCAATCCTATGCAAGAAGAAGGCCTACAAGTCCCAGTATGTCCGAGCCAGCATGCTGGGGCATGCTGGGAGTTGTAGGCCTTCTTTCTGTCTAACCTTGCATAGGATTGTGCCAAAAGTGACTTGATGCTGGTTTCAACGTATATAGTGTAGACATGCCTTTCGAGTAGACTATACACATTTTTTCAGGCCCACACTGGATTTGCAGAATTTTCCAGATGGGGGGCTTCTGCTTGTGATAAATTCAGACTGGAAAGATCAAAGCCCCCCCCCCCCCCCCCAGTACTGAACATAGTATGAAACAGGAAATGCAGTGTGCCCACTTCTCTGGTATTTCTATTGATAGATTTTGCAGAGGTTTGCAATGCTTTAAAAATCTGCATTTTACAGCAGATGACAGAGCAGGACAAAAGAAATGAGCAGACAAGGCCTCTATCATACTACCTTCAGCCAGAGGCAGCGTTAGAGGATGACCCGCCAGAGCTGGAGCCTGGAATCTTTCATTTGGAGCCCTGAATCTCTGGGAGGCCCTCTGCCCCACCACCGCCCCATCACCCTGCTGTCCATGGGCACTTGCTGAAAGAAAGGAACAGGGGCCCCGAGGATCTCTATTACATCGGATCCCCCTGGTTTAGCTGCCTTTTTGCCCACATGCACTTCACCTCTTGCTGCCCCCTCCTGAATCTTTCCACCCGTTTCTTTTCTGAAATCAAATGCCCTCCTCTCCCCTGTCCAACTCCAAACATCCTTCATTACAAATTGGGGTGTCCTTAGGAGAAAGGGTCCTTTAAAGACACACACACAAACTTTAGAGCATATGCAAATTTTTGCTTCTTTTTTTTTTGTCCTGCAGGCCTGAGCCCCAGATCTTTTTGGTAGCTAGCACCACCCCTCCCTTCAGCTTGGGAAAGTGAACTGTCTCCGGCCCAAAGCCCCTGGTAGCAGAGATTCACGTGAGACTGGCGTGGCTGCTAGTGTTGATGCTCTACATACCGAAGGTGGGCCTCCGGCCAGAGAAGGTCCCCTGTCGTGTCTGGAGGCTATGCAAGACGCTGCTCTCAAAGTGTCCCGCCGTCCAAGATGGCGGCATCTCCGCAGGGCTGACATATGCACCCGGGTAAGGGCTGGAGTAGGATCCATTGACCGAACGCACCAGAGTGTTGCTGTACTGGTCGCGCCCCCCGCCGGTACCTAGTAGTAGTGGGCTCTGGTAGCCTCCATCTCGTCCGGTGCTGCTACCGCCGGGGGGACTGTGGGAGTAGGAGAAGCCCGACGGCGGATGAGGACTGCTGGCATTGAAGTGCGACGCCTCTGCACCAGCAGTCTGTGCCCATCCTGGGTGGCTACTCAGCGGGTGACCCTGGTGGGCAGGTTCACAGCTCTGCAGGTAAGGCAGGCTCTGGAGCATGGGGGGCACCCGGCTGGTGGGCACGTACACCGCTGGACTTGCTGGAGAGTGCAGGAAGTTGCCGGCGTCATGGGAGTACGCCGACTGGCCAGGGTTGGGGGCTAGAGCCAAGCTCTGGTACATTTTATATCCTTCGAAGCCGCCGGGGCTGAGGAGAGAGCAAAGCAGCAGCTGCTGGGGCACGGTCAAGGCAGGGCAAGGGCCAGAGGTGGGACATGAAGAGCTGGGCTGATCCGTGCAAGCTGTTGCAACTCGGGCAGCTTTTCAAGCACCTAAAAACAAGAAGAGAAAAGAAATAAGGACAGACGGACATTCGGCCCTGTATCCACCCTCTGTCAGCCCACTTACTGTAACCTATGCACACTTGCTGGACTGAGTACGCCATAATTGCAAGTAACCTTGCATAAGAGCATGTGGTTACTTAGGGTACAGTTACTGCCGTTTTGTCATTTTATTTTATTAAATCAATGGGGGTGAACTGAAGGATGTGTTGTTCACTGCTGGCTTTTTTACTTCAAGTAAGTGTGCTTTTGGACTGCTTCATCTGTCTAGAGCTGTATGGCTGGTGTGCAGAGCTTCCTATAGACTGTAGAGCAGTGTTCTCCAACCTTGGGTCCCCAGATGTCCCCACTTGGCCTCTTCCAGCTTTTTTACATCCCTATGACCTATATCTTGAAGAGAGTGGTTTGAATGCCAGCAAAGGTAGGGAAAAGGACTGGAGCTCACGGTATTTGTAATTTTATGATGGCCATGGTTTGGGTTGTTTTTTTTAAAAAATATTTCCTCCAGTCCTGGGCTTTAACAGCAGCTTGACGTGCCAAAAGTAAACAAGAAAAATCAATCAATAAATATCAGTCATTCGGTGAAGCTTTTCCTAGACTTCTTTAGCTTAATTTCTCTCCCCACCTCACACACACACCTGTAGCCCATCCTTCCTCCAAGGTGGCCAGGGCAGTTCACGTGGCCTGTTGTATTTTTTATTTGTTCGCTTAGGAAATTCATAAGTCACTTTTCAACATAAACTCCCAAGGCAGCTGAGCATACAGTTAAGGGAATAAAAGCAATACAATTAAAATGGTGAGACAGAACCTCTTTACATCAATCTTGAGACGATGACTGGCCCAGGACATCCAGGGAGCTTTGTTGCACTCACTCTCTTGGAATCCAGGGCCCTACACCGCAAAGGGTCTCATATATACACATGAATTATTTTAGAGTATTACTCGACAGCAGTGTTCTCCAACCTTGGGTCCCCAGATGTTTTTGGCCTACAACTCCCAGCATGCCCCAGCCAGCGGTTGGAGAACACTGCTCTACAGTCTATAGGAAGCTCTGCACACCAGCCATACAGCTCTAGACAGATGAAGCAGTCCAAAAGCACACTTACTTGAAGTAAAAAAGCCAGCAGTGAACAACACATCCTTCAGTTCACCCCCATTGATTTAATAAAATAAAATGACAAAACGGCAGTAACTGTACCCTAAGTAACCACATGCTCTTATGCAAGGTTACTTGCAATTATGGCGTACTTAGTCCAGTAAGTGTGCATAGGTTACAGTAAGTGTGCATAGGTTACTTGCAATTATGGCGTACTCAGTCCAGTAAGTGTGCATACTCAGTCCAGTAAGTGTGCATTATGGCGTACTCAGTCCAGTAAGTGTGCGTACTCAGTCCAGTAAGTGTGCAGACTCCAGTGGTTCCAAGCACCCTTCCTTGACAGGAAGGCCATAATGACACTTCTTTAGGGTGGGGAGGGGGCAAGCTGCAGTATGCTCAAATCCACTTACTTTGAAGTAGTCCTATTGCCTTCAGCCTAGAAGTAGCTGAAGGGATGCAATCCCAGGATGCAACAGAAACTCCATGACATCTGACAGGCATTCACTATGGTTAGGAGTTGTGGATGGAAACATTTCACCTCAAATAATGTTTGGACACTCTCTCACTCGTGTGTGTGTGTGTGTGTGTGTGTGTGATAATTATAGATGGAATAAACATGGAACATATTTGCAAGAATCAAGAATAGCATAGAAGCAGTTTATAACACCATGCAAACCCATTTGAAACATCCTCTTACAGAGGAGATCAATTCAAAACTGGCTTTTCAGCTCCAGGTGAATTGAATTCCCAGGCCTGTGGCTCAGCTTGTCTGAGTGTGGAAAGCTAAGCAGGGTCAAGCCTGGTTATTACTTGGATGGGAGACCCCTCCTCTAGTTTCCTGCATTGAGCAGGGGGTTGGACTCGATGGCCTGTAGGCTCCTTCCAACTCTATGATCTATGACATCTATGATCCATCTGTTGTGTACCAGCTGATTTGAAACGATTTCAGCCTGATAACTTATCAAATGGGGGGAAAAGTTCATATTCTCTTACAATACATCTGGCAAATATTGAGAATACAGTTCCATAAAACAGGTCTTATTAAAATGGATCTAGTAAGCTATAATAGGATGATGGAGCCCTTTGAGGACAAAAGTGTGTGTGTGTGTGTGTGTGTGTGTAAAAAAGCTACCACCACATTGTAGTAATGTTGTCTAAGTGCACAGAATGGAGCAGGGAACAAATAAAAGAAAAAGGAAGATTTGGAATCCCAATCCTCTGCGTGCATTCTCAGAAGTAAGACTCACTCTATCCAATGGGACTTGCTACCTGGCAAGTGTGCAATAGGATTGCAGCCCCCCCCCCCCCACGGATATATCTTGTTGGTTCAGGAATGAGAAAAAGTGACATATGTCACAATGCACAGTTAAACATACAGCATTCTCACCCATGAGAGGTTGCGATGGCCACTGACTTAAAAAAAGAAGTGATTAGATATACTTATGGAGGATATGTATACCCATTAATTCAAAACAAAACAAAACTACGAACCAGGAATGCTAAACTGACATCATTTGATCCGGAAGATACCAGCTGCTGAGAATGAACAAGGGAAGGCCTGATGAATGCCCACAACCATCCAGCTGGTGGTTGTTAGATGCAAAATAGACCTTTGGTCAGATTGAGGCAGTTATGGTTTCTACCTAAACAGTATAGTGATAGCTCACCATTTTGTGGATAAAGCAAGAGGAGGACAGTAGGGTTTCACTGGAGCCCCTGAAGTTCATGGACACCCAGATTCTAAGAGTGTTAGAATCACATTGGCATTAACTGGGACTCGGGAGATCCAGGTTCTAGTCCCCACTCGGCCATGAAACTCACTGGGTGACTTTGGGCCAGTCACTGACTCTCAGCCTCACCTGCCTCACAGGGTTGTTGTGAGGATAAAATGGAGAGGAGGATGAGGATAATGTAAGCCACTTTGGGTTCCTTGCGGGTAAAAAGGTGGGGTATAAATATAATAAATAAAATAAATAAAACGGCCAGCGGTGCACATTTTGAATTGCATCTAGCAGGCTAATACCCTGTTCCTGTCTAAAGCAAGTCAGGAATAATATGCAGCCTGTTTTTGTGCCTAGAACTAAACTGAAAACTCAGCCTATTCAGACAGAGTAGCAGTTTAACAGGACTTACCACAGCCTGAACTCATTCAGGCAGCCCAAGTCAAAACTCAGGGTTACACCCAACCAACGTTAGTCTAACTGAAGTCCCATTCATTTCTATGGGTCTACTCTAAGTAGGGCTAACATTGGACACAACCCTCAGTTAAGATAAAAATGGCCAAAACAGGTGTATCCCCATGTTCCCTAATGAATTGGACCTCAGCCCCAATCACATTGACATAGAAGCATGTCCCAGTTCTTTGAACCTGGGTCATAAAATGGGTTGTAAATCTGGCCGGTTACAAATGTAGGAATAGATCTCATCTTTTAAAAGCAATCCCGGGAATATCAAGAGCTGGGTCCTTGGTCTGTCTACTCAAAAATAAGGTCCAATTTCAATGAAACTTACTCCCAAGTAAATGTATCTAGGGCTGCAGCAGTCCTTGCTTGCATACTACCAAGGAAAGCAGTAGTGCTGAATTTTGGTGGTCCTTCTCTGTAAAAAGGATTGGACCAAAAAACAACCCCAATCCACACACATTTAAAAGAAAAACCAGCTTCCCAAAATTCAATGGTTCATAACCCCCACCCCCATTTCTTGGAAATACAGTACCCTAAAGTTTCCACAATTTAGCCTCCCCTCCCCTATTACAGAGCACCAAGATCATTCAAATCAGTGAAGTCTTTCCCCCAAATTACGCTATTTTCCTAGTAGCTAGTGATCATCCTGATGTCAATTAAAATAAATAAATCCAGGCAATAACTTTAAGTAGAACATCAAAGTAGGTGACATTAATAAGACAGCCTTCCAAACCAATCACAAAACCTGGTCCCACATATTAAAGCCACACTTCGCCCTAAAGTTACAGAATTTCAGGGGTGGCCGGAGTGTTGGCAGTCAGATGTGGGTTCAGATCCCCACTTAGAAACTTTTGCGAACTGACCTTGGGACAGTCCCTTAACCGAAAAGAAAAAGGAAAGGAATAAATTGCAAGGCGGGGGCGAGAGACTGGGCAGCTCTGAACTCCTCCGAGGAAACGGGAGATACTTTTTACTGACCTATTAAAAATAAATAAATAAATAAATAAAAAATAACAGATTTCATCATAAAAGTCGTAAAGCAGAAACGGGCTTTCAAGATATTCAGCAAGAATTCGCCGTGTAGATCAGCGCGACACTTCCAGAAACTGGGACCTTTTTGGTGCATCTGACTTTAAATTCAAATAAGACAAAATTATGTAATACAAAACACCAGCACTATTTCTTTGATGTTCGTGTTTTTTTTTGGAAAAGACAGACACACGAACATCAAATATATATATATATATATATATATTGCTGGTACTATTTTGTATTCCATAATTTTCACGAAAGGCTGACTTAACAGAGAGCCGCGCCTTCGAACTTTTACTCGGAAGTAAGCCTACCAAACTCAAAGGTGTTTACAAGTGCTCCAACGTGCGGCTGCGATTCCGGAGCAGACCCGATCGTGGGCAGATTTACCCGCTGAAGTTAATGGGATTTCAAGGGCGCTCGGCTCGGCAGCCTTATTTGGAGAGGAATTCTAGAGCGAAATCGATGTAAGTTTACGTCCGATTAATTGGAAGATCGCAGGCAAAAGTCGGAGCCTAGCCCCCTCCAGGTTTCTTCGGGGAGGGGGATCGTTCCCCAAGTTGGCTGCGAGTAAGTCCCATTAAAATTAGTGGGACTTAGTTCCGGGTAAACACGCACAGGCTCGGGCCGCCTGCTTACTACGAAGCAAAGTTCGGTTCCCCTTGAAACCGGCGGAAATGCTTTCTGCCCAATATTTAAAAACAACAACGCCAGAACGCTTCAATCCTGCGTACATTTACTTGGGAGTAAATGTAAATGATCACTTAATTTGGGGTTAACACACGCAGAGGATTGGACTCTATGATCCCACTGCAACCCCCCCCCCTTTGATATAAGGAGACGAAGATCTCAACAGTGCAAGCCTGTCTACCCCGAAGTTAAACCCGCCTCCCCATTGAATTTAATGGTGCTTACTCTCAGGTAAGCGGGTACAGGACTGCAGCTTAAAGTCACTTTCTTGGAAGTAAAATCCATGCAAGCTGAAATAGGAAGTAACTGCCGGGAGTGTTTTTGTTTGAAAGAATCCGGGTGCAAGAGGAGTAGCTTGCTGATACAGGGGTGGGGGGAAGCGGGTGGATCCCTCGCAAGATCTGTCTGATGGGGAGTGGAAAACTTTATATATATATATATATATATATCTTCCAGACCAACCCTATTAAGCGACCTTCTTGATAAGGAAACCGGGGGGGGGGGGGAGAGGGTGGAAGAAGCGAGAAAAAGACAACCTCTCCTGTAGGAAAACAGTATCTGAAAAGATTGTGCGTGGCCTGTTGTTTTTCCTCTTCCCCCTTCCCCCCACCAAAAGGGAGATTTAATCAGCAAGCCCGTAAATCACAGAAACGGTTATCAATAGTGGGTCTTTCCAAAGCGAATGGACCCCCCCCGCGCGCGCGCTCCCTTCCAGCTTCTCCAAGTGCGGCATTATCTGGTAGATAAGCCCAGCTGCAGAATAGATAAGTTTGCTACACAGGGGTGGGGTGAGGGGGGGGGAGTACTTACGTCGTAAGAGACAAGAAGGAAAAAGTCCCATGATGAGGTGGGCCGAAGCAAAAAATAATAATAAAATTTTAAAAAAGGAAAAACCCAGACAGAGGCAAAAAACCCCAAAAGGGGGGGGGGAACTAGTTCCCAGCCACCCCTCAAGCCTGAGTCCCGACCGGCAACCCGCCCTTTGAAGCGAGCCACCGCTGGGCCTGCTTCTGCCGCCGCCTTTATCTCTGACACCCCCTGATAGCTGCTTTTGACCCAGTTCGCCTATCGCGCCTCCACTGGGCTCCTCTCTCGCCTAATCTCGGCCTTAAAGTGATCCCCTTCATCTATGGCTCGGCCTCTTTACGGCAGGAGCCGGGGCTGAGTCACGTGACAGGCTCCCTCCCCCCCCCCCGCCTGGCAAGCTGGACTGTATATTGCGAGCTTGGGTGGCTACCACAGCAAACCCCCCCTCTGCGGGGGGGGAGGATCTCCCAGTTCAAGAGCCACAACCCCCCCCCCTTTTTAAATGGCAATGACTTCTTCACTTTTCTTTTTGGATTGACGCCCCCCCCCCACTTTTGTTTGTTAAATCCCGATTTTCTTTCCTTTAGGCTGGGGAACTCTCTCAGCAACCAGTATGGACCATCTAGACGTTAATGATTAGAAGATGTTGCCAATCAGAAATATTCTCTCTCACCCCCCCCCCCCCACCGTCCCCAAAGTTACAGTTTTACAGCGCGCTCCTATTCGCACCTACCGGTGAGTAAATCCCACTGAACTGGACGGAACCTACTTCAGAGTAGACACGGCTAGGGTTGCCCTGTTACTCGCGCTTCAAAGAAAGTTGGCTTAGGAATTGGGAACCTTCCGCGTCTCCCCCCCCCCCCAGCTTTGGTTTCAGTTCTTTCTCCTTTCTAATCCTTGTGCACCCTTACCGGGGGGGGGGGTAAGTCCCAGGCAGTGGGCGTTCCTTCCGAGTAAGCGTGCTTTGGATCGGTCTGCACATATAATTGCTTGGAAATCCCGTTAACATCAAGGGGACATTTACAGTGCAATCCTATACATGTCATTGAATCCTATACAGAAGTCATTGTTTTTTAGTGGAGTTTACTCCCAAGTAAAAGTGTATAGGATTCCAGACCTCCTCTTCCTTCCTCTCCCGCTCTCCCCCCTTCTAACGCTTTCATTTTTTCCATCTCGCAGTCCTGTGTATGTCTACTTAGGAGTAAATCCCATTTTGCTCAGCAAAGCTTACTCTCAGTTCAGTGTGTCTAGGACTGGGGCCTTAATCTTTCTTTTTTGCTGAGGCTTTCCCTTCTTTCTTTAGGGTTTTTACATCAGTCCATCCTTCCAGATTGTCCTATCTATCTATGTATTCCCTGTTTGGGATATGCAGTGGAGTGGGGACTAGCTTCGTACATTTACAGCACAATCCTAGGCATGTCTACTCGGAAGTAAATTCCACTGTGTTAAATGCGGCTTCCTCCCAGGCAAGTGTGCATAAGATTTTTTTTTGTGTGAAAAAATGTTTAAATAAATATATGCCGCCTCTCTAAATAGTTTAATAACCCGTCTTGTTTTCCGTACAAAAATCTAGCCGAGTTATACTGTAAATCGGTTTCAGTTGTGCGCGGACACAATAGCTACGACCCACTGGAAAGCCTTAAAAATATTGTCTGTAAAATACCGCCCAAATTTACCCCTGGGAAAATAACGTAATATGCTGGGCAGAGAGAGAGCGAGAGAGAGCATTTTAATTTGAGCCGAAGGCTTTGTTTTCATATGAAGTGTAGGTCCATATTAAAGGTTTATCTTTAATATTCGACCTGCTAGGGAACACGTTTCTTCCTTCTTAATGGGTCTCGTTTTCCCCTTGGGAGGGTTTTTATCAGTGGGAGCGGAAAATCTGGCACCGCTGGAGAAAACCGAAACCTGCGCTTTTCTTTCACCCCATCTTTCTCTGCCGCCTGTACCTGAGCTTGCAATGCTGGGGAATGTTGAAACTGACCCAAAGCCCCGTGCTCCGCGCCAGCGAGGGGGAGCTGATCAGTTTCCAGAAATGGCCCGGAACCGGGTAGAACAAGCGGCTCGCTTGTGCCGCGCGGCGGAACTAAAACCGACCGGGGTCGAGTTTAGGAGCTCCTTTTATTTAGACGTCAATAGCCGGGGGTGGGGTGGGGTGGGGTGGGGTGGGGGGGAGAGAAGGCAACTGGTTTCTTCGCCTTTTGCGGGAACAGGATGGCAATCATGGCATTCAAATAAAAATAAAAATCGAAGCAACCGGCTCGACGCAACACAATAAGATCCAAAGTAATTTAGGATCGCAAGACGAATCCGGCCCGTTCACTTCAAGGGGGTGAGATCTCAGGACTTTGGCGGCGCTGGGCCAAAGCTTGAGAGGGAAAAGTTTCAAAAAGACGAATCGAGGTTGTTGGGTTTTTTTTCGTGTGTGTGTGTGTGTGGCCGAATACAGACGGTGTCAGATTAGGCTGTGTTTCGGATCAACCCAGCCAGTATATTATTAAAAATAATCTGTTAATGCAATATCCTTTGGCTTATTTGTGTTCATATTTTCTTTTCTAACTAAAACCACGCTGAAAGAGGCTTGAAAACCATGAGAACCTTTAATAGCCAGTTTCTGCCTATGTTTATGCGGAGGTAATAGCGCTGCGCAATCCTATAAAAATGCCTACGCAGAAGTAAGTTCCTCTGTGTTCAATGGAGCGGTCCGGTCCGAATAAGCGTGCACCAGGGCTTTAGCCTTAACTGCCGAATCCTAACCGTGTTTACTCGGAAATCCGTGGTTTCAATGGCAGCACACTGGTCATTCCTCTGCGAGTTTATTCTGAGTTGAACAGTTTTACAAACTATACGCACCTATTAAGGAACAGGGCCCATTCAACCTGGAATAAACTCGCAGAGGAAGGAGCAGATTGTCGTACACCGGAATGAGAAAGGGACCCCAGGCTGTGAGCCAGTAACCACGGAACCGGAGTACCCTATTTATAAATACATCAACAGCGCAATCCTACACATGTCTATCAGAAGTAAGCCCCGCCGAGTTCCTCCCAGGTAAGTGAATATAGGATTGTAGAGTGAATTGAGGAGATTTACATCCATGTTGAGGCGCCGGATTGAGGAGGAAACCTCGTTGATTGCAGTCCGAATTCTGGTTTGGCGCATCAATGAGAACTAGCCCCTTGAGTCCTCATTAAACCGATTGCAGCTTGGGCAGGCCTTAATGCTTAAGTGGTCTAAACATAGGCACCTGTTGCTGTCTGACAACTTTTCTCAACCAAGTAGGGGAAGAAACTAAGGAGTGTAGCCGTTAAGTGCAATAGGACAACCGGTTTTCTCGCAGTTTGATTTAAAAAACCCAAACACGCGACCTAATTAATCACAGGCACCTCCATTGTTTCGAGGGGAACATTAATTGGATGAGACTTAAAAGGGAACCAGAATTATTTCCTCGCTCCAGGGTAGCCCCTTCTCTCCCCATCCTGGGTCCAGTAGACCTGAGCTGGACTACCCAGGCGGGCCTAGGCTGTGCAAAAGCGAAGTCGCCATTTTCATCGACAGGAGCTTCGCGAGCTTCGATTGGCTCCAGAAGTCCGCGGCATCTTGTTTTCGACCCACAAACCAGGGAGGCCGCGGCCTTTGGACGGAAGCCCTCAAGCCCTCCCACTGACGGCCAGGGCTTGGAGAAAAAACGGTCGGTCTGGATCCAAGTTAGGGACCTGAATTTAACTGGTTTCCGGATCAGGCTGTTTCTCTTTCTGAAACACTTTGTTCCTCCTGAGCATCAGTGGAAATGCACCCACCGCAAAATCTCCAGCCACCCTTTCCTAGCAGGGAGAAGCCGGGTGGGTTTTTTTAAAGGCTTAGCCCAGACCGGAAAGATGCGCCGTCTTTTCTTTCTCGACCCGCCTTGGCCTCAGAGCAAAGCAGGGGCTGTTTCGGGCGTCCCCGGCGAAGGAAATTAAGGTCTCTCTCATCTCAGCTTAGATCCACCTAAATCGAGTAGAGGGCTCAAAGGTTGCCTGCCCACCCTCCGGAGAGGCGAGCGCTCTCTCTGCTTCTAACGACTGAGTGTCAGGCAGATATTCAACCGGTGTTGCTTCTCCCGGAGTGGAAATGCTGGCACGTCTGAAGAACGGCTTACCAGACACAGTAGTCCCGCCTGGGGGAAGTGGCAAGGCAACCCTAATTTTACTGTTGGGTTTTTTTTTAAATATTTTTGCCCGCAACTCCAATCGCAGGAGCCATAGCTTTATCTCGGTGTCTGCTAGTAAGTGTTGAATATTGGTGCTATTTTATTCTTTTTCTTACACTGACTTTTAATGAATAATAATAATTATTATTCTAACAACAATAATAAAAGTTATTTTATATGATATAATATTGGATGCTTCCTTGGACGTCTGTCGTCATGGAAAGGCAGGCATAAATTGACTAAGACTACAATCTTATGCTTGCTTACCAAGTCCCATTGAACTCACTGGGGCATATTCCTGAGTAGACACACGCAGAGGATTGTACTGGAACCCTACAAAGCGTATGCATGTTTACTCAGAAGTAAGTCTCCGCATGTTCGGTGGGGTTTACGTCGACTTAAATGCTCATAGGACTGCACTCCAACTAACCTATTCGAGTGTGTTAGTTTAAAAAAAGGTGATTTCCAGATACGGGCGTAAAAAGGCCTGGCTTTCTTTTCTCTCTCCCCTGCCGATGATTTGTCTCAACGAAAAACAACTCCAGCGACAAACAAATGCTAAAACCCAACACAAGGATTACAGAGTGGTAGACGTGACGCCTTCACAATCAACATTATCTTTATTATATTAAACGCACTAATTTTGCTCTGTCTTTAGCTATTCCTCGGTATACTGGAGCCTCCCAGCGAGGTCTGAGATTACGTAATTTTTAAATTTTTAGTTCGCCTTTCTAGCCACCAACGCGTCCTTACAAGGCGGCTTACCTTGCCTTACTTTTTTTTTAAAAAAATAATCAAAGTATGAAAAAAAGAATTAACAATTCAAGACCTTAACAACAGTGATATATTAACAAATGCACCCACCTAGGATTGCTGTCTTGTAATGCTTATGGAGAAATGATTGCACGGAAAACAAGCGCCCCTAATGGAAAATTCCTTATCTCTGACTTTCTGTCCGTCTCGTCAGTTTCCCTTTTGCAGTCTGCAAAATGGGGAAAATAGAAGCCCCAGGAATCTCCAGTTTTTAATATGAGAGACGTTTCATTCCTAGACTTTCAGCCCGATCCTATGTATGCACATTTACTCGGAAGAAGTGTCCACAGAGTTCAGTGGGGCTTGCTCCCAGGTAAAAAGTACATAGGGTCGCAGTCCCTAAATACAATATCAAGGCTTCATACGTAAATATGAATTATCCTTCCCCCCCCCCTTAAAATAATGTCGCAGGTCCTGAGATCCTCCCGGTGGGGAGATGGAAAACAAAACGTATTTTGTTATTGTCGTTCAGTTAATTCATCGGGGCTGCAATCCTATACCCACTTATCGGAGAGTAAGCCTCATTAAATTCAGTGGGACTTACTTCTGAGTAGACATGTATAAGGGTTGTATTCCATGCTAGTCCTGTTTAGAGTACACGTATTGAAATAAATGGAGCTCATTGGATACAGCTCTGAGGCTGCGATTCTATATCCACTTACCCAAGAGTAAGTCCCATTAAAATCAATGAGGCTTACTTCTGAGTAACCATGTTTTGAATAGGTAAAGAAGAAAAGGGGCTGATATTGATGGCCGGGATTTTCCAAATGGCACCCAGAAATGCCAATTAAGTCCAATCTTCATTAATTATAGTGTTGTGGGCTGTTGTCGTTAATCTGGATTCCAAGATAGCCGGTCCTTTTTCATTATCAGCCGGAATCATGTTCCGGAAAGTAAAAGGTAAAACTCAACGGATGACTTCGACGTCAGATGTCAATTCCTTTGAAATCGGCAGGACATACTTCGGAGGTGGGACTGTGATTCTGAGTAAACATGGATTGGATCGGGATCTCCCGCGCCTTACGTAGTATGCAATGTTAGCCCTACGTAAAGTAGATCCATTGCACTGAATTGGATTTAAGTTAGTCATGACTAGCTTGTCCCATTCATTTCAATAGGTCTACTCTACGTAGGACTAGCATTGGATACTACCCTAGGATTCCAGAGATCCAGATGCAAGAGGGCCAAAACAGACATTACCTTAAATCTGTGTCTAGCTTCTACGTCTGTTTTCATTATTACTCTAGAATTGGTGCACGGCCCAGGATCAGGACCCTAGCTTTGGGTATGGGTGGGGGTGGGGGTGGGGGTGGGGTGGGGGGTTAGGGGGAATTTTAAGATCCGGACTGGGCACTCTGCACCTACTCCAGAGTAAAAAAACACACACCCCACCCCACCCCACCCCACCCCACCCCACCCATAGCTGTTAGACACAGACGTAAAGTTATGCCTGATTTAGCCCAGAGTCCCGAATCGGGTGCCCTCTGTTTAATTAGGTCATTCCAATTTATTTTACACGCCAGCCCTAAACGCTTACAATCCAATCCAACCCATCCATCAAGAAAGAAATTACTCCACGTTTGTCTCATTGATTTCAAAGAGATTTATTTCCAAGTACGTTTGCTCACAGCTGTAGCCTTCTTTGGGAAACGTGGCATTGAGTTCAGTAAGAATCACTTGCCAAGGAAGAATATATTCCGAGATGGAGTACTAGGGTCCAGATCCTGATTGGGGATTGGGTTACTCCGTAATTGTCCCGGTATTAAGTCTCCAGACTTACCCTCATTCTGGGGTGCTTCAAGGGTGAAGAATGGCCGATTCCATCCTCCCTTCCCCCTTCCCAAGGCACCCTTAGGCGACTGGATTGGAATTAGCTGTGTCCCTGTGAGCCAGGAACTGGCACCCCCCCCCCATTCTTCCTATGGGTATTTACTGGGAAGTAATTTCCACACAGTTCAGTGAGGTTACTCCCCAGGTGAGTGTGCCTAGAATTACAGCCTAAGAGGGTATGAATAACTATTCCAGATAAACTAAATTGAGCAATATCAAGGGCCTTATCTTGCATTACTGGTGCAAAGTCAGAGGAAGGGAGTCCTGAGAGAAAGAGGCTTCCTAAAACATGAAGGGGGGTGGGGAGAAGAAGAAGCATGTGTGTGTCTTCGTGGAATTTTCTGTAGGCTTTAATTTTATTTCCAAATGAAATTTGGACACAGAGAGCCAGTGTGGCGTAGTGGTGAGAGTGTTGGACTGGGACTCGGGAGACCCGGGTTCTTCTAGTCCCCACTTGGCCATGAAACTCACTGGGTGACTTTGGGCCAGTCACTGACTCTCAGCCTAACCTACCTCACAGGGTTGTTGTGAGGATAAAATGGAGAGGAGGAGGATTATGTAAGCTGCCTTGGGTTCCTTGCAGGAAAAAAAGGCAAGGTATAAATATAATAAATAAATAAATAAATAAATAAATAAAATCCTTTTAAGCAAAGAACGCATGCTTGCTAGATCAGGCCCAGGGTCAGGTATACAGTTTCCAGCAGTGGACAGTCAAATACCTCTGAGTGTTGGCACGCTGGCTATAAAGGCAGCAGCCTCAATCTGTTGCTTGTCCCCAAGATTTGCTGTTCAGGTCACGTGTTTGGTGCCTCTGCCCATGGAGACTTTATTTAGCTATCACTGCCAATAGCCCCCATTAGACAGTCCTTCATGACTTTCTCTAATCCCCTTTTAAAGCCATCTAAGCTTAGTGGCCATCCCTACATCTTGGGGTGCTGAATAAAATTAGAAAGCCAGCTCACTCTTGGGAATGCCTTGCATAACATGTTTGTTAGTGATTATAGCATCATGTGAGGAGAATTTGCATTGTGAATGGGCCCTCAGTCACCAATACAGCTCCATGGGGAGCACCTTCAAATGTGGGCCCACGGCCTCCAACTTGGTGCTGCTTTTCAATAGAATCAAGCCATTATTAAGCGATGGACAGGCCTGTGTGAGAATCAGGCCAAAGCCTGCAATGATGTCTTATTAGGTTGTGGGGACAACAAACTTGGATGCCTTTCTGTAGTGAATGAGCCCTTCAAATCACGGTCACAGCGGCAGGGGAACTCAGGCACTGCCCTCTGGCTTTAAGTCAGACAATCCAGCTCTGTGTTCTTTATGTAGACCCGAAAGTGTGGTAATCCCTGCAAGACTCAGGTTGTCAGGAACTAGCTTACTGGAGGACCACCTTGAGAACCTGAGGTGAGAAGCAGGATGAGTAAGTGGATCACCAGCAAGTTCCCAGGCCACTGTTCTCAGTACACTTCCTGGAGGACCTTCCAGATCAGTGTTCTCCAACTTGGGTCCCCAGATGTTTTTGGCCTACAACTCCTGCATGCCCCAGCCTGTCCCCACCCACCCTGTCTAAACATGAATAGGCTTGCACCCTAAATATCTCTAACTAGGGCCACGTTTACTCCAAATATCCTGGCTTTAGGGTAGAAGTCATGATTGATGGAGCGGACCTTGCTTATTCTTAGCAGCACTGGAGGCAAGGGGTTTATGCAGCTTGCTTCATACTGATGTCTCTAGAGCCAGAGTGTATGGGCACGATCCAACAGGAACGTCTCCAGTTTAAGTATTACTGAAATGAGAGTTCTGCAAGAATGCAACCATGCAGTGCTGCAGCTAGGTAGTTTTAGACTCTGGATGTAATGGTCTTAGGGGCAGGTGCTCTCTCGATGGAAACGTTCATTGCTTCTCTGACTTCAAAATGTGGTGAGGCAGCCCTGCTGCCTTCTGAGACCCCTCCTGCTGAATCAGGCCCTGGATGTCTGCTCACACCTGTGCACCTTCCCCTCTTTTCGAGTGGGCCTACTTTGACTGGCACTAATCTACAGCGACCATTAAATCTTAATTCCTCCCATGGAAAGGGAAGTCCTTCTTCCTGATGGCCTTCTCCAGAAAACCAATGCGGTGATCCTGAAATCAGATGCTAGTTTGAAAACAGAATGGACCCCCGTTCCACCCTGCTTAATAGGACCGCGGGTCAGGTTGCAAAATGAGTAAGCATCTCTGCCCAAGATGAAGAGGCATTTCAGCTTTCAGGAAGGTTCGTTCAATTTTATATTAAATATCTGATGGAAGATAAAATTCCAGTGGTGTCACTGATAGTAGCTAAATTTCTATCTTTAGCATTGAGAAGATGAGAACAACTCACAACAACACAACTCGCTATTTAAAACTGGAGGGATCTCACATCCTGGGACTGACTTGTGATTATTGGAATGAAATATAATTGTTTCTGTGTTATACCTTCTGCTTCCTTTGAGATTCTGGTGTACTCTATACTTTATTTATTTTTGGGTCTATTGACTGCAATACATTTGATTGATTGATTTCAGCTTTTCCTAGACCGTCCTTAAGAAATTCTCTTGATATTTGGATTATCTTATCCATATAAGACAAGCTTGCCAGGCTGCTATCCTGAGAAGGCTCTTAGAGGCTTAGGAGTTCTTCCAGGTGCAACTTTTCACTCACTGCGGAACAGTGGGGGGGGGGGGACCTACACAGGGTGCAATCCTATGCATGTTTAGACAGAAAAAAGTCCTACAACTGCTGGCTGGGGCATGCTGGGAATTGTAGGACTTTTCCCTGTCTAAACATGCATAGGATTGTGCCTTTAGACTGCAGTCCTATACCCACTGACTTAGGAGTAAGCCCCATTATTTCAGTGGGACTTACTTCTGAGTAGAGAAGATTTTACTGTAACACCTGCTTTTTCTATTTTTAAAATGAATTTAATTTCCTTCTGACCTCACTGTTTACAATTCTCCCACCATCATATGTACTATATATAAACCTGAAGCGATCTATAATACTGCATGCATCTGATGAAGCAGACTCTAGTCCATGAAAGCTCCTGCCAGAATAAATGTGTGGGTCTTTAAAGTGTTGCCAGACTCTTTGTTGTTTTTAAAGCACAAAATAAAACAAATCAATTAGACCATAAGAACAATGGTATTGTGTGAACACAGAAGGTACAGGAATAAATAAATAATCACTGGTGAGAATCCATTTATAAACACCTATACATCAAGTTAAAATCCTCAAGGTACAAACAACCATGTAACGAAGAATACATATTACATATGGTATACACAACAATGCTGTAATGAACACAGAGTTGCTATTTAAGAAACTGCTGTAATATTGGACAATTGTATATTGCTACAAAATATGACGAAAGCTCCAGATTGTATTTTCAGATGTGTTCTGTTCCAGAATGACAAACCGATTACCTTATTTTCTTTATCTATCCCCAGCTTGTTCCTCCCAATTATGGTGTTCTCTGAGACCTTCAAAAAATGGCAAACATGCTCCAGTAAAACTAATTGCCAAAGGTAATTCCTAATTAGGAAAATATATATTCCTAATTTTCCAAAGGTTTCTGAGGTGACCCTTACAATAAACACTGGAGAGACAGAAAGCTGTAAGCATGAAAGAGGTAATCCAGGGCTGTTCCTGTAATATGTATTCTTGATTACATGGTGGTTTTTACCCTGAGTATTTTTACTTGATGTACAGGTGTTGATCAATTATTTATTATTGATCAATAATTTATTATCAATAATTATCAATAATTTATTATCAATTATCACCAGTGATTATTTATTTATTCATGTACCTTCTATTTTCACGCAACACAATTTTTCTTATGGGACATTGATTAGTTTATTTAGTATCATCACTTCATGGACATCTTCCTTTTGATTGGATTTGGCCTTTTTAAAAGCACAGCGAGATTCCTTCCTTTCTCTTCCTGCCCACTGAACAGCTGATCAGCTGCAGGTTTGGGAACAGGAAGGAGAACCTGGCGCCCTAATATTTTTCAAGTTTTCTAAATTAAAAAAAATATACATTTGAAGTGGGCAGGGAGTGGAGCTTTGTGGGTACTACTGGAGGTCCCCGTGGGCTCTGCATTGCAGACCCCTGCCATACTGGATCTGGAATACACCAAAACCCCATCATGGCCCGCTGTAACCTGTCTCAACAGGAGCCAGCCAGCCTCCTCTCAAAGGCCCCTACACAGGGAATGATGGAGATAACCCTCCACTGTTGCTTGCACCCAGAAACTAGTATTCTGAGGTATAATGCATCTGAACATGGAGGTTCTATTTTTAGCCATTGCTAGACCCATCCTCTATTCCAGTGTTCTCCAACCTTGGGTCCCCAGATGTTTTTGGCCTTCAACTCCCAGCGTGCCCCAGCCAGCATAGCTGGCTCGGGCATGCTGGGAGTTGTAAGCCAAAAACATCTGGGGACCCAAGGTTGGAGAACAGTGCTCTATTCATTTCCCTAACCCTGTGTAAGAATTGCCTTGCTGCAAAGGTCCACCCAGTCCAGGGATGAGCCACCTGTTGCCTTCTAGATGTTGTTGGACTCCAATTCCCATAAGTCCCAGCCACCATTGCAAATGGTAAGAGATTATGGGAGTTGAAGGACAAAACATACGGACACCCGGTTGCGGTTGCCTACCCCTGATCCAGTCCAACATTCTGTTCCAGGGTCCGAGGAAAACATACCAGGATCTTCTAGTTCTGATCTTGACCACCACCACAACACACATTACCCAGTAGAAAATAATTCACAGATCTTCAGATGTGAATGCATTTTTGGCAGCAGCAGAAGCATCTTCGTCCATCTGTCCATGATCTTTGTCAGTCTGATGATGTTTCTGAATACATGTGACAGTAGAAGATGTTGTGGGTGATGTGGAGAAAGGACAGCCATGTGGAGAGCAGGCCGAGAAGAGGCTTGAAGAGCACAGCCATTTTTGGGGGGGGGGACATGAGGAAGAGGGTCCCAGTGGAGCGGCTATGACTGGACCTTAGGGCCAAAGTTTAGGGTCCTCAAATGACTGCCCAGAGGGTGGCAGTGGCAAATAGGACCAGCATCAGGCATGCTGGGGACCGCGAGGGCTGCAGCATCTTTTCTATATATCCTTTTCTACAATGAAATGGAGCTTACAGTCATGCCTTGGATTGAGAGCATAATTCGTTCCGGAAACATGCTTGTAATCCAAAACAGTCCTATATCAAAACGAAATCCCCCCCTAAAAATTTGTACAGAGATTTTTAATTTAAGCCATACTACAGTACTTGTACTGCAAGACGTCGCTTGTATATCAAGTAAAAAAAAAATTAAATATTTTAAAAAATTTGCTTGTCTTGCAAAAAGCTCTCAAACCAAGTTACTTGCAATCCAAGGTATTACTGTATTTCCGAGTAAATGTGCAACCCTATTATGTTTATACAGAAAAAGTCATACAACTCCCAGCATTCCCCAGCCAGCATGGCTGGCTGGGGAATGCTGGGAGTTGCAGGACTTTTTTTCCTGTCTAAACATGCATAGGAGTGCACCCTAGATGTGTTTAGCATCCGGACAGTGGCAGCAAACTCCTTTTTATTCCTGTAGACACGGTGGTGCTATGCTTTAAGTGGGTTTAAAAGGCGAAACCACATGCTCAACCGTATTGCTTTTTTTGGGGGGGGAGGGGGTAACCCAAGGTTGGGAAAGTTTTTTGTTTTTTGCTCTAACATATCTGAAACATAGTAGCAGCTGTAAAGCATGGAAGGGATGTAGTAGGGAGAAGAGAAATGTCAATCGTGCGCTTCGCAAGTGAAGTAATATACAACATGGCCATCTAAAGCCCCGCCCCACCCCACCCAAGACCATCAAGTCCAGGGTCTTCCCTAGCCACACTCCTGATGGTTCCAGGGAGCTGGCCTCTGCAAGTGCCTGTTCGAAATGAACTTACAATTCCGAAGCCACATTTTTATTTTGAATGGGGGTAATTGCCAGCACACAATTTTATACAGCAACAAGGGCAAGGTAGAAGACAGCTAGGAATGAATGAATAAAAACTAATCATCATAATCACAATAACAACAACAATAATGGATATTTTATAAGTATCACTCCAGTAGTCCTCCCATTCTGTCAGCTGGTATTCTGCGTAATCCTATGCATGCTGGGAGTTGTAGGCCTTTCCCCCCCTCAGCCAGCATGGCTGGCTGGGGCATGCTGGGAGCGGCAGGTCTTTTTATTTTCAGCCAGCATGGCTGGCTGGGGCATGCTGGGAGTTGTAGGCTTTCCCCCTGTCTAAACATGCATAGGATTGCGCCCTTACATAAAGTATAGGCAGAGGAAGGGCCATAATTACCCTAAAATTATTTTCCAGCGCACTGTCAGAAATATTCCTTGCGCTAGGTATTAATAATTCGCAGCTGGGCTGCGTGGAAAGAAGTGGGGGCAGCAGGAGGTGGAGAGTAGATTTAGGAGGGTCGAGCTGTCCAGGTGAGTTTTCTTCCAGGGCTCTGGGACAGACTGAGCGGCGCCTTTTCGATGCCCCCTCCTAATCCCCCCCCCTCACGCTTCCTTTTTGATTTGTAGACCTTTTGCCCTAACGGAGACACGCGGCGTCCTTAGCCGAGGTTGCGAGTCGGGATCGGGGGGCTAAGCAGCGATCCGAGGGCTGTCTTTGAAGGACGGTGTAAGGAAAGGGAGACCTATGAGACGGAAGAGTGCCCGAGTTTTCGTGGAGGGTGAAGAAGGAGGATCACCCTTCTGTCATTTTCTGAAAGGCAAACGGGCGCGAAGAGGCGAATAGACCGAGAGATGCCTGAACCAAGCGGAGACCTGGGTTCGAGTCCCTTCTCTTCCATGGACCCAATGGGAGGAGTTGGGCGAGCCACTCTTTCCCAGACCCCCTTCCGCAAAATAGCAACAACAACAACAACATTACATTCATACCCCGCCTTTTCCCCTCTTGCAAGGAACCCAAGGCGGCTTACAAGGTTCTCCTCCTCTCCATTTTATCTTCACAAGAACCCTGTGAGGTAGGTTAAGCTGAGAGTCAGTGACTGGCCCAAAGTCACCCAGTGAGTTTCATGACCAAGTGGGGATCCCTTAGGATTGCGCTGCAAGAACGAGCCGCACTTTTCCGGGGAGACCAAAATGTTGTTTTATTTATTTATTTATTATATTTATACCCCGCCTTTTTTCCTGCAAGGAACCCAAGGCGGCTTACATAATCCTCCTCTCCATTTTATCCTCACAACAACTTTTGTGAGGTAGGTTAGGCTGAGAGTCAGTGACTGGCCCAAAGTCACCCAGTGAGTTTCATGGCCGAGCGGGGACTAGAACCTATGTTGTTACCTATGTGCACACCAGTTGCTGGCGGGCGGGCGGGTGCTGTTGTCCTCTTGTCCTGCTTGTGGGATCCCGTGGGCAGCTGGTTGGCCACTGTGTGAACAGAATACTGGACTAGATGGACCCTTGGCCTGATCCAGCAGCGGCTCTTCTTATGTTCTCATGTTCAAGCTCCAAAGGGCTGAATTTGGGGCCCGGAGGGTTAGTATCCATCAAAGCACCCCTCCCCCCTCCCCCCAGCAAGTCAGAGGAAGGGGGGTGTCATCCGAAGAGCCCTGCGCCCAGGCTCTGGGTGAGCTCCCCTGGGATGCCGCCCTTGCCCCACCGGAGGAGCGAAATAAAGATTGCGAAGCATTTTTGCGAATTCGAGGTACGAGAGCGAGACGAGAGCGATCAAAATAATACAGAACGTAATAATTAACCTTTGGCAGGCACCCACTCGAGGATGCTCCCAAATAGCTTACTCCGCACGGAAAACCTGGGATGTAATTGTATTACTTCCAGGCTTCTCGATTTATATATAGTAAAGTGTATGTGTACAGACACATACATACATACCCCCCACCCACCCCCGGACACACGCACAAACAAACACACGTATTTGATATAGGAAGTAAATCCGTTAGTGATGGAGCTGTAAGAAACATTGTAATGTGGACACACATATACCTGTGCGTATGCATGCGTGTGTACTTTACTGTGGGTTGGATCAAGGTGTCATACTTAGAGTAGTGCCACTGAAATCAACAAGACTTAAGTTCCATTGATGTCAATGGGTCTACTCTAAGCACGACTAAGCCTGGATCCAGCCCACAGGAAAGTACACACAGACGAACACTTAAGACCCATTGATCTCAATGGGTATACTCTAAGTATGGCTAGATTCCGGTCCCACCTCGTTCAAACATCTCACCTCGGCCAGGACTCGGGGTGAGGGCCTCAGGGAAACCTCTTATCCTTTTCCTCTCCCGCAAGTGGTGAGGGTGTTGGACTGGGACTCGGGAGATCCGGGTTAATAGTCCCCGCTCTGCTATGTAACTCACTGGGTGACTTTGGGCCAGTCATGGACTCTCAGCTTAACCTACCTGACTACCTCACAGGGTTGTTGTGAGGATAAAATGGAGAGGAGGATGAGGATTATGTAAGCCGCCTTGGGTTCCTTGCAGGAAAAAAGGCGGGGTATAAATATAATAAATAAAAAAATAAAAATAATACTGACCTCTTCCAGGACAGCTTTAGGGATTGCCTAAAGGCGCTTTGAGCAGTTCAAAAGCGCTTTATAAATACCGAGGAGGAATATTATTTTAACTGAACCTGCATTTCGGATATCTTCTGAAAGCCGGGTGAGTCTGTCCCCTCTCTCTAGCTCTGAGCTGCGTCTGCTGCCCTGGAAGCAGCAGATGGGAGGACATACAACTTTCAGAAGCCGCGTTTACTCCCGAGAGGAGGAGGAGGAGGAGGAGGAGGTGGTGGTGGTGGTGGTGGTGGTGGTGGAGGAACAGCGTCTCCCTAGGCTTTCTACAATGACATTTAGGGCGCAATCCTATGCATGCTTAGACTGAAAAAAGCCCTACAACTCCCAGCATTCTCCAGGCAGCATGCCTTGCTGGGGAATGCTGGGAGTTGTAGGACTCCCCCCCCCCCCGTCTAAACATGCTGCGTAGGATTGTGCCCTTAACAACTTTTTCACATATCACCTCTTGCTTGTGGCAGCTGGCTGGCCACCATTTGGAAACTGGATACTGGGTCCGAGCCCGCGCGGCTCTTGTGTTCTCAAGGTGGCAATTTTTTGCAAATAATATATATTTTTTAAAAATGCGAGAGTTGTCCACCCTCCCTTTTTCTATGGTTGGCTCATCCAGAAAGTCACTGCTGTCTTCCTTTACCAAGGCTCGACATATTAGACGTTTGAGCTTAAAAAGACATTTGAGTTGCAAAAAAAATACGGGCACGGCAGGGTTCAGGCAAAGTGAAGCGCCTTAGGGAGCAATCCTAGGGGTGTTTAGAAGGAAAAAAGTCCCACAACTCCCAGTATTCCCCAGCCAGTTGGCTGGGGAAGGCTGGGTGTTGCAGGATTTTTTTTTCTTTCTAAACACCCCTAGGATTGCGCCCTTAAAATCCTGTTTATTCTACACACCAAAGATTTAAGTGTGTTCTTCTAATCTCCCATTGAAATAAATGGGACGCGTCGCCCGCCTCGGAAGTAAATCGCTTTGCCTTTAATGGGAAGTTTAGGACAGGATTGCATTCTTAAAGGCCAAGCCCCATTGAACTCAATGAGACTTATTTCCCAGTAGGCATGTATAGGATCGCACTGTTACAAGTACTTCGTTTTGGCCAGATCGTGGTTTGTCTTTTTATTTTTTAATTTTTTTACTCTGCCTAACAGCGCAATCCTATACATTTCTACTCTGAATTAAGTCCCATTGAATTCAATGGGGCGTATTCTCAGGTAAGTGTATATAGAATCACACAGCCTCAGTCTTGTGAGCATTGACTCAGACGGGCTAACCCGAGAGCTGAAATCCAGTTCCCTCCCTGAAATTCCATGCAGAACAGTCAAACAGAAAATTCAAAATGCGAACGCCTGATATTTCTCGATTTGTCTGATCGCCCTGCTCTATCAGCAATTTTGGATATTGAAAACCTGAGCGACAATCGTCTCTCCCCCCCCCCACTCCGGTCCCCCGCCCCAAATTACTTCCTGGCATGGCAGCACGGCGCGTGTGAGTTTTATAACGTGGATCTGTGCAGTATATGTTGCACGTGAAGTTTTAGAGTCACATTTACTCACTGCGCGGTTCAGCATCATGCAGCTCATGTACATGAATGAATAGCCTGTTGTGGAATACAGCAGCAGTCGTGAAATGAGGCCTGGGCTGCTCAGTTAATAATGATGTATAGTTTTATAGGACATGCACGCCCACTCTGCAACATAAATTACACACGCAGGTCTTCCTAGGCTTTCTGTGTTGGCAACAGCTGTGGTCTTATATTATGTGTGTGTGAAATATTATGTAACTGGACAACGTATGCAAAATGCCCTTTTTTGTTTCGGGGAAATAATGCTTTTATGATGTTCATATAATTTCATACAGATGTTAAAAGAATCGGGTCCCGTGCGCAGGCGCCCGCGTGTGTGTGTTTATTTGTTTATTTATATTTATTATATTTGTATCCCACCTTTTTTCCTGCAAGGGACCCAAGGTGGCTCACATAATCCTCCTCTCCATTTTATCTTCACAACGATCCTGTGAGGTAGATTAGGCTGAGAGTCAGTGACTGGCCCAAAGTCACCCAGTGAGCTTCATGGCCAAGTGGAGTGGACTGGAGACTAGAACCCGGGTCTCCTGAGTCTCAGTCCAACACTCTTAACCACTACTCCACACTGGCTCTGTATGTGTGTGTATGTGATTTACTAACAATTTCCAGAGGGTAAATAGTACTAACCATAAACAGTGTTTGTCTTAGGGAGACACAAGGCGGATTCTATTTTTATTTATTTATTTATTTATTTTGCCTTTGATGTCACAGTGTGGAATATGCGCCCCCAAAAGATGTTTGTAGGTTATCCATTGACAAGTTGAGGAGATGGGCGACGCTCGATATTGTGTTCAAAATCAAAGCAATCGTGATTTGTACTTCCCACCAAACAGTTATACACACACTCACGCGCCCGCACAGATTACGACCGGGGGCGCAATTCAGCGTCGGTTCAGCGTTAACAGTGATCTGAGCGCGCATTCAGCTGAAGTCAATTTAGCACCTCGACCCCTAGCCCGGAATTCATTTAAATGTGGTTGTTTAATCCCCTTGATTTTACTGGAATGTATTCATTCCCTCAAGAATGAGGTGCCACTCGATTTTATATCTCGATGTAGTTATGATTAAGATATTTGCCTGTCAGTCTGTCGGTCGGTTTGTTAAAGAGATCTATGGACCTGCGTTTTCCAGGAAAACTTTTTTCTTTAATTGACCAATCTGTAGTCTAGTCACTGCAAACCAGCTCCAGAACAAGAGATCTACGGAGTAATAGATCAACCCTGACAACAACAACAACAACAACAACAAATATGGTATATCAAGGAAACCATCCGATTTGCACTTCTGATCTCGCACATAAAATCATGAAGTGTTGTTGTACCGAATGTGGGTACAGCTGTCTGTGTTCCAAGGGCTTTGGCCACAATCGTATTGAAATTGGGAATTACTTCCGAGTAAACATGAACAGAATCGGTCCTGTCTAATTTCCCATTTATTTCCTGTTTCAAACGCCAAGTAGATCAACTCGAATACCGTGACCGGTGGGGCGGGGGAATTATTCTAGAGAAGAAGAAGAGACAGCCCGATCCCGAACTCCGCTGAGGCCGAAGGACTTGCATGATCCCAGCGGACCGAATGTGCAATGAGGACATCCGACCAGGTTAAACGCCGCATGCTTCGTCTTAACCGGGTCGGGGATCGGGCTCGTAGCGACAAAGGCTTGGAGGTTTAAAAAACGGCCAGTATAAATCGCCTAATCCGCAGGCCGCTAGTTTAAAAACGCCCCGATCGAAGTCCTCCTCGCCGTCTCCCGAAATAAATCGGTTCTACACGGAAGTTGTGGACGCGGAGGCGTAGCTCAGTTCGAAACACGCAGAACAGCGCAGACGTTTCCCGATGAAATTGACTCAACAATATAAAATTAGCCAGGAAACTGACAAAATCGCAGCCTGCGTGTTGGAAAATTAAGTTCGTAGGGTAAGCAGACTTTTTTTTTTTTTTTTAATAAAAAATCAAAAATCTGGTGAATCAACCGAGGACGCCAACTTTCTCCCCACCCCAACTGCCCAGAGATTTTTAAAAACCTTCCCCACCCCTCTACCTGTCCAGGGTAGTTTTTCTGGGCGTTTTGGCTGAGGAGGTCCTGTTTTCAGGTGCCTCTTGAAATCGACAAGCGAGGAGGGACCATCCGCCCGTCATCAACGACAGAAATCAAGAGAAGATGCTCAGGAGGAGGAGGAGACACACAGATATCTTATTTGGGAGGTGAAAGAGAATATTTTTGGAAGAGATAAAAGATCGGTGGAGGACAAGACAAGAGAGAGAGGGGCGGGGAGAGAAAGAAAGAGTTTGGGGAAAGGAAGACGAATGATACAGACTGGAGGAAAACAGCCTCTTGGGTTGGAAGGGGAGGTAACAAGCTTGGTGTGGGAAGGAGGGCGAAGAGCCGGAGAACTCTGCCTCTGGAAGGGTTAAATAAACAGATCGCCCAGCAGGAAGGAAAATGATATTTGTCTCCTGTGTGTGACTGGTGATGCGCCTGCGGCGACCCTTCTAACCCGAGGAGAATCGTTTGGTGCGCGAGGGTGTCAAACCGGGCTGAGCACCCCACAAAGCGCGTTTCCTCGAGCTCCCTCCCTCCCTTTTCGTAGTAGGACAACGGGAATCAGAACGCACGGATCGCTTCCTTGGAGCACTCGCTTTCTGGCCAAATCTCAACACCGCCCGCCCCCACGAAACAAAATTATTACGATCATGATGCCTTTTAAACCAACCTTCTTCAACCTGGCGCCCTCCAGATGCGTTGGACTACAGCTCCCAGCATCCCCCAGCCAGCCACGGGATGCTAGGAGCTGTAGTCCATCACATCTAGTGGGCACCAGGTCGGGGACGGCTGCCTCAAACCTGAGGGGTCCCAGTCCAGAGAAAGCTAATGGCGCATAAGGCTGAGATCCTATGGGCACGCTTGCCTGGGAGCAAGCCCCATTGAAGCCAGTGGGGGTCTGCTTGCGAGTAAAACAAGCCTAGGATCGGACGGCACTAAGATCCATGGGGCCCAATTAAAGAACGCACCGCGCAATCCTATCCTAACCGCGTTCACTCAAACAGAATTAAGTTCCTCTCCTAATGGGAATTACTCGCTAGCGTAAATTAAGGTCGCTTCCCCGACAGCCACCCTGATTTCTGTGCCTGTTTAGTAAGTCCCACCGGTTCAAGGGGGCTTACTCCCAAGTAGGTGTGCATAGGATTGCAGCCTGAGCGAGCCACTCCCGGTCGGGTTGATTTCAATATGGGATTTTAAGCGCGGCTCCTTTTCGCTGTATGGCGCCCGGTTCGTTTAAGGATGAGAGACACTTCGGGAGGCCCGACCCGCGTGCCAAGAAACGGGGGCGGGCGAATTTTTCGAGAGATGATTAGAAGACGGAAGGGGGAAGAAATATGGGGAGAGGAAGGGTGGGGCGTGGGGGAAGAACAGAGCGACAGAAGCGAACGAGTGGGAGGGACGCGAGCGAAAGAGACCCACGGCTTTGTGTAGAAATCAGAGAGCATTTCAAATGTAAGGCGAGCCCCAAATTTCGGAATCGGTGGAAGACACAGAACGTGGGAATGGGTCCCGTTGGCTCTCGTAGAAAGTGCGTGTCACGTAGGGTTCTGCTCAGATTCGTGGCCATAGGCAGGAAGGGAGCGGCTTACTTTAAAGGTGACAGTTAGGAGGCATGCTAAGCTGGCTGGGGCTGATGGGACTTGTAGGCCAACACAATCTGTCCGGAGGGCTACACGTTCCAGTGTTCTCCAACCTTGGGTCCCCAGGTGTTTTTGGCCTACAACTCCCAGCATGCGCCAGCCAGCTACGCTGGCTGGGGCATGCTGGGAGTTGTAGGCCAAAAACACCTGGGGACCCAAGGTTGGAGAACACTTGCTTAGTGCCATTTCCATCTTTACTCTGGGGCCCCTTTTAGCCTCCGTATATTGCGGACGATCTATAGCTCCTCCAATGGGAACATCTTCTACACAATCTTCTTTAGAATTTCCTCCTTTATCCCGGAAGACAATCTTACTCGGTCACGAGTGATCGCCTGATGATGATGACGATGATTGCGGACTATTCTTATACTCTCCCAATGAAGGAACAATCCTTCTGAGTAACGTGGCCAAATGATAACATTTCCTAGCTTGTGAAGAGGTGTTCAGCCATGAAGTCTCCTCACTTTAAATGTTCAACAGTTTTGCTGGATTTGGGGGTTTTAAGGGGTGGTGGTGGTGAACCAGGTACAATATACAGTCAAAGTTAAGCTCTGTTAAATTTCATTAATTTCAAAGACTGTTAAGCATATGCTTATGGCTTCCACTGAATGCAACAGGACTTAAATAGTGCAACCCTATTTAACTATTCAGATGTAAGCCCCATTCAGTTCAATGGGACTTACTCCCAGGTAAGTGTGTATAGGTTTGCAGCCCAGAATCCTTAACTTTGGCTGGATTATGCCCAAGATGTATTCTTTTGGCAGTTAGGCGCCATTATTGCAAAAGAACTCACCATCAAGGTTTAAGATTTAGTTTAAAAGCAAGGGGGGGGGGGAGAGACTCTATCTAAAATTGCTTTTCAAAACAAGCATGATTGGAAACTTTTTTTTGAAGTTTCATAATATGAATCATATTTCTGCACGTTTGCCTAATGTCAAACGTGTGTGTGAAATCATCAGGGTCAGGCACTTGGAAATCTCAATTTCTCATTGAGACAATTGGGATTTACTTTCATGTAAATGTGTTTAGCCACAAATGTGTTCAGCCACATTCAAGCGCTTCAGTAGTATTGGCAGTGGCAAACGAAGGTCATTGGGAACACTGGGTGAATAAGAAGTCAGGTTATATAATGGCAAATATGAAAGTAAACAACAGGGGTCAATTACTCCTGATGAAAGCCCCACTTTACTTTTGCTTCCTTTGGGACTGGCCAAATTTTAAATGGACATTGGGGAGAATCACAGAATCACTTTGTTATTCCATACAGCCTGCCATGGCTTTATAGTCTGAAATCTAGCCTGCTCCTGACACTGATATTTTAGATACATTTATTGGAGCTTAATAAGCAGATCTAACATGTTTTATTAATAATGCTTTATTAAGCAGGGCAGAGAACTTTGCTGTGGGTTTTTAATGCCCAGCCTGAGGGTAAATAATGGAATCACAGCATTGTGGAAATCATGATCTTTCGCAAAAACCCTACGCACTATCTACACCCTACTTGCGGTGGACTTCTTGGAAAAAAATGGAAAAAGTGGGTTGTGGTGTGGATTATGGCTCAGGTTATGTTGAAAAGAACAACAGCAGGAACACATGTGCACACCGCTCATGCGCCAAGTGCACCCACCCACAGCACAATGCTCTTGCACTGGGCATATCTGAAATTTGTATTGATCAAGATGCTCCAGCAGCCACAATGAAGCACCTTTCAGTTCCAGTGATTTTCATGGGAGAATTAAGCACATGCTTACTTGGGATTGCATCCATTTAGTAAAAATAAATTAAAATAAATAAATAAATAAATAAATAAATAAATAAAAGGTGGACAGTATACAGGCCTGTGGCTCATGCTGGCTCAGCTTGTCTGAGCGTGGAAAGCTAAGCAGGGTCAGGCCTGGCTATTACTTGGATGGGAGACCCCTCCTCTAGTTTCCTGCATTGAGCAGGGGGTTGGACTCGATGGCCTTGTAGGCCCCTTCCAACTCTATGATCTATGAATCAAAAAGCAACTTTAAAGCATTGCAGCATGTGGGCAAAGCACACCAGATCTTTCCATAATGAACTTAAGGCCCAAGTCACACACACAACACGTTTAGATGTATATGTATCCCAAAGATGATTTCTGAGGACACTTAAAATGTAACAAGCGACCGTGTCCAACAAGACTTTGCAATTATGCATTATTATAAGTATAGGCAGGGCTTTTTTTCTGGAGAAAAGGGTACCGGAACTCTTGGATTACATTTCCTCGGGAGTAGATGGCGATTAAATTGTAATGCAATTAATAGAAGAAAAGGTGCTGGAACTCAGTTCCGGTGAGTTCCACCAGGAAAAAAGCCCTGAGTATAGGTACATTCACCAGGTAACCAAGATTGGCCACAGCTTCCTCTTGAGTGCACACTTCGTGTCAAATGGCTCATGTACAACCCAATCCAGTTGAACAGAGCCGGTGTTGCATAGTGGTTAGAGCAGGGCTCTCCAACCTTGGGTCCCCAGATGTTGCTGGCCTACAGCTCCCAGCATACCAAGCCAGCATGGCTAATGGCAAGAGATTCTGGGAGCTGTAGTCCAGCAACATCTGGGGACCCAAGGTTGGAGAGCCCTGGGTTAGAGTGTTGGGCTAGGACTGGGGAGACCTGGGTTCTAGTCTCTGCTCGGCCATGAAGCTCACTGGGTGACTTTGGGCCAGTCACTGACTCTCAGCCTGACCTACCTCACAGGGCTGTTGTGAGGATAAAATTGATCATGATCCTTGGAGGAAAGACAGGATATAAACATAACAATCAAATAAATAAACAAAGGATGATTTGATGATGATGCCACGTAGATGCTCCATAAAAAAGGAGTGAACAAAGAGTGTCAGTTCCAAAGTAAACAAACAGAGTAGAAGCACACCCAGATCACATAATATGATCTCTTTTACAATATCCATTACCTCTCCCTCTTTTCTTTTCTTAAAATTTAGCTGACAATACATGGAAGCCAGTTATTTTTAAGTTGTGAGGTTTTTTTTTGGGGGGGGTGTCAAATTTAATTTTCAGCTATTTTAGCAAGCTGCTTCGAGAAGTTTTAGTTATAAGATGGGGGATACGATGAAAAAAAGGAATTTTGTGAGTTCAAAAAACTGATCCAGCCAAGTTAAGCACTTCCAAGTCCCATTGATTTCAGTGGAAAAAGTGTACAGCTGTATTTCTCAGAGATAAACTCAGTTGAGTTGAATGGGACTTACAGAGGAATCCTAACCAGGCTTATTCAGAAGTTAGACCCATTGAGTTCTGTGGGGCTTAGTCTCAGGAAAATATGTATAGGACTGCAGGATTGTTACCTTAAGGATATGCTTAACTCTTTCTTTGATAATCAATGAGACATAAAATAACTTTCATTTCAATGGTGCTCCTGATGTTACACCTGATCCACAATCATATTAAGATGAAATGTTGGGATTGAAGCTGATTTTTGTTCCATTTCTGATTAATATGTGTACAGCCCATGAGCTACAAGTCCTGTTGGGATAAATTGGACCTACTCAAGAGCACATTAATGCTCTGGTGCATTCCAATGGGGCACGCACAAGAAAAGTTCCAGACTCTGTATCCATAATGCTAACATGCAAGTAAGTTCAGAAAAGTTACTAGTCCACAATGTGTGTGTGTGTGTATAAGAATAGATTATTTTCCAGTTTAGAAGAGCTTCTCTGCCTGGTGACTTTGAGATTATTATTTTTAGTTACCCCAGGTAAGTAGATGAGCAGCAATTTACAAACCATTCATAAGATGTAAGTAAGGGCAATGCTAACAACAGATGGGATTCCTTTTTGTTACCATCTGTACCCATTGGTCACTTATTCAGAAGTGGGAGGGGCTTATCTTTGGCTGGTGTCAACAGCTCCTCTCAGCAGCTGCCTCCTGGTGGCTGACATCTTAATTTCCCAGAATGCCTCAGATCAGCCTTCCCCTACCTGGTGCCCTCCAGTTGTTGTTGGACTATAACTCCCAGCATTCCTTGGAGCTGCCCCAGATGGTACATCATTCCATGAAAAAAAAAATGGTGGCTGCTAATAGGAGCCATACTTTTTTTTCTTCAGAATACCCTTGAACAATGCAAGACCCCAGGCATTCTTGGAAAATTAAATGGCTGATGCCAGGAGGCAATCTCTGAGAGAACTTCTGTTGCTGCCACCACCACAATAGATATCACTACGGGTGGCAAGAAAAATGTGCAAGAAAAGGGATAAAAAATAAAAAGCCATGAACATGAATATGAGTACTAAAAACAAATAAAATAATATGGAATGGATAATGAAACAAATGTGATATTTACAAATGAATAATGAAACAAATGAGGTCTTTTATCATGACATCGAATAGAATAACAAAAGGAACATTAATTTTCTTGCATGCCACTAATTCAGATGAGCATTTAGCGGGTGTGGTATGCATGTAACCACTTGGGAAGGTGTAGAGATGACCGTATTAACACCAATGTGAGCTCTTGCATGCTGGGTGGCTTCGCTATCCTGCCACATAATTAGGAGAATTTTACCATACCTCAACACGTGCTAGAATTTGTGGCAATGCAGTGATTTGCCAGGGCTGCTTCCTGACAAGTGATATGGAGACTTTCCCCCACACATTCGGGGGGCAGATGTGTGAGAATAAAAGGTGTGATCAGTCATCTGTATGACACCTTGTTGTAGGGGGCAAATAAATATGGTCAGATTGCATCCTGGGTGGGCCCAGAAATGGATTGGCCACATGAGCAGCAGAAAATTCACCCAAATTACCCCCTCCCAATAATTGGGCAAAGAAGTTGACACTAGTGAACTTTGGCCTTCCCCAGCCTGGATGCTTCCAGGGGGTGTTGGACTACAGTTCCCCCAGCCAGCAGGACCCTGCTGGCTGGGGGATGATGGGAGCTATAGTGCAACACATCTGAAAGACACCAGGTTGGCGAACATATGAGAGCCAGTGTGTGGCATAGTGGTGAGAGTGTTGGACTGGGACTGGGGAGATCCGGGTTCAAGTCCCCACTCAGCCATGAAGCTCACTGGGTGACATTGGGCCAGTCACCGACTCTCAGCCTAACCTACCTCACAGGGTTGTTGTGAGGATAAAATGGAGAGGAGGAGGAGGAGGAGGAGGAGGAGGAGGATTAGGTAAGCCCCCTTGGATTCCTTGCAGGAGGGAAAAAAAAAAAGGCAGGATAGAAGTACAATAAAATAAATAAATAAATATTAGTTGAACCAGTCTGAGGATCCTTCTCCTGATATTGAGTGTGCTGTTTTCGGCTACAGAAATGGTAGCTGAGCTGTATACCTCTGCCGCTTGGATCCACGTACCCTTGAGACCGAGAGAGCGTGGGTGGGTGGGTTCCAGCTGCTCCCTATCTGTATTTATATAAAAGAGCCACATTTCCAGAAATGCATGTGTGTCCCCCCCCCTTTCCACATTACTTGATCCTCCACCCAAAAGCCAATAAAGCGGGGTACGGAGGGTGGAGAAGAAGAAGGTGGTGGCTATTTTGGTTTATTAACCTCTTTGCGGCCAGGTGAAAGGTTAAATTCACATGATTCATTGGAGGCCGGGAGACAGCACTTTGTTGCTAGGAGTTTGGGGAATGCGGAGGGCTCCGGCGAAGGAGTCTGACTAATCTTTAAGGGAGAGCGCCAGGCTCCTGTCTGACTGCTGCAGGCCCAGCAGTTCTGTGTTTCATTTCAGACTGTCAAGTCTCCTATCTCTCAGCTCACTCCCAGCTCTAGCCTTCTGCCAGGTCCTGGGAACGGTTTGCTCAGACAAATTTATAGATGCCGAGCGAGGTGGGGGTGGGGTGGGGTGGGGTGGGGTGGGGGGTAGTGGCTGTGCAGGGACGGAGAAGCACGCTCGGCTTGCTGTGGTTCGGCTGGGCCAGAAGCAAAGCTGCAGCCAGCCTCCTCTACTGTGGATGGCACATCGCCCTTTGAAGCCTGAGCAGAGTGACTGACACGCGCACAGGATCGGTGTGCTGGCTGTGTTGCCGGTTACAGGGCTGGCTGGCTGGCTGGCTGGCTGGCTGGCTGCTGCTGTTGAGCAGGGATATTGACTCTCAGACCCGCAGTGGCCCACATCTGGCTGGCCTGGTGTCCCAATCTGGCCTCCCCTGGTGCCCCAGATGACCACGCCTCCTCCTCCTGGCCACACCCCCTTCCCCCTGACCACTGATCCTTTGGTGCAGTGTTCTCCAACCTTGGGTCCCCAGATGTTTTTGGCCTACAACTCCCAGCATGCCCCAGCCAGCGTAGCCAAAAACATCTGGGGACCCAAGGTTGGAGAACACTGCTTTGGTGGTTTCTTGGCTTTTGCGCAGTTCTCTCCCCATTCTAAAAGGTTGAAATGCCTCTCCTAAGGCTTAGGTATGGGCAGCGAGAGCTTTCAGCTACAATGTGCTGGCATTTTTGGGTCTTTCTGGTATTTTTGGCCCTTCTTTTTTTTGTCCTCAGCCCCACCCACCAGTGGAATACGGGCCCCGAAGAACTTCTCCGAAATTGAATTCAGGGACTAGTTGCTGGTGTCACAATGTTTCTTAACCGTGTGTTGTGATATCCTTTTTCTTGCTGCTGTTTTTAGATGTGTGTGTGTGTGTGTGTGTGTGTGAAGGAATGAGCCATTTGGGGCTGGCCGAAGACCTTGGAGGCAGATAAGATGGTGCCCACTCCCATTCCATGTACAGAAGCTGAATCTTATTTCAACACTAGTAATGGGGCAGTGTCCTTCATTCCACCTGAGGGCAGGTTTTTATTGGGTTTTTTTTAAAAAAAATAAAGAATCTTCTGTCTTATTAATTGGGGAATGCCCTTTTTAATCAATCAATCAATCAATCAATCAATCAATGGGTTATGAATCAGTTAATTGGTCTGATCCAGCAGTGCTCTTAAGTTCTTAAGAGTACAATCCTATGCATATCTACTCAGAAGTAAGGCCCACTGCATTCAATGGGACTTGCTCTCAGGGTAAATGTTCATAGGACTGCAGCCTAAATGGATTAAAATCAATTGACCTACAAGTAGAATCCTAGGTACCTCTCCTTTGAATTCAATGGGACTTACTTCAAAGTACGTGTGCATAAGCTTGTGCTCTAAATGTTGCAACCCTATCGTGTGCCCCTAAATCAATGGGTTGTATCCAGCGTTAGTCTGAATTAAGTCAATGGATCTACTCTAAGTAGGACTAGCATTGGATACAACCCAATGTATTCAACATTGATTTATGCTACAACATTAAACACATTCCCAGAAGGGAAGCTATATATTACTCCACAATCTTGTGCACGTTTACTTGGAAGCAAGTCCCATTATGTTCCAAAGTCCCAAAGCGTATCTGTCACAATAAAACTGTTAGTCTTTAAGATGCCATGAGACTCCTTCAGTGCAATTCTTCTCATAAGTCGGTCCCTCCAAATTCCATGGGACTTACTCCCGGGTAAGTGCACTCAGGATTGCAGCCTTTGTTACATTTTTTTCATAAAAGGCATCCTCCTCCTCATCTTCCTCCTCCTCTACTGCTAGTGAGTCAGTGAGTGCTGACACTTTGTAGCTAAAAGGAGGCTTCTGAGAAAAAGGGAGAAGTATCTGAATGCTTGGGAGAACCCCAAGATTTGCAGAAGTAGAACAAACATCTTTAGGAAAGATGTGGCCCCCGAGGGGTCACCCATCCCAAGTGAGGCAGCCAGCCCCCCTCCAAGAAAAACTCAGTCCAGTGAAGACTGAACATGGTCAGTGGCCACAAAATGTTGAATGTCTGTTAGGGATGGGGAACAGAAAAGTGGGGTGGAGTGGAATGGAGTTCTTGGAAGAGGGTGTGGCTGGCTGGCTGGCTGGAACCCTGAACAAGAGCACTCCACTCTGCAAAAAATGTTTGTAGATCCCACTTGTTATATGTAATGCAATGTGTGTACATAACTGTTTCTTTCATTTCCTAATTCCTAGTGTGTTTGCCACGCAGTGGAATGTTGTATCTTGCTCGGTGCCTAAGGCTTTCCTGTTCACTCATCTCTCCCGATGAATGCCTTCCCACCTCATTTTTTCTCCAGGTTGTCTCACTTTCTTCTGTAAGTGTTGCACAAAAATCTGCAGATAGCTTTAAATTCTTTCCATCCCACCCCTTCTTTGGCCCAATTTCTCTTCTGATTGCATTCGTTATTCATTCACATCTATATCTTAGTCCACTTTCATCTCTCAGCCTATTTCTCTCACCTTTAATTTTTTTTAAATAAAACACCTTGATACTGCTGAGCATCATCTGGATCCTTGTGAAGGAGGTATGACTATGTGATTGAGGATGGCCCTTCTACTAGTGTGAGTGATCTAAACCACATTGGTTCTTCTCCAGGGGAATTTTCTTCCAGGCATGGAACTTCTCCGCTGATCTGATCCACCACAGGGTGTTACATTTGTTTTATTTATTAATTTGTGTATCTAGCTTGAGATCAGAGTTTTACCAGCAGAGGAACACATAAGTAATTTTCAGCAGCCTTCCTCAACCTGGTGCCCTCTAGATGTGTCAGACTACAACTGCCATCACCCCCAGCCAGCAGGCTCGTGGGTACACTGGTTGGGGATGATGGGAGTTGTAATCTGTCCGACACATCTAGAAGGCACTAGGTTGAGGAGGGCTGATTTATGATGCTGGTCACTAGGTTAAATGGCTACCAGATACATTCCTCTGTTAGCTATGATGAAACCTCCAGGCAAAGCGGTGGTATATCACTGAATATCAGTTGCTGGAGAACAACACTGAGAGAGAGCTAATGCCTGCTAGTCCTGGTTGTTGGCTTCCTAAAGGCAATGGTTGGTCACTGTGAAAAGCAGGATGCTGGACTAGATGGACATTGAGTCTTATCCAGCTGGGCTCTTCTTATGTTCTTAAGTGGAGATCATCACTTGTCCCAACGCTTGGTACTGTAGGATTTGAGCTGGGAGTAGGGATGGCCAAATCTGTCAATTTTGGTTTTTCAACCTTCCAATCTTAAATTAATTTCATCTTGATCTTTGAGAATTTCTCCAGTCTTATGTTCGGTTCAGCCTCAACTTTTTGAGAATGTTTTCTTTTTTTAAAGTTGGCATGAAAATCTATAAGCATGTTTGTGCACATTTCTCTGAATACATGCATTTTTGGATGCACCTTCTCCTAATGTACAAATG
This sequence comes from Shinisaurus crocodilurus, assembly GCA_021292165.1. NCBI lineage: Eukaryota > Metazoa > Chordata > Lepidosauria > Squamata > Shinisauridae > Shinisaurus > Shinisaurus crocodilurus. The sequence goes on along the minus strand of JAHFWL010000078.1, from coordinate 63,126 downwards.
TTCGATGCGTTTCTTGATTGGAGAATTCCATTGCAGAATTCGGACAAGTGCGAATTTGGGACAACTGAGTTTCGGTTTGCATATTGGTTCAAAAGTGCACCATGAGGTAGATTCGCATTAAAATGATTTATCCCCTCTGCCTAGCTGGGAGCGCTGAGGATTGGGCAATGGTGGAGGAGGAAAGTCCAGGCAGTTCGGGTTGGGATATTTTTTCTGCAAATCTCATCCCATCCTGTCAAACAGCCAAAACGTTACAGCCATTGGTAGATTTCCCATGCTCACCATTGGGAGGCACAAAGCTTTGGATTTCCAAATAATCTTGCTTTGGATTTGGGCCCCGAGCCAAATCAGGCCACATCAGAATCAGTGTGTGCTAAAGCAGGCTGTTTTCTGAACCACTGAATTGGCATCTGAACCGAATCTTGGAGTCAGTGCACACTCCCGGTATTCACACCATAGCCTAGAATCCTTCTGGGTCAGGGAACTAGGTGCTGCCAGAAGCCCAACCCTATGCCACTGTTTCATGTAGAGCTCCAGATCAGCCACACTCTTTTATTCTGGGCAACCTGTTGCTGAAGGAAGCCCCCAGGTTATTACTCTGTGTGCTACCAGGACTTGGGTCTGAGCAACAGTGCCCTGGGTCTCTGTGGTGTGGGGAAATAGCTGAGCAGGGTTGATTGTGAGTCCAGTTCTCCTAGCAATTTCCTTCACCGCTTGGCCAGTCTTTCTCATTTTGAAGACCAAGGCAACTGGGGTCAACTCCTACGAGACCTCCATTGATCTGTATCCATGGCTTCTTCCTGAGTTGAAGCTGAGGTCACTCCTGAATAGGCTGCCTTCATGAGCTTGTTGACCAAGCAGAATTTGCAAACCAAGACAGACATTGACAGACCTGATGCTGCATTTGACAAGGGTGAATGCTGAAATGATTTACAGTCCAGGTGCTGTTGTAAAAGCAAGATATTTGCCAGAGATTCCAAGGGAAGTTAAATTTTAAGCCTTAAGGCATTGGCTACTGGGATGCTTTTGGAAATGTCTATTTTTCACCTCAGGTTGCCAAATTCCCACCCCCACCCCCTTGGTCAGCCACCAGGATGGTACTCTGCATTGTTGTTTCTTTTAAATAAAAACAAGTGAACATAAAACCACAACCAAAAGCAGGATCTAGGTCAGCCTTCCCCAACCTGGTGCCCTCCAGATGTCTTGGACAACAACTCCCAGCATTTCCTGAGCACTGGCCATGCTGGCTGGGGCTGATGGGAAATGAAGTCCAAAATGTCTGGAGGGTGCCAGGTTGCGGGAGGCTGATGCAGGACTCCATATTGCCAGCCAACATTTTTGTAAGTAGAGGGCTTCAGGATTTTGCGATGGGAAACCTGGTCTCGAGCAAACACAGCCTGCACCAGAGTTGGCCCTGGGATGGTGCGGAGCTGGCAGGAGAGAAAAAGGAGGGCGATGAAAGAAAACCACATCCGTAGGTAATAGTCTCCATTCATCATAAGCCGATCTGGTTTCGAAGCCAGCTGCCATATTTCTCAACATTCAAAATGGCAGGAATGCACTGCACTCCTTGTGTGTCAAGCATATCGCTGCGAATGCATCCTGGGACCCAAATGTGATCAAACTTCATTGCGGATTTCTCTTTATCTTTGCTCAACTGCAGGAGCTCGCTCCATGACCCAAACATTAACAAATTTACTGTCGTGCTTGGCAGGATATTTATTGCTATCTGTTTGCTAGCTCAATTCATTTCAGAGCCACCAGTCATATTACAGAAGGCCCAATCTAGGGAGAAAATAATGAATATTGAAAGATTAAGTGAAGTGTACAAATAGATACACATTCAAAAACTATTTTTTTAAACAAGGTCTTCGTGCTGCTAACTAATTAAAGAGTTAGTTAGGGCTCAATCCTCTGCATGTTTAGACAGAAAAAAAGTCCTACAACTCCCAGCATTCCCCAGTCAGCCAGGTTGGCTGAAGAATGTTGGGAGTTGTAGGACTCTTTTCTGCCTAAACATGCAGAGGATTGCACCCGTAGTTAGTTAGTTGACCAGTCATTTGGCTTTTATTTACACAATATTGCATGTTATCGAAATCTCAGCATAAGTGGCTTTTTGAGGACATTGAATGGGCATTATCTCTCTTACATAAGATAATTTACAATCCAATAAACAAAAATGACAATACTTTGTTAGAAGGAAAACACACACACACACACACACACACGTATGTAATTCAATAAATGTATCTGGAATATAGACTATTCCCTATTACACTTAACACTGCAGAGCCAACATAAACAAGTTCAAAATCCATTAGTACTGTGAAAAAAACAGGTTTAAATGAGGCGCTGACTTTGATTTCAGCAGAGTAACTGTGAGCTTTCATTGCTGTGGCTCTTATTGCCGAATAAGATAATCAAATGCCAAATCTCTGGTGGCATTGAATACAAATTGGAAGGAAAGATTGTTTTCATTTCCCCCTCTCCACTCTGGAACAAGGAGTAAGGCCTGTGCAGAACGTTAGGATTATTTTTTTGTGTGCCTTTAAAAAAGAACACCCTATGCATATTATCTCCAGCATTTATGGGAGGAGATTGTCTGTGGCTCCCTACTTCAAGAGCTAGACCTGGTCTACAGATGCTGGAGAATGAGGTGGTAGCATCCTTACGTTAGAGAGGACTGTACCATCTCACATTGGAGGTGGAGATGCCATTTTGGGATGTTCCCCCATGTAAATGCTCCCTACAAAATGAGAAAGGAGCACATCAGGGTAAAATATTCTATCCCAGACTGCTCCCTGCTATTCTAATTCTCTACTTGCCAAGGGATTTTTCCATAGGAGAGCACTCCAGCAAGGGATTTCCTGCCTCAGTAGTCCGAAAAGGTACAGTCAGTTTTACCACCTCAAGAACCTGCCACTTCATGCACCATCTCATGCTCCGCTATGCATACAGCATCCTCCTTGTGTGGCCATCCACTCCACGGGTCTCCAAATCAACTATGCACACACATCTCAGGGGAGGGGAGCAGACACAGAATCCAGTCCTGTTCCCCTGAAAAAGATGATCAGTGCTATTGTCAGTGATCTGACTGGGGTGATGATGGGGTCAGGAACCACACAGGCAGGCAGCACCTTTTAGGTATGCACTTTTTTTTTTGTCCAGTTCAGTGTTTGTCCATGGAGGACTGCTCAGAGGTGGTGTTGGGGGGTGGCCCACTAGGTCTGGAGCCCTGAATCTTTCATTTGGAGCCCCAAATCGCTGTGAGGCCATCTGCCCCACCACCCTGCTGTCCATGGGGACTTGCTGAAATAAAGGAACAGGGGCCTGATGATCTCTGTTGCATGTAATCCCCCTGGATTAGCTGGCATTTTGCCCACAGGTGCTTCATCTCCTGCTGCCCCCCATCCCTTGAATCTTTCTCCCTGAAATCAAATGACCTCCTCTCCTTTTACACATAGGGGTGCACTTAGGAGACAGGCTCCTTTAAAGACGCGTGCAGGCACACACAGACTTTAGAGCAGGGCTCTCCAACCTTGGGTCCCCAGATGTTGCTGGACTACAGCTCCCAGAATCCCTTGCCATTAGCCATGATGGCTGGGTATTCTGGGAGCTGTAGGCCAGCAACATCTGGGGACCCAAGGTTGGAGAGCCCTGCTTTAGAGCATATGTAAATTAGCATATGCAAATGTGTGCATATATTTTTTTTGTCCTCTGGGCCTGAGCCCTGGATCTTTTCGGCACCTAGCACCTCCCCTGGGCTTGCTTCTGCAGAGCTTCTCTCTAGGTGGGAAGCTTTGGTGTGTATACTATGGTGCAGTAGTGACAAATTTCGAACTGCAGGCACCCATCAAGACAGTCCCTATAGTCACATCCCCAAGGAGGGTCCAAAATTGCAGGCAGCTGTGTTGATCCATATCAACAAACCAGTTCTAGCAGTTGCATCTCCACCGGCATCAGCTTTGGTAAAAGCTAGCAGGTCTTAATGGCCCACTCAAGACCAAGCCACCCCCAAAATAACATGCATTACAACAGGGAACAACATGTGGTTGGGAAAATTCATCCTCCCCTCCCCTGCCACCCCAGCTCAAAGGGAACAAGGAATTCGGAGTGGGGTTGGGTGGCAGATGACATCAGCATCCCTACTAATAAAAAGAAGTGCCAGCACTCATGGTAGAGACTGTGGGTCATGTATTGCTGTACTGCTCCTTTTATCGTGAATTTCGGCACATTTTTATTACCCCTACTTTGCAATGATTAACTGGGAGATCTGACCAGTTTTATATAGATTATCTATCAGCCGGTCAGAATTTTCAGGTAACTTCTGAGCGAGGTGGCTAGATTTTGTGCAGCTGCAATTGCTTGTCGACAAGGGATGATGCTGACTGTTTGAAAATGTTCTAATTTGTTAAAATCTTGATTGTTATGAGTGGGACACATGCCAGTTTTAATCAATTATTTTAACGAATTATTATCATTTTTTAATATTATTGTATTCACTGTGTATTCTGTCTTGCTGGTCTTCTGAATATTATTGTTTTATTTTACTTGCTGGTCTTATGACCGTAATAAATTGAATTGAAAAATTGAAGTGCCGGCACTGTGTCCCTGTAGTAGCAGTAGGCGATCACTCGTGACCGAGTAAGATTGTCTTCCAGGATAAAATTACAAAAAGAAAATTATAAAAGGAGGAAATTCTAAAAAATTGTATAGACTCTAGCAATGGGTCCGTAAGTGACTGTGGAGGCCAGTTCTAGATCTACACAGCTTCCCACAGTGAGGACACAGGTTATCAGATGGAAGATGGTCCTGTAAAGGATTCGTTTGATGTGCTTTTCGCTTAGCATGTTTCTCCCTTTCACCTTGCACTCGGGCTTCTTCAAAGCCCATGGAACCTTTGTGAAAGGCCAATCTCCAGTTAGATCATTCATGGGCCAGAGCTTTCCAGTTTTCGATGTTTATATTGCATTTTTACAAATTAGTCTTAAGAACATCTTTAAACCTTTTATACTGACCACCGATATTCCGCTTTCCATCCTTGAGTTGGAAATAAAGTAACTGCTTTGGGAGACAGCAGTCAGACATTTGAACAACATGACTGGTCCATTGAAGTTGGCGTTGAAGGATCATTTTTTCAATGCTAGTCGTCTTTGCTTCTTCCAGTAGACTGACATTTGTTCGCCTATCTTCCCAAGTAATTTGCAACCCATCTCGCCGGATCGTCACCGTGAAGTGGTGAGTGGGCTTGCGTGTTCAGATGAACCCTGTGAGCAATGCCGTCGGGAGCTATGTACTCCTAGTAGGGTCACCCATGGTGGTGTCCCTGTAAGCCCTGGCTCAACCACACTGTATGTGCCTGTGGCAGATCAGAATTTCAGTCCTACCTCCCTGGGTGGTTGCAAATCTCTCTGAGTTATCAATCAGTGAAATAGGAGTTTTCATGACCCTACTACCACAACAACCAGGGTTGCTGTGAAACCAAATGAGATAAAACTTTTAAAGCCACTTTTATGTTCAAAGTGATAGATAAGTGACTAAGAGTGCAATCCTATGCATGTTTAGAGAGAGAAAAAAGCCCTAAAACTCCCAGCATTCCCAAGCCAGCCATGCCAGCTGGGAGGTGCTGAGAGATTTAGGGCTTTCTCTCTCTCTAAACATGCATAGGATCACGCCCTAATAATAACAAATAAAATCAGTTCCATGAAGCTGTAAAGCTCATCTTTGTCAATGTATCCCTTTTTGCTGCTTTTGATAGTGGCTCTCAAATATTACTGGGGAATTTGTAAAATAAAATAAAAATAAAAATAAAAATGCAATTCCTGAGCGCATAGAACGTTCAACAGGCTAGCTGGTGATTCCTACTTTCAATCTATTAGCGGTAAATTATTTTAACGTGAGTGACATCACACTTGACTCTTGGCAAAACAGTGTTAAGTTAGTGGGTAATAAAACAGCTTGACACTAATTATGGGTTCTGTCTGATAAATTACTGTCAGGGATCAGATAAGGGTTTTTGAGAGTAACCTTGAACCAAATCTGGATTTGTGTGTGTGTGTTTGCTATGTCTTGTGTGCAGAGTTTTTAAATCTTGACTAGGAAAATGAAGTGCCAGGGGCCCAACCCAGCAAAATGTTATATGTGTGAGGAAAGACTGATTATTATTTTTAAAGTGCATGTCCTCAACTTTTTTGTTTGCTCATCATTTTTATATTATGTCCCAAAGAAGAATTTTGGCCAAGAAATAATTCTAGATTTGCTTATAGAATCCAAAGCAAGGTCGCCACTTAAAAACAAAACAAAAACTAGACCTGTTCCTGTGCCTTTAAGAAAGACCTGAAACATGGAAAACTAGCTGGGAAAGCTTTCCCTGGCATAGAGATCAGCTTAATTTGTAGGCATATCCTGCTTATGAAGGCATAGGGCCGGTAAAAAAAGAAAAAAAAAGGTACAATACAGTGTGCAGAACCTCACCCCCGAATAAGCTATCCAGTCCCTTGAAACAAACAAACTAACTAACTAACAAACAAAGTTCCAAACAAACATCACCGTTAAATGTATCTTGTCAGCATTAAGGACTAGAAGCATTATTTGTTCAGTTTATATATAGCTTAGATCCTTAGGCTGCCAGATTCGATGCCCAATATACTAAATTCTACACTTGCATGCTGCCTACACTGAATGTACAACTCTGCTCATAGGGCCTTTATCACTCAAGAGCTTACCAAGGTACTGATTTGATGTCTGAATATTACATCGGAAGTAGGGGGACGTGGAGTTCCCTACCTGAAAAGCTGGCCCACGTGGGTGCAGCTTTAACTCTTGTGAAGCTTTAACTCTTGTGAAGACTTTGAAACGTGCACTGATCACATGGTCCCCTCAGTCTGTTGGTGGACCAGCAGGGACTGATACGTAGATTGGCACAACTGACCTGTTGCTCGCAAGGGTGAGCTGCACTAATCCAGTGCATTGGCGTCCTGATCCAGTCAATGCAGATACTTAGATATTTACAGGACATTGTCTTTGAACTTGGCCTTGAGAGCCATTCTTCTTGACAGAAAGGCGGGGTACAAATCTAATCAAATCAATTGATCAATAAACAAGCAAACGTGTGTGGAGAGGTGACTTTTTTAGTTACTGTCTTACATCTCAATGTGGATTTATTTGGTTCCTGTCTAGCCACTGAATATTGATTTGGGTCTGGGCATGGTAGAAACGGCTTGCCAATGGATTTGGAGCAAGCCCTCGCAGGTTCACGTCGAACACATTACCCATTGTACCAACCACACTGGACCTCACTGAAGCCTAGCGTTCTTAGGGCACCGTATTGAAAAAGGCAGCAGATGGTATGCTCAGAAGTTCCATTCCCTGTTCTGTAAAAAAAAACAAAAAACCCAGAAGGACTGCAATGCTGGATTAGACCTGGGCAAAGATCCATCTACTCCAGTCGTCTGCTTCCGACAGCTGTCACTGAGATGCTAATTTGGGGGCACAGAAACACTGGTGTAGCTAGATAATTTTAGACCTTGGACTGGACCTGATGGTCTTAGAAAGGGACCCTTTAGAGAACCATGTGTATTGCTTCAGTTGTGAAGCACACAATTAACATTTCTCTTTTCCCTCACCCCCTGCCAAATCATGCTTTATGTCTGCATTCCTGATATGTTTGTTTTTTATTTATATCCTGCCTTTCCCCCCTTTGCAAGTAAAGCAAGGCAGCTTATATAGTCCACCTCCTCTCCATTTTATCCTTACAACAACCCTGCAGGGTAGGTTAGGCTGAGAGCCAGTGACTGGCCCAAAGTCACCCAGTGAGCTTTGTAGCTGAACGGGGACTAGAGTCCGGATCTTCCGAGTCCCAGTCTGACACTCTAACCACTGCGCCACACTGGCTCTCTTCCAGGTCAGAACCACCACCAACAACAAACTGTTTGCCTGACAACAAAAAAAGACCTGAGCATGTGCAGTTTTGCATATTAGACTTACTGAAATCATGGCAGCATCGTGAGTGGAGAAATAAAATGGAGTTTGCTTCTGCTGGCCTGATGCCCTCATCACCTGTTGCTGTCTGTGTGATAATTTGCACCCCCCCGGGCTCTGGGGTCCTGCTGGGTTTCAGCCCAAGCCTAGCTGTACCATTGCCCCAAAGGAGGACTTTTCTCTGTCGTGTGTCCCCAGCATCTAGAATTCAGAGGTATACTGCACCTGTATATGGGGGTTCCATCGAGCCATCAATAGACCTGCCCTCCATGAAATTTGTCTAATCCATGGAGGGAGTGATCCTATGGCTCATAGACAGCGTCTGGGGTGTCTGTGTGTGCCTAGGATAGTTCGGATTCCCAGCTCTGAGGTCGGAGACAGTGCTCCAACCTCGGAGCTGCAAATCGGAGCTCCATCCCCTCCCCTGCCCCTTTGCAGCTGGCATGGAAAGAACCACACTGGCTGTTCTCTGAGGTTGGAAAAGCGACCTCGGAGAGGCGATAAAGGGGGTGGGGAGGGGGGTGGGGAGGGAAGGAGGCTGGTGTGGCCGGGATATGAGGTATTCTGTAGCTGCTCCAGCATCCTTCCCTCCCCCTCTGAAACGGCATTGCTAGACAGCTGAAAATGGCTGTCTAGTAAAATTGCAGAGCGGGAGGAGCGGGGAGGTGAAGATCGCCTCTGCCATTCCTCCTGCTCTGCACTGGATGAGCGTGAACCTCTGAGTTCGAAGGCTCCCGCTCATCTCGATTGGACTGCGCCCGAAAAGAGCTTTCTAAGTTCGTGGCCACCATCATAGCAGTGAATTCTTCCAACAGCATGCATGCCCTTGATAAAGGATTACTTCCAGTAGTCTGTCCTAAATGGACTGCCAACCAGCTCCATTAAGTGAGCCCTACGTTCTCGTGTCTCGAAGAGAGGGAGGAAGAATGGCTGTCTCTCCAAACAAACTCCAGCCGTGCAGTCAATATTCATCTTTTGGAATAATAAAAGCAACTTTTGTATTCTTGACGGAATGCATTTGTGAACTTTACAGTCATTAGAGATGTAAACTGAAGGCAACAAGATAACCTCTTTCCCAAATGTTCTATTTATTTCTGTAAAGTAATTTGTATGATTTATCTCAGAGACAAAGGTTTATGGTTCACTTTGAACTCCAGGTGCTTAACTCCACGACTGCCTGCTTGGGCTGCAGCCCATAAGTGATGGCATGACCCAGAGTGCGAGATGAAAGAGAAGAGACGAAAACAAGACAGGCTTCTGGGATTCTTGGACCTCACGTTTCTGTACGCCGCTGACATCTCTGGGTTAATTTCTTTCCCCCCCCATTGCAGGACCTTAAAATGCCTTTCCCTACAGTTGCACAGTCATTAAGGAGCTGGCCAAAGTTTAAAATTCCAACATCCTTGAATGGAAGGCAGACTGAAAAATTACTCTAAAGCAGGGTGTGTGTGTGTGTGTGTGTGTGTGTGTGTGTATGAAGGGAACCCAAAATAGCCCAACGAGTACTGACAGCACGCTCAGTGGACACAAAATACTGACTGACAGTTGTGCTTTTAATTATGTATTAATTTTTTTACTTATGTATGCCACTTTGAGTGCCTTCATTTCAGAGGTGGAAAGATGGGGTATAAATTCTCAATGAATGAATGAATGAATCCAACCAATAAGGATCTCTTTGGACGGAAGTGAAGGAGTGGCAAACTACATGCAACGCTCAGTCAATATGCATAGTTCCCCTTCCTGCCACTTTCTTTCTTTCTTTAATTAGGGAGGATGCAATTGGCAGTGGCAGATCTGTGAAAGGGGAGGGGCTTCTGAACCCTTCCCCCGCCCTGGGTTTTCTGCGGAAAAAATTGCTTCAGGCTGTTTTCTGCTGATAACAATCCCTTCCTTCTACCGAATATTTCATCTGTGGTCTGTTGCCTCATGCTGCCATCCATTTCCTTTGGCAGCATCTTAGCTTTGGGACTCATTGCCTCCAGAAATCCGTATGTTTCCCTCACTCCCGCTTTTTAAGGAGTGCCCCAAGAGGCTGCAGCAGAAGGAGAGATGGTAACGCTGACTTCCACTCCATCGGCTCTGCTGAGACACTAACTCCATTGTGCTTCTCCTCTCCCTCAATTGTCACCTATCAGGCTGCCGCAGAGGGAGGGATGGGAAAGAGGGTCACTCCGTCGGATCTGCTGAAAGACCAGCTCACTTTTCATTTCATTTGAACATATAAAACTATGTAACTAAGAACTGAGTTTGCTGGTTTCCTGTTCCCTCCTCACCCCTTTCCCCCCCTTTTATGTCATGTATTTTAGACTGTAAACCCAGTGGCAGGGACTGTCTTATTTTTTTAATCGATCTTACATAAGCTGCTCTGGGAGCCTTTTTGGCTGAAGACTGGACTAGAAATGGTTTACATATACAAACAAATCAATCAGTAAATAACAGCGCAATCCATTGTGACTGCCCGTAACCTTCTGAACTTGGAGGACTACGGGCATCCAATGGAAGGCAGAAGGAGCACGGAGGTGAAGGTCACCCCTGCGCTTCTCCCTCCCTGCAAAAGATTTAGACGGCTGATTTTGGCCCCCTGGGGCATGAGGAGGAGGGGCTGAGGCACTGTCAGGATACTACGTATCATGGCGGAGCCTTACTCCTCCCTTCCTCATCCTTCCCACCCACAAACCTCTGGCTTCGAAGTCGGGCTCTCCAATGTCAAGAGTCCCAGCTTTGACCTCGGGTTGCGTTTCCTATGAACTGGGACTCCAACCTCTCCTGTGACCGTCCAGACTCTGTCTAGCAGCCTTAGGATTGCGCCCTAAATCTATTTCCCCAGACTTTCCATAATTCACAGTCTTTCTTCTTCATATTGTCTTCCTGTACCCTTCTTCTTTCTTTCTGTAAGCCTGTAAGCCTGCAGGCTCTCAAAATAAATGTAATAATATGGAACATCAAAATATTTATAGATACTCCACTATCCTCATGGACAGAAGGTGATTAAGGCTGCAATCCTATATCCACTTACCTGGGAGTAAGCCCCGTTGAGCCTCAGAGTAGACATATATAGGATTGCAATGAATGGTTGCTTAAAATGCAAACTGAAATGTATTTATTTATACAACAAATCAACAGCTATCAGTGTGATCTCTTCCCATCGACCACGTTCTCTCCCCGTTCCCATCGATCTGACTCAACATGGCAATTCCTGCCTTTTGTTCTTGAATCTGGTAGCATGGTGAAGTGCCTTTTATTTTTTAATGGCCCTTGAAATAAAAGTAAATAAATAAAACAGCAGATTGTCTTCTCTCCACACCTTTACCACGAGAAAAGGTTGGACAAAGCAAGAGGTGACTGCCCCCTATCACCTGCAGGGCTGTTGCCGTGCTTGGGTCCATGGGTCCCCGGCCCAGTATTTATTTCCTAGGCCCCCAGATCTATTCCCCAGAGCAATGAGTGCCCATTGGTACCAACGGAAGGCTTTTTCTTAGCTAAATTGCCATGCAGGGGGGTGATTTTCAAGGGGGATTGCAGCTGGCTTAAAACAACACACACATTTTCCATCGGTTTGGGATGATTGGGGATTTGGCGCAAAGCAAATTACTTGAAGAATTTATTTTATCTGAGATTATTTGGATGAGAAAATAGTTCACCAACTTTGCTTCCTGTGAGATTAAAATAAATGCTGGTAATTATTTCTACATTTGAATATAGATAGATAGATAGATAGATATAGATTTACATCCACATATGCACATTAGATGCAGGTTTGTATCCTATGGGCACATTTTTTAAAAAATGCCTAGCAACACTCCTGCTCACCTGCAATACACCCCCCCCCCAAAAGCATTATCCTTTCTGTATGACCATCTCAGAAGTCAAATTTCCTTTTCCACACATCTGTGAAATGTCAGCAGCACAACAAGCTTAAATCGGGTATTATTAATTGGACAGATACCTGGAACTGGTGCTTGGCCTGGTCTTCAAGGTTTACAAAGACACCTACCTGTTAATTCACCGCGGGCTTAGCTTTTAGTGCTGGGGAATTCCTGGGATCAGCGCCAGCTTTGAGTGGTGGTGGGGGGGGAGGGGTGCCAATTACAAGACAAATCTCAGCACTGTACTGGGTTAGACCAGAGGGCTCTTGGGAGGAAGCAGAGCCCACGGCTTTGGAAAGGACGGGCCATCCTCGACTGAAAAAGAGGACATTTGGAGAACTGGATGTGCAAATAAATGGGAGTTTCCACTGACGTGCCCAATGGATGAAGTATTCTCCTTGCCGCAGCCCTTGGAAGACATATCTACAGTACAGGCATATTTCTATTTTATACCACAGCTTCCTCTAAAGCAGGGGTGGGGAACCTCCGGTGGGTGGGTGGGTTGGGACACCTCATTGCTCTCCTGGACCCCACAGAGCGCCACACTCCTGCTGTCCTGCTGAAATTTTGCTTCAAAGGAAGGCATGCCGGGAGAACATGCCTTGTTTGGAAGCAAACTCGCACTCCTGGGAGTGTGAGTCTGCTTCCAAGAGCCCCATTTTTTTGTTTTTGCTGCCGCCAGCGCTGCTAGAATGGTGGCATATTCAGCATTGGTCGTGGTAGTGGTCCCCCCACGAAAGGCTGGGGGCACATGCAGCCCATGGGTTGACCACCCCTGCTCTAAAGGCTTCTGGGAAATGTAGTTTGGTCAGGCTCAGGGTGCATCCTCTACACTACAGACTTCGACTGCAACCCTGTGGTCTCTGGAAGGGCATCCCAGGGGCCACAGATCTCCCCCTCCAAGGACAGGGAGAGAAGTCTGTCTGTGGAGGGAGAAATCCAACCTCAGATTACTTCCCAGCCACAGTGGAAATGACAGTGCCGGTTCTTTTTGGATGTCAGAACTCCAACATTGGCAGCATGGGTGCAAAGGAGGCATGCCAGGAGTGGAGCAAAGGCAATTCTGGGAGAGGCTGTATATCCAGAGGATCTACACTCTCCTGGCCTCCAGACATGGCCTTGACCAGGCTACTGACCTGCACTAGCCTTGGTGTTGGCGTGTAGAGCAATTGCCTCCCATTGGTTTCAATGGGAGGGAATTCACATTTTTTTGTTTTTAAAAAAATGGCCCCAAGGAGGGAAGTAGAAGTGGAAATGATGTGCCTCGTTCCCTTCCATGTTGGAGCTCTCTGAGATACAGTATAGGATTGTTCTGCCTGAGTGGTTTAATAGTAATCCCATCTTCCTTGCAAAAACTAGAGTTTGGAGTTTTGTGAGGGCCTGGGTGTGAATGATCTTTCAGCTCTTCATAAAATTGTAATTCTTAAGAATCTCCAGTGTGACAGTTGAAGTAGCATTTCAGCTTGTAATAGAGACATGCCCTTAGCTTAGCCAGAGCCAGTGTGGCGTAGTGGTGAGAGTGTTGGACTGGGACTCAGGAGATCCAGGTTCTAGTCCCCACTTGGCCATGAAGCTCACTGGGTGACTCTGGGCCAGTCATGGACTCTCAGCCTCACCTACCTCACAGGGTTGTTGTGAGGATAAAACAGAGAGGAGGAGGAGGAGGACCATGTATGCTGCCTTGGTTTCTTTGGAGCGAAAAAAGGTGGGATATAAATGTAATAAGAAAGAAAATAAAGCTCACTCCAAGTGTAATGCTCCATAAACTCTGTTGCTCTTTTCTTTTCTACCTAAAACCTCTAAGCTCTCTTGATTTCCAAGGATGTACGGGGATGGACTTGACCCCTTATCGAGATCTCGAGTCCAGCCATTTCCTCAGTCATAGAAAATATTTCACCAGCATCAGCATCTCACCCCCCCCCCCCATCATCATTCTCTCATTCTTGGCCTTTTGCGATTTCCCCTGGATTTTTCTTTTGTTTACACTGAGGAATGAGAAGGAGTGAACAGAGGTTCTTGAGGGAGAGGTCAACAGGCACAGTTCAAGCAGAATTAGGAAGCCACTCTCCGACCTTGCTTTGATCTGAAGAGGATTTATTCTGCCCATCAGACCGGCCAGAGATGGATGCTGGGAGTAGCAACACCGTCCAGATAGCCAACCGTCTTGGAGCCACTTTGGAGGGCCCATCAGTGTCTCCCCCTCCCTGGCCCTGTGTTGCTGTAATTCACGGCGGCCTCTCTGCAGCTTTATGGCTGGAAAGGGTATGAGTCAACAGGCCTCGTAACTGGCAGTACCAAGCTCCTTGTGGCGTCGCTCTTACCGAGCTATTTGCGATCGCTGAGGCAGGCTGTTTGCTGTTTGCCACGTTTCATGGCAATAGAGGAGAGGCATACAAAGGGCTCGGGTTGAATCAGAAGTTTCTCAAAACAGCCTTTCCGGACTCTTCTGCCCCTTGGTCCAAAGTCTGGCTCTTGTTTTTTGCAGAACGATTTGTGTCGTGTACACACCTGGCTTGCCTTTGAATCGTTTCTCTCACTGGGTTCTTCCCTTTTATTTGATGCTATTTTTTCCCAAAAGAACAACAAAACAATGGCGACCACGACGACAAGGGAAAGCTGAAGGCACCCCTCCAATCTGCCACTCTGCGTTTGTGTGGTGCTTCAGAGTGTTCGAGGAGGCCCACGGACATTATCCCTGGAATCCCTAGATTACCGTAAGGCAGCCTTCCCCCAGCCCGCCACCCTCCACATGTGCTGGAGTACAACTCCCATCATCCACAGCCAGCGGCCCCCGATGACCCTGCTGTTTGGGGATGATGGGGACTATAGTAGAGGTTGGGGAAGGCTGCTGTAAGGATTATTAGTATTATTAGTATTTCTGTTGTGGTAGCGGTGGGCTGCGAGGCTGCGAAAACAGTGGTTTGTTGAGGACCACCTGGTGATGCATAGCTGAGATGCAATTTGGGACTGCTGGGCTGCTGTCATTCCAATGAATGCCCATTCATTGTATCCCACATATACATCTGTAAGGGGCTTTTGGGCAAGGGCACTGATTGGGCGCCAGGCCCATAGGTCACAAATCTCCATAAACTCTGCAGGTGCTATTTTTATATCTATATATGCAAATTTTAGAAATAATTACTAGGATTTATTTACCGTAAGTTTCAGGGAAGGCAAAGCCAGCCAGTTGATTTCTCATCCAAATAATCTCAGATAAATTCTTCCGTTAATCTGTACCCATTCCAGATCATCCTAAACCAGTAAATTCCTCCTCAATTACAATTAATTGGCAATAGTGTGACCAAAATATATATATATAGAGAGAGATTGTGCCTAGAAGTGCAGGAAGGGAAAAACCACCCCTCTGCATGGCAGTTAAGGGTGCAATCTTATGCAAGTTTAGACAGAAAGAAGGCCCACAACTCCCAGCATGCCCCAGCCAGCATAGCTGGCTGGGGCATGCTGGGAGTTGTAGGCCTTCTTTCTGCCTAAACATGCATGGGATTGCACCCTAAGTTAGGAAAAAAAACCCTCCTCCCATTGGCACCAATAGATACTCAGTGCTCTGGGGAATATATTCGGGACTGGGGCCCCATGAGCCTAGGCCAGTGATGGCGAACCTTTTTGAGCCGGAGTGCCCAAACTGCAACACAAAACCAACTTATTTATTTCAAAGTGCCTTAAATTTGGCAGGAAGGAAGAGGGGGCACTAGCTAATCGCGCCCCGCTCTGTCTCAGGGCATGGCTCTTCACCGGGCGTGCAAAGATTCGGGTGTGCGCGCGCTGTGCTTCTGAGCTGTCTGTTCAGTTAGAAGGAGGGCTGGGTGCCTGCGCAGTCCGCTTCTGGGGGTGGAGATGTTGGAGTGAGCCTGCCTGTGGAGGCCAGCGAGGAATGTGTGGAGAAGAGTTACTATGGAAACCCGACGCTGAATGCAGAAGGGGACGATCTTTTCGCGATCCGGCGACCAATGGCTCAAGTGCCCACAGAGAGGTCCCTGCGTGCCAGCTGTGGCACGCGTGCCATAGGTTCGCCATCACTGGCCTAGGCCTAGCAATGCCCCTGCTTTCAGGGTTCCTGAAGGCATGATGGGGAGAGTCCTATGCATGCTGTATGTGCTTGGGGTCTGTGTGTACTCTTTCAGACCTTCCATCAGATCTCATGCGTGGTGGGTCTGATGTAGGGCTGACTCAGATGTTGCGTCAAATGCAGTATAGGCAGAAATGCATGCGACACCGACTTGCCCTTCCCTGCTTCTGACATGACGTGCAAAGGAGGGATCTCAGCTCGGACCACGTCGCAAAGGATCCAGACACCAGTGTGTGCCTGCTGCCAGCAAACAACCATCTCCAGCTGCGCAAACCCTGGGGGTTGTGCTGCTGCTGCTGCTGGACCCTGTGCAGACTGGAATTTTAGCAGGTCACTGGAAATGGCCAGCCGTATTCAGAGAGGACAGCGCAGTTAGCAAACAATCCACGCACGCACGCACCGGCAGCAATCACATGACCTTCCCAGTGTGTGCTGCCAGGGCTGGAACCCGGCGCCGGCTGAATAATATTTTCCCGCGACAGCCATGCAGGCAGAAGGTCATGTGACCGAGCCCTACACCTCTTCGCTTTGCAGGTTGCATCAGAAATGGGGAATGGCTCAAAGCAAGAGATGTACTTTCTGTACAGCGTCACATTTCGGAACTTTAGTTCTGTATCCCAGACAGAAATTCTCTCTCGACCAGAGGTGGGGAAAGTATGGCCCTCTAGATATTGTTGCACTGCAACATCAAGTAGGCCGCTCAACAAGGTCTGCCACAGACGGCCTTCTCCTTATCCCATCAGCCAGAGCAGCCAGGCTGATGGGGACTAGGAAGAGGGCCTTCTCTGTGGAAGCCCCCACATTATGGAACTCCCTCCCTAGTGACCTTCGCCATGCCCCCTCCGTGATGAGCTTCCGCCGTGCATGAAAAACATGGCTGTTCAGGCGGGAATATGGGGTGGGTTAGGTTTTTAATAAGAATTTTTTGTATTGTTTTGATTGTTATATTTTGTTGTGTTGTTTTAATGTATTTTAATTGTACATCGCCCAGGGTGGCCGGGTGACCGGCCAGATGGGCGATTGATAAATATAATAAATAAATAAATAAATAAACTCCCATCACGGAATCATAGAATAGTAGAGTTGGGAGGGGCCTATCAGGCCATCAAGTCCAGCCCCCTTCTCAACACAGGAATCCAAGTTAACGCATCTTGACAGATGTCTGTCCAGATGCATCTTGAATGGCTCCAGTGTGGGAGAGCCCTTGACCTCTCTAGGTCATTGGTTCCATTGTTGTATTGCTCTAACAGTCAGGAGTTTTTTCCTGATGTTCAGCCGGAATCTGGCTTCCTGTAAGTTAGTTGAGCCCATGAATCCGTGTCCTGTGCTCTAGGATGGTCGACTTAGCCAGCATAGCCAATGGTGGGGGATGATGGGAGTTGCAGTCCAACAATGTCTGGAAGGCCACACGCTCCCCATCCCTGCTCTAGGCAATCCTAGGTGTCAGTTGGCAGAATGTAGGAATTAGATGGAAGCACTGCTGCTATGCTTTTCCTGTTCCTGCGCAGATGGCTTTGCCTAGAGAAGGCCCCTGGTTCTAATCCAGTGTGGCGAGAGCCAGTGTGGAGTAGTGGTGAGAATGTTGGACTGGGACTTGGGAGATCCGGGTTCTAGTCCCCGCTTGGCCATGAAACTCACTGGGTGACTTTGGGCCAGTCACTGACTCTCAGCCTAACCTACCTCACAGGGTTGTTGTGAGGATACAATGGAGAGGAGGAGGAGGATTATGTAAGCTGCCTTGGGTTCCTTGCAGGAAAAAAGGCGGGGTATAAATATAATAAATAAATAAATAAATAAATAAATAAATAAATCCCTGGCACCTCCAGTTAAAAGGATCAGATGGCGGTGAAGCAAAAGCCTCCTGCCTGGGACTCAGGGGAGCTGTTGCCAACCAGAACGGACAAATAGCCTGAGCAGCTGCCTACGTTCCTAGGAACAGCAATAGACAGAGGAAGAACAGACAGCTTGAAGCAGGAGCAAACAGATAGCTGGCAACTCATCCCTAAAGGTAATAATCAGCCCAGTTCTCAAGAGGGTGGTAAACCTGCATCTAGATCCAAGTACTTGAGACTGGAAGTGAAAGTCTCCCTTGGTGGAATTCTCCACCAAGCAAAAAATATTCTTTGCATATAGAAAACTAGCATGTCAAAGACAAGGCTAGGCTTTTTCTTCTCTTACATGCTAGTTTCTATGTGAAGGAATATCTTATGTGGGGGGGGGGGATATGGTGGAGCACTTTGATTATGTGAGCCCTCGTCTGCAGTTTGAACTGGTACAACCCAGCCACATCTTCACCGCAGGCACAAGAACTTAGATATGATATGTTGTTGTTGTTTTTAATTGGCAGCTGCCTGACATCACAATGCTCTGGTCTATGACATCACAAGGCTCCACCCCAGGAGATCACCATGACCCAACTGATGAGTATCGGTATGACTCCTTTGCATGGAAAATGGGTTCTTCTGGGGCTAAGCCCTAGTGAACCCTGGCTCAAACAAAGCCCGTGTCAAGTTCAATATTTTTGGCATGGAGTACATGTAGCCCTGCGTATCAGGTTAATTGAAAGTGCCAGGGTTTAAGTAGTGGTTCCCAACCTTGGGTCCCCAGATGTTGTTGGACCATAACTCCAATCAACCCCAACCATTGGCCATTCTGGCTGGGGATGATGGCAGTTGCAGTCCAATAACATCTCAGGACCCAAGGTCAGAAACCACTGGTTTCTAGCATATTAAAATATCTGCCCTGCTTGGGTGATCTGCTACACGAACTTCACCATGCACTGCAGTTCAGAGCATTCTGTGTCAGAGACTCTAGGGTTTCATAGAATCATAGAAAACGTAGAGTTGGAAGGGGCCTACAAGGCCATCGATTCGAGTCCAACCCCCTGCTCAATGCAGGAATCCAGGTCAAGATAGCTGTCCAGCTGCACCTTGAATGCCTCCAGAGTGGGAGAGCCCACCACCTCCCTTGGTAGCTGATTCTATTGTCTTATTGCTCTGACAGTCAGGAAATTTTTCCTGATGTTTAGGTGGAATCTAGGTTCCTGTAACTTGAGCCCATTATTCAGTGTCCTGCAAACTGGGATGGTTTGATCCTGGAACCTCTTGGGCTGAAGCTGGGAAGTTAGCCTAGTGAGTTTTTTGGTGGGACTGTGTGCACTAAGACCCCGGAGCCCTCTTCAGGTACATCAGGGTCTGGGGCTTGCAATGTCAGCCCCTGTGATTGGCAGGCACCTTTAAGAGCCAGTGTGGCGTAGTGGTTAGAGTGTTGGACTGGAATTCAGGAGATCCGGGCTCTAGTCCCCACTCAGCCACAAAGCTCACTGGGTGACTTTGGGCCAGTCACTGACTCTCAGCCTAACCTACCTCACAGGGTTGTGGTGAGGATGAAATGGACAGGAGGAGGAGGTTTATGTAAGCCGCCCTTGGGTTCCTTGCAGGAAAAAAAGGAGGGATATAAATACATTAAATAAATAAATAAATAAATAAAGCCTCTGGGTTGGCTAAGCCTGGTATAAATCTTAGGGTTTTGCATTCCTTTCAGAATGAATGAAAAACTGGCCTGAATGAGGGCATCCTTAGTTGAATCTGCATCACATCAGTTCTGAAACAAATGCCAGGAGTAACGAATGGAGACGTTTCCCATTATTCACATTAGTACCTATTTGTGCCCATCTGTACCCAACTGAGAGGTGGGGGCTTATGCTTTCCAGCTGATGGCAGCAGCACAGACAATTTTGGGGACTGCTCCTGGCAGACACGATTTTGTTTTCCCAGAATGCCCCAGAGATCACATTGTTCTGTGGCATTCTGGGAATAGGAATTTCTTATTTCCATTGGAAACCCTGCGGGCTGCCGATGGGGGTATGTGTCACCATTATTATTTTTTTGTGATGGCTGCCATCCCCCCCCCCCCCATGCCTTGGAACTAGGCAATTTCTGGAGTATTCTGGGAAAATAAAATATTGGCCACCCAAAGCAGCTCTGTTGCTACTACTGCTGCCAAAGAAAAGAAAAGAAAAGAAAAAGAATATGATTCATGAAATGAATGAAATGTAAATGACCAAGTCATTCACAGAGACAAGCACTGAGGGGGAAATAATCTTGAGCCATGGAGGGCAAAATGTCTCTGGTAGAGATGAAAATTAGACCACAGAAGCACGGCACATACTCCAAACTGGGGTTGCCTTTCCCTGCTGTCAATTCCCTTTGCATATTTCCCCATGGTTTTATTTTGCTCTTGAAACCATTGTTGCCTCCCAGGGCTTTTATTCTCTCCTTATCTCCTTCTGAAATGTTAAACTCCTTGAGTCAACTGAGCCCTAATGTTTCAGATTGTTGTTTCAAGTGAATTATCAGCCCTGGCAGAGTTAGCTAAGCAGATCTTATTTGCAAAAGTTTGTTTTAAGTGTTTGGAAGACAGAGCAGTGAATAGAATTATTATTATTATTATTATTATTATTATTATTATTATTATTATTATTATTATTATTATTATTATTATTCCTCCTCCTCCTCCTCCTCCTCCTCCTCCTCCTCCTCCTCCACCTGTATTTCTCATATGTGGCTTCAGTATTTCACATACGGTATGTAACTATGACCATGCATACACATCCCATCTGTTTTACAGAAAAAACGTGTCATCAGCTCAGCCCTGCGGGTCTCTAGGACACCTACCATGTACCTGATTATTTGTATATATTAATGCCACATGACTGGCATCCTTTGCATATTTTTTACCTGGCTACAGTAGATACAATAGCTCAGGTGGCAGGCATTTTACATTCATTTTTCCAGGATTCTTAATATGAAAAACTTTCAGCCAGACCCAGAGGCTTTGTTAGAGCCTGATATGGGGCACGGGTTCAGGGCCCCACAGTCAGGGAGGGCCCCCAAATGCCCCCCCCAACAGGTGGCTCTCTGGGCAGCATTGTGGGCAGAGGTTGTAGGGGCTCTTCCTCCTGTCATGCCATGGAAAATGCAGTGGCGGCTGGTCAAGGTCAAGGCTATTTTTCTTTACTCACAATTTGTCTTTACTGACTTTGATTAGCAGCGCATGGAACCAATCAGATGCTACCTTTGGAGGGGCATGGCCAATGCGGCCACCAGAGAGCTCAGAGGACCCCCCTCCCCCCAAAAATCATCAGATTGGTTCAGTGCACTCATATCAAAGTTATTCAAGAAAAGTAGTGCAATTAAAATGGTGCACGCGAGGCTACAGTCTTAACACTTTCCTTTGGCAGCACAGCATGAGGAGGAGCAGAAGCTGCTGCCGCCACCGGCCAGGTAAAAAAACAAAACAGGGCTGGGTTGGTTGGTTGGCAGGACAGCAGGGGGAGGATGCCAGGTAGATTCCCCACCCAAAACATCTTGGCTGGAGCCCTTTCAAACCTGGCGGTGCCACTGACCAGACCCTCAAAATCATGGAAATGATGAAATTTTCAGGAGAAACCCCACAGGGAACAGCCAAGCACTTCCCTGTGCATGGAAATGCACACTGCAACTCTGTGCATGGCATGGAGCAGTGTTCTCCAACCTTGGGTTCCCAGATGTTTTTGGCCTACAACTCCCAGCATGCCCCAGCCAGCCAGCTGGCTGGGGCATGCTGGGAGTTGTAGGCCAAAAACATCTGGGGACCCAAGGTTGGAGAACACTGGCATAGAGGGACCATGTATACGAGAGTCCCTTCCTAGGCAATCACAGCTCTGCACATTCAGGAAGATGGATCTGGAAGAATCCCGGAATATCCCCGTAATGATCCCCCCCTTGTTTTTCCACTTTCTTTGGCATCTGGTACATGTGTACTGTACTAAATTTCAGCTTTCTATCTGTTAGGACATAAGAGCATAAGTAGAGCTCTGTTGGATCAGACCACGGGTCCATCTAGTCCAGCATTCTGTTCACACAGCGGCCAACAAACTGCTCACGGGATCCCACAAGCAGGACGTGAGTGCCACAGCACCCTCCTGCCCATGTTCCCCAGCAACTGGTGTATATAGGCATACTGTTATGGAAATTCCCTCACAACTAAGATACCAGTGTGAGAGACTGAGGGAGCCAGTCACTCCACCCACTCGCCAAGTGTCTCTCAATGGTGAATCTTCATCGACATGGTCATTTTAATGTATGTGTGTGTGAGTGTGTATTCCAGACTGAAGTGACACATGACTGCTGTTTCCCTGCCAATGCATTCCACACCATCCTAGAAATGCATGAGATGGAGAAAAAAAAATCACGTGGGATGGGGCATATCCACACCAATCTACGTTCCCACACCAGCGTCCTACCTTTCTGGAGTTTGTCTGACATGGAGCTGAGGTTATCAGGGAGTTTTCTATGGAGAAAGAGGGAGGAGTGCCATTTGCTAGCAGGTTTTTTTGTGGCATGATTTGAGGTCATGGTGCAGAAATCAAATGGAGTTATCTCAGACCATACTATTGTTTCCTTGCTTCCATATAGGCCTGCCTGGGAATTAAGACCAACTCAATGGCTTTGACTTTTGGAGCATGTTTTTGGCCTGTTTTGCAGGGATGGGGACTCGGACTCGAGGACTCGACTCGTGAGTCGGACTGAGTCCCCCCTCTGACTCGAGTCTGACTCGAGTCCCAATATTTTTAATGGGACTCGAGACTCGACTCGGGACTCGACCAAGGACTCGTCAACATCCCTGGGCTGTGCCAGGAGTGGATGCTCGGCCACTATGGACAGCTACTAGGAGCGCAGCCCCAACGATGTGTTGAGATTTATTTTGATTGATGTGTTGTTGTGGGGGCTTAGGGTTAGGGTCAGACATTTTGGGTTTGGCTGCCTCTGCCTGCCTGTTTGGGGTTCCCTGCCTCCTCTGCCTGCCTGGTCTCTTCTTGACCAGTTCAACAGTTGAATTGTCCAAGACAAAGGCCTCTGCCTGTCTGCCTGTTTGGAGTTCCCTACCTCCTCTGCCTGCCTGGTCTCTTCTTAACCAGTTCCACAGTTTGAATTGTCCAAGACAAACGCCTCTGCCTGCCTGCTTTGGGGTTCCCTGCCTCCTCTGCCTACCTGGTTATTTTGGGTTTGTCTGCCTGGTCTGTTCTTGCCAAAATCAGTTGCAGAATTTTGAAATAAAAAGGCACACTTGTGCCTAGAATTTATTTAAGCCACACATCTGAAACAGCCTTATTTTGTTGGGGGAAAACCCCACTGATTTTAATAGGGACTCGTGGAGTCAGTTTTGGGAGTGACTCAGGACTTGGGACTCGTGAGTCACCATTTTGGACCAAGGACTCGGACTCGGACTCGAGACTCGGGTCCAA
Organism: Shinisaurus crocodilurus; assembly: GCA_021292165.1. NCBI lineage: Eukaryota > Metazoa > Chordata > Lepidosauria > Squamata > Shinisauridae > Shinisaurus > Shinisaurus crocodilurus. The sequence continues at coordinate 39,905 of JAHFWL010000078.1, read as the reverse complement.
AGACTCGTGACTCGACTCGTGACTCGAGACCAAGGACTCTTCAACATCCCTGCTGTTTTGTGGTGGTGCCGCAGCTCTGCCACGCTATCCCAAACTACACCTGTCACGTTCCCTCTTTGAGATTCAGGACAGATAAAAGGAAGTCTTTCTTCACACAACACATAGTTGAACTATGGAATTCACTTCCACAGGATGTGGTGATGGCCACTAAATCGGATTTTATTTATTTATTTATTATATTTATACCCCGCTTTTTTTCCTGCAAGGAACCCAAGGCGGCTAACAGTCCTCCTCCTCCTCTCCATTTTTTATCCTCACAACAACCCTGTGAGGTAGGTTAGGTTGAGAGTCAGTGACTGGCCCAAGGTCACCCAGTGAGTTTCATGGCCAAGCGGGGACTAGAACCTGGATCTCCCGAGTCCCAGTCCAACACGCTCACCACTACGCCACGCTGGCTCTAAAAGGGGATGGCTTTAAAAGGGGATTGGACAAATTCCTGGAGGAGAAGGCCACCGGTGGCTACTAGTCCTGATGGCTATGTGCTTCCTCCAGTATCAGAGGCAGTATGCCTATGTACTCCAGTTGCTGGGGAGCATGGGCGGGAGGGTGCTGTTGCGCTCATGCCCTGCTTGTGGGATCCCGTGGGCAGCTGGTTGGCCTCTGTGCGAACAGAATGCTGGACTAGGTTGACCCGTGGTCTGATCCAGCATGGCTCCTCTTATGTTCTTCTGTCAGATATGAAGATACTCCTGTTTCGATGGGCTTTTAATGTGCAATGCAACATCTTTTCTCTTATTCCTGCCACTTTTTTATACGAAAATATCGGTTTCACTTTCATAGCTGTCAGTGTTGTATCGTATGTTATTGAAATGATATAGACCCCCTATTTTTATGATTATATTGCATTGTTTTATGCTTATGCTGTACTGATTACAGTAACAGAAGAGGGAGCTGCTGCTGCTGCTGTTAAAATACAAAGTTGGTATTGATGTGAATCTTATCAGATGGACACTAAAATGTGTATTTCACACATCCTCGTACATGCACACTGACATCATAAAAGTAGAGCTGCCAACCAATGAAATCATTTTTAGCCGATTAATCATCTGCCTTTTAACTCATTAGAGGATTACATTTAATTAATTTGCATACTAATGACCAAAACCTAAACAGAGGTGTCTTTTTTTGAAATCGCTTGCAATGTAGGTAATAAAGAAAAGCTACTGCTCGTTGCTAGAAGGAACACCCATCTTACAAAACAAAACAAAAATAGAATAGCACCAAAACATAAACGGGTGTGCCCTCAACTCACAAAATCATAGAATCATGGAATAGTAGAGTTGGAAGGGCCCTATGAGGCCATCGAGTCCAACCCCCTGCTCATTGCAGGAATCCAAGTTAAAGCACCCCTGACAAGTGGCTGTCCAGCCGCATCTTGAATGCCTCCAGAGTGGGAGAGCCCATGAACTCCCTAGGTCATTGGTTCCATTGTTGTATTGCTCTAACAGTCAGGAAGTTTTTCCTGAGGTTCAGCCGGAATATGGCTTCCTGTAACTTGAGCCCATGATTCTGTGTCCTGCAAACTGGGATGATCGAGAAGAGATCCTGGCCCTCCTCTGTGTGACAACCCTTCAAGTACTGGAAGAGTGCGATCATATCTCCCCTCAGTCTCCTCTTCTGAAGGCTAAACACGCCCAGTTCCTTCAGTCTCTCCTCACAGGGCTTTGTTTCCAGGCCTTTGATCATCTTTGTTGCCCTCCTCTGAACCCTTTCCAGTAAAGTGTGGTGCCCAGAACTGGATGCAGGACTCAAGATGAGGCCTAACCAGTGCTGAGTGGAGGGGAACTAGTACTTCACATGATTTGGAAGCTATACTTCTATTAATGCAGCCCAAAATAGCATTTGCCTTTTTTGCAGCCACATCACATTGCTGGCTCATATTCAGCTTGTGATCTACAACAATTCCAAGATCCTTCTAGCTTGTAGTATTGTTGAGCCAAGTATCCCCCATCCTGTAACTGTGCATTTGGTTTCTTTTTCCTAGGTGCAGCACTTGGCATTTATCCCTATTAAATTTCATTCTGTTGTTTTCAGCCCAGCGCTCCAGCCTATCGAGATCACTTTGAATTTTGTTTCTGTCTTCCAGAGTATTAGCTATTCCACCCACTTTTGTGTCATCTGCAAATTTGATAAGCAAGCATTCCCTGCACCTCCTCATCCAAGTCATTAATAAAAATGTTGAAGAGCACGGGGCCCATCACTGAGCCCTGTGGTACCCCGCTCGTTACCTCTCCCCAGTTTGAGAAGGTACCATTGATAAGCACTCTTTGAGTCTGATTCTGTAGCCTGACGCAAAATTAGCCACACCTGATTGTACATCTTCTTCATTCTGATGGGACTGGGGGGCATTTCGCTTTCGTGCATCTTTTTTTGACATTTGTTCTACTCTCACACCTGCCTTCTATTCTGGCATTGGATCATATATGTCAGCCTTCTACAATTCCCCAAATCTCCTAGCCAGCATAGCATAGCTGGGTGGGAAATTGTAACCCAACGCATCTGGAGGGCACCAGTTTTGAGAATGCTGACATACAGTATCCACTGGCCACATTTGAATCCTGCCTTCCCCCCAGGACCAGCTCTACCATGAGGCAGGGTGAGGCGTCCACTTCAGGCAGCAGATGCTGGGGGACAGGGAACAGTGACAAGATGTTGGAGGGCAGGATTGTGAAGTAAGTTTCAACAGCCAGTCTGGTCAGTTTCTGTACATTTTATTTATTTATTTGTATTATTTCTATGCTACTAAGTATTAAAGAAAAATCCCTAAGCAGTTTACATATAAATATTAAAATATTAAAATCACATTTAAAATATTAATATTAAAATCACATTTAAAATACAATTTTAAAAACAATTCCAATTACGATGATGATGATGATGATGATGATGATGATACAGAGCAGTACAAGAGCAGTAAAATGGAGCAGCATGATTAATTTAATTACGGGCCAGGGAAAGCCTGGGTGAACAGGTGCATTTTCAGGAGGCATTTGGAAGACGCCACATTTTATGCCTCCCAAACTGCATGAGGGAGAGTTTTCCACAGGGTGGGTGCCGCTACCGAGAAGGCCCACCGTTGAGGTATTCTTCGGTGACATTCCAGTAATTTTGGAATGACCAGCAAGGCCTCCTCTGACGACCTTAAGAGTTGGTTGGGTATATATAAGGGAAGGCATCCTGCTGGAAATTCTGGTCCCTAGTTCTTTATATAGAATGAGAGAGGGCATACCTTGCCTTTTGCTTTGGGCAGCAAAGTGTCTTGGGCCGGCTCTGCTGCCCTTGAAGGTGCTCAGAGCAGTATTTTAGCCTCACAACAGCCCTGTGAGGCAGGTTAGGCTATGAGAGAGAGTGACTGGCTCAAGGCTGCTCAACGACATTCACAGCTGAGCAGGAATTTCAGTCGGAGTGGCCAGTATCTATACTCAGCAGTAGGTACTGCACAAACCAGCTCATACACTGATTACATTTTTGTTTGTTACCAGAAGGGTTGTAACTAAGGAGTGCCTACCTTAAGCAATCAGTTGTTTTTTTTAAATTAATAAGTAACTTTGCTCTCATACAGGTGAGATTTCAACCTAGTTCTTGTAAATAGCAGATGAGGTAGTTAACCTGTGGTTGGGATATATCACTTCAAAATTCAGGTGGAGACTTATATGATTAAACAATCTTGCATGCAAAAATAAATAAATCCCTGTACCTATTAGAAAGCGATCATATCAGCGATAAAGTTTGGCTAGACAGAGGCAAATTAAGTCATGTTAACCTGTACTTAGGGATGGATGGATCTATCAATTTCAGTTTCTCTCCATTTGTTATTTTTCCAATCATAAATTCGGTTTGCCTCGAACTTTGAGAATTAAAAACTTGCATGAAGATCTCTATGCATTGTTATGCACATTTCTCCTGATAAATGCAGTCGTGTATGCAATTTTGCTGACTATACACCTTTATGGCAAGCATATATATATTTTTTGTATGCATTTGTTTTAATTGGAAAAGCCCATTGCAAAATTTGGAGAAATGTGAATTTTGAAGGATAAATGAGTTTCAATTCACATACTGGTTTGGAAGTCGAACTTAGGTAAGGATAAAATATGAACCGAACAAATTTGGGAGTCCAGCCCAGAAACAGGGTTACTTCCTCACTGGTTGCTTGTCAGAACTAGGCCTTAGCTGCTTTTCTGTATCTACCACATGCATTCTTGAATGCCTGTACACCCTTCCAGTATCAACGGTTGGTCCAGAAAAAGATACACTTCTCCTACCCCAAGCTTGGCCACCAAGATAGCAAGAACCCGAATAGGGATATGTGGAAGACATTTTAAGGCCAAATTATTTATTTTATTATTTATTTATTTATTATATTTATTATATTTATTTTTCCTGAAAGGAACCCAAGGCGGCTTACATAATCCTCCTCCTCCTCCTCCTCCTCTCCATTTTATCCTCACAACAACCCTGTGAGGTAGGTTAGGCTGAGAGTCAGTGACTGGCCCAAAGTCACCCAGTGAGTTTCATGGCCGAGCAGGGACTAGAACCTGGATCTCCAGAGTCCCAGTCCAACACTCTCACCACTACGCTACACTGGCTCTCAATTAGACGTTGATGGTGTTTGCTAGCATGTTTGCAAAATAAGCGGATCTGATGTCAAATCCCTTATAAAGGGGGGGGGGCATTTAAAATGCAGTATGGGTGGGTAAGGAGAGTTGAATCTATCCTGGAACCCACTTTTTCAAATAATCTGCTCCTGTTAGGACTTGGAGACCAGAAGCAAGCCCCAGCCAGAGAAAAAATAACATTAAAAAAAAACAAAAACCGCAAAGCAACCCTTTTGCTGTCTGCAAGATCCACAGTGACCTCTGCTGCTTCCTCTCCAGCCAACTCTAATCTGGTAGTCTAATGTATGACAACATACATATTTTATCAGCAATATGAACTTTCGCTTTATGGCTATCCAGAAGGCTGAATGTTAGCGGAAATGCGAGTGCCTCGGCTCTCTCCCTCACGGACATTCTTGAGTGCCATCTTCAGGCTAAGCTAAGCCACTGCTGCCCTCAAAGGATTGAATGTGATGCTCTCGGCAAAGAAGTCGCTGGCTGTTTCAAAGGCCAAAGGTGTGTTGGAAAGGACATTGAAAAGAAAGCTTGTTGAGACAGAATAGGCAGGCGTGTGTGCAACTGAAAAAGATGTGATCGGTTTGGGGGGTGGGCTGCTGAAGCTCAGTGGTCCAGATTCAACTCCCACCCCCAACATTGCTGCTTAAAAAAGGATCTGGAGTCATTGGGGTACCTGTGTCTGAACCCTTGGAGAGTAGGCTGACCACTTATGCATCTCCAGAAAAGAGGAAATGCATCACCAAAAAAGAGGAAGCAGTCCAGAGAGCTTTGGCTGTTGGGTGGTATAGAAATGTAATAGATGAAATGGAATGAATGAATGAATGAATGAAATTGCATAAAAAATTTACATATGTATATTATATATTATACATACAGTATACAGTATATTCTACATTATTCAATATATTCTACATATATTATAGGTATAGATGCACATTTAGAAATAAATAGTATATTTTTTCATAATTAGTATAATTTACATAGAAATCCACCTAGCCCTGTTATGAACAAATGCCCCGGAAGGTCACTAAAATGGTATTTGGGAATATTTTCTGGCTGATGTAAATCAGTCAATGAAAGAATTAGTGGCTAATTTTCTTTTTGTTGTTGTTGTTGTTGTTGTTGTTGTAATAAGGTCTTGCAGGATGATTCTTTCACCTCCATTGTAATTCTTTGTTTTTGTAGATTGTATTTTTAAATTATGTGTATGTTTTAACGATTATGCTTTTTATTGTCCTGCTCGTATTGCTTTTATGGGTCTGTGACTGCACAATAAATATTGACTGATCGATAGAAATCCAATATGTCTCACCATCGTGGGGATTAAAGACTGCGACCAGGTGACCTGTGGGCCTGCCTGCTTGCTCTGTTGTCCAGGTTCTCACTGCTGATGGGCAACAGTTCTTAAGGTTCTTTATCTTCAATTGAGAATTCTTTATCTTTAAATGATCAGACAGCCCTTCCAATAGAAGGAGGTCTTTTGTAGAGGGCATGGCCACCCTGCAGAAGGCTGAGGTCCCACCCTGTAAGACCAGCAACGTCTGGCTGAACTACAGCCATTTCAAGGAAGGTCGAGTCACTAGGCTATTTCTTGGAGGCACAATGAGGCCTATTTTTGAATAGTGATCAGCCTGTTTCCATCACAGCTGGTCATTCTAAGAACCGTATAACATTAAGAATAGTTTTCCTTTGCCTTCCCCATACCCTTTTCTTGTTTTCCTTTCCTTTCCCCTCTCTACCCCTTTTTTCCTTTTGTGTCCTGCCTTTTTAGATTGCAAGCCTGAAGGCAGGGACTGTCTTGATTCTATCGGTCTGTAAGCCACTCTGGGAGCCTTTCCATATTGAAAAGTGGGCTAGAAATGCTTTAAATAAATTTTTAAAAGTTTCTATCCTAGTTATACCACTGGGAGGAAGACCTGTCCTTCCGTTTCCCAGAGTCCTTTGCAAACCACAGAGAATTTTGTTGTGAGTAGCAGAGCTAAGAACTCTGGGATAACTCCACATTGCCAGATATTTAGAGACAGGGCCAGCCCTTCACATGGCCACCGTAGGGGCCCAGGCCTATTAAAGGGCCCAACTGAGAGATAGTATCTGTGTCTTCTTGGCTCTAACCTGCTCGTTACAGTTTCTCAATTTGGGGCAAACCCTCACTCACCAATCCGCACAGAATTTCAAAATGTCATTTTCAAGTTTCTGTCTTTGAATTCTAGACATCATTGCCCCTATGGGAGTTCTGTAAACATATTTAAAAACAGAGGCGTTGCTAGGGGGAGGCCCACTAGGGCCGTACACAAATATTTTGACTTCTAAACTGAATGTAGGGGAGAGCGGGAGATGGTGGAAGTTTCTGGGTACTTCAGTATGCTAACTACAGCATGACCGAGGGAAGGAAGGGTTGTATTCGCACAAAAATTCTCATGTTTGAATTTGGGTGTAGAAATCTATAGTTGTTTTTTTTTTTTTTTAATCCAATCCAAAATTAGTTGGTCTTTGAATAAAGGCAGATTTTTCTTTCAGCTTTCTACTACTGCCCTGAAAAGCATGCTTATGTTTTACTTTATAGCTGGATTTTTTTTAAAAGGTAGCAGTTTGGTACATCTGATTTATGGCAAAAAAAATTTAAAGCAGGAGGAGATCCCACAGGACTAGCAATTATGTTGACAGAGAGCCTGGTAGGAAATAGTGCATTTTCTCCCTTTTCTCTTGAAAATGAGAGAGGGGGGGGGGAGGAAGAGGGGGGGGGGGAGAGAGAGAGAGATCAGCATCTTTCAAACATCAAAGCTAATAACAGACATGAAGTGGGATGGTGACCTTTAACAGGCTCCCTGATAGGGTAGATTATTGCATGTCAGCAGCCATCTGCAGTATAAACTATACCTGCCTTTGATGAGGCCCATGCAGACCATTAAATGGGTAGAAAGAATACTGGGCTACTTTCTTCCAAAAGGAAACCATGAGCGTACCATTGCATTAGCCACACAGTGCATGCCAAGAGGAGAGCCACATGCCAAACCTTGCCTGTATTTCAGGCGCCCTGATCCAGCCAAAGGCTGCCGTTCTAAACCTGCTTATTAGGAAGTTAAGTCCCCATTGAACTCAGTGTGGCTTACTTCTGAATAAACAGGGTTAAGGTAATGACACCGCTACTTATTGTTTATATTTCATGCTTCTTCTTCTTTTTTTTTTTTTACCATTTCAAGTGCTTCTCATGCATGAACACATTCATCATTGCAACAACCCTGCAGGGCTGCAGCCAGGAATTCTGTAGTGAGTAAGGATTTCTTTAGCATGCCGCTTGCTGTCCCAATTGGAAGGGCTGAGCAAGCAGTGCACTATATGCTTTGCCTATCCCAGTGTTCTCCAAACTTGGGTCCCCAGATGTTTTTGGCCTACAACTCCGAGCATGCTGGGAGTTGTAGGCCAAAAACATCTGGGAACCCAAGGTTGGAGAACACTGGCCTATCCCATGTCCTCCCCAATGGGGGAAGGCATGGGGCAGATGAAGCCACCCCATCCCAGGCACTGGGTGATGAAGCTTGAGGAAGGGTCATAGCTCCGTGGTAGAACACATGCTTGGCATGCAGAAGGTCCCAGGTTCAATTCCTTTCATCTCCAGGTGGGGCTGGAAAAACTCCTTGTCTGAAACCATGGAGAGATGCTGCCAGTCAGTGTTGATGACAATACTGGGCTAGATGGCGTGAGAGCTTGACTGGGTTCAAAAGCTTACCCAGCAAGTGACTCCCAGTCCCACAGACGGAAAGAGGAGAGAACAGCAGTTTATAAAGATTAAAGAGTTTATTCTGTAGGACCCAATTACATGGGATTAAGGCAAGCAATGCAGGCATCTCTTACGCAGAAGAGTTGATTCTGTCTCAGTACATCATTGCAGAGGCAAAGTCCAGTGAAGCTCCCAAGTCCAAGTGTGAAGTGGCAAGTGAGAAGAGAAGAGTGAATGAATGAATGTGATTGTGACAACAGGTTGACTTACCCTTCCTTTATAGGAAGAGCCTGTACCTATAAATAGGATATTACTCACCAATTGTGCAACACTTATATAACCTGCTCATGCTGTACATAACATGTTGTCTCCCAGTTGTCACCAGACTTTATGAGTCACAGACACCTTGGTGCCACATCAGGAGACTTTGTGCACTCCATCCTTTTCTGCACACCACACTAAACCTAACAGATGGGCCCATGGTCCTGTGTTTCTTAGCTGGGTTCCCAAGTGAAGTGCCAGGTGGAGGAACATTCCTGCACTTGGTGTCTTCATCAGGGTGCCTTTGCCTACCCCACACTCTCTCCATTGGGTTTTCAAGCCCATTTGGTTGAATAGAATTTGCTTGGCAATTCTATTGAGTTGGTACTCATCCAATTTGAAGTGTATTTAATTATGGGTGCTTCTAGATTTTGGGGCGTATTTCTCAAAGGCTTGGAACTTGGTCCCCCTTTTGAGGTCCCTCAAACCAACATCCATCTTCTTTTCCACAGGTGAATGTACAAAGATCCTTGAACACACTCCCTGCTGCTGCACATGGATCTGTGGATTCATGGGGAAATAATGCCATGCTGGCATTAGAAGAGGGGCAGAACAAAATCTCTTTCTGACCTGCTCTGAAAGCCAAGTAGAGGAAACATAAGAACAAAGCAGCAGCTCTGTTTGAACTCCCTTCTTCCCAAAACACATTGGGATGATGGGATACTCAACCCCCCAGCCCCCCATAATTCCTACATACTTCAAGGAAACCCCACTGCCAGGGGGCATTCAACCTCCCCCAGTTCTTGGTGGTTGGGGAAAAGGGGGTGGGGGCAGCAGAAGGGGTGTGGACTTCCTGGGGCCCCAGGAAGGCCAGAATTGGCTCATGTACCTGAGGTTCAACACCCCTGCTAAAGCTTCTTTAGGTAGCCTCAACATACATCTGAAAGAAATGTTCCAGACAAGGACATGTTTATGGGTGCAGAGGGGATCTTGAGGAAGAAAATCTAGCAATACCAAACCAGAACATCCTATTCTGATGCCCAGTTGCCCTGACAGGTGAGCCCCATGTGAAGGTTTTATGCAGCACCAAGGTTTCTTCGGAGCTTGAAATCTTGCAGACTTTCTGGGTTTTCCTGCTTAAAACTGAGGCCATGGGGGGGGGGGGAGGATTTTAAGAAGCCATGGGTTGTTGTTTTTTTTGAATCGCCATGCTAAATAAAGCACAAGTTGCTTGCTTCCAGTTACCTATTATTCTAAGTGTCTAATCGTTAAAGCTAAATGAAAGTGGAACGTCTGCTAAAAAGCCTTTGCAGTCCCTACTTGAATGCAAATTGAAGTCATTATCGTCAGTGGCACCGGCATAGCAAAAGGCCAAGGGAATTCAGTATGGTAATCAGCTAGACCCTTAACTAAGCTGTGGGTAGAAAACGCAACATCTATGTTGACCCAGCTCAACCTTTGGGTAAGTGAATAATCTGCTGGGAGCATATGCTCTCTGGGGATACTGAAACATTACCCACCAGACCCACCTGTGACTACCACTAATCCTATAGCCCTCAGGTTGCCAGAGGGTTATAAATTATGGTACCAAAGCAGAGCTGGGGAGGGAGGGGACTCAGGTGCAGAACCAGGCAGGTGGAGCTCACCATTAGCAGTGGAGCCTGGTATCTATGTTACATCAGGCCTGTGGCTTACACTGGCTCAGCTTGTCTGAGTGTGGAAAGCTAAGCAGGGTCAGGCCTGCCTGGTTATTACTTGGATGGGAGACCCCTCCTCTAGTTTCCTGCATTGAGCAGGGGGTTGGACTCAATGGCCTTGTAGGCCCCTTCCAACTCTATGATCCTATGAATCTCACACCTAGTGTCATTCAAAGGCATTGTGTGAGGGGGGGGCACACACCACAAAAATGGCGGAGGAAATCTGGTGGTGGCTAAGAGGACATAGTGTGGTTTTTATTTCTATTGTGCATCTCTCCCTTGCTTTGCAGCCTCCCAGGCTGCCTGCGCTTTCTGATCTGAAAAAGCCCTATGGGAGCAATGACCTCATGATGTCTTCCCCTGGCCTTTAACTGTAGCGTGGGAAGCCGAGGAGGTGATTGTGTAGTGAAGGACAGCACACTCACACACACACTCCTCGGCTACCTCATAAGTCAGGTAAGCCCAAGAAGACTGAACCCAACCGATGAGAATTTCTCCGAAATTTTCTTCTCCATTGAATTTTATTTTCGAAAGCAACTTCTCGTCTATAAAATTGAATGAGAACGGTTGGGGAAAAAAACGCGAAAGGAATTTTCAGCACAGCACAAAAAAAAATACGCAGGGGGAAAATGCATACTTTTTAAAAAATGTGCAGAAATATGCTTCCATCAATGGGAGAAGAATGTGTACATTCCAAAGATGCATAAATTTGGAGAAATATGCACGAAAATACACAGAGACTTGTAGGGATGTCCACAAACCTGCCCCCCGCCCTGCCCTGCCTCTCCACGGCAGCCCCCCCCCCGTCGCTCGATCCTCCGCGGTGCAGAGCGATTCTCTGCGCTGCTCGAGCCGCCCGCGCCGCCTGCACAGGTCCCGTCCCGTCACTTCATGCTCTGTTGCCCTGGTTCCTACGTAAAATATGGAGAATTGGGGTCCCAGCGCGCTGGTGCATGGTCCTGGTGTGTCACTTCTGGCCAGCTGGAAGTGACACGATGGGACCGGTGTGGGCGGCGCGGGCGGCTCGCCGCAGAGGCAAGTGGCCGCTGGATCCCGGTAAAGCCCGCTCGCCTCTTGCGGGCATGAGCGGGGCCGATTTCGGCTCTGCTACACCCACTCGAGGCGAGTGGATACATCCCTAAGTTGTATTCAAAAAGGAAAAAAATAAAGCTTGCAATCTGATACAGTCTTGAGTCAGAAAGAGCTTTGAGATGGAATTCAGAGCTCAAGTTTTGCTAATTCACACAACCCTATATACCAGCATGATATGGAGAGTCTGAACATGCAGAAGCATGTTTTGTGTGCATGGCTGCCATCTCAACTACTTAGTGCTCAACTATGTGCTCAGTGAGACATACAGTGCAACCCTTTATATGTTTACTTAGAAGTACGTCCTTCGGTGTTGTTCAGTGGGTCTTACTGTGTGTGTATAGGATTGCAGCCTTAAGCACCTAATTATGTGCTTATGTCCCATTGATTCAGTTGAACATTTTGCACCCAATCCAGCAAGGAAGCTCTGTCCACATCACAATGCTTACCTTGTTACCTTTGAGCTTGATGGAAGCTCCCTAGGGTGCACATATTCCTCACCCAGTGCCTCTAATCACCCTCAAGAATAGCATGATGTGAACAGCATCAGTCCAATGTGCCCGGGGTTAAACATTAAAGACTTAAACCAGAGCTGTGTGCAAATGGCCTCTCAAAATTCTCCACCATACAGTATTTGTGGGCAGAGAAATTGGTGGCAGTGGTGTGGATAATTTCATCACATTTCTCCAGGGGGAGGAGAAATTCTCCAACAGTTTCTCACAAGTTGAGCTCACCATTGACATGGGTTGTAGCACAGCTTTTTTCTCTTTTTTGTGAGGGTATTTGGGTTTTTTTGTGCTACCACGGCAAGTGGCAACATCATCAACTGTGTTGGCAGGCTGGCCCCCATTTTGCATCCATCACAATGCAGGTGTGAAGAGGGCAGTGTTGTGTCCAGCTCCAAGGAAGAGGTGGAGCTAGTTGTGTGCCAAAAAAAATCTGTCCTTCAATTTCCTGGACGTTTTCTTCCCCCATGAAAGAAGCTTCCATTGTTCTGCCTCATTCTCAGTGGGTTTTATAATTGTTTTTTGTGGTGTTTTTGAGCTTTGAGTTTTGGCTTTTTCTTTCTTTCTAGTACAGTCATGGATTGAGAGCATAATTCGTTCTGGAAACGTGCTTGTAATCCAAAACACTCTTATATCAAAACAAAATCCCCCCAAAAAAATTTGTACAGAGATTTTTAATTTAAGCCGTACTACAGTACTTGTATTGCAAGATGTCGCTTGTATATCAAGTAAAAAAAAATTAAATAAATATTTTAAAATTTGCTTGTCTTGCAAAATGCTCTCAAACCAAGTTACTTGCAATCCAAGGTATTACTGTACGCATCTCTCCATTGCTCTGCAGCCTCCTAGGCTGCCTGCGCTTCCTGAGCTGAAAAGGCCCTATGGGAGGAATGACCTTATGATGGGTCCCCCTGGGCTTTAGGGGAAGTGTGGGAAGCCAAGGAGGCTACAGGCTGCCAGAGAGATGATTGTGCAATGCAAAATATGACATTTATTTATTTATTTATTTAATTTTTATACTGCCCAATAGCCGAAGCTCTCTGGGCGGTTTACAACAATTAACAAGACAATCCCTGCCCGCAGGCTTACAATCTAAAAAGACACGACACACAAGGAAAAAGGAATGGGGAGGGAAGAAGGGGGAATATTAATACTCTTGGCAGGGCTGGTGGAATGGCCCTGCGCTCCCCCTCTTCTCCCTCTGCACAGCCTACTGGAATGGCTGGTGGTGGTGACAGTAGAGGGAGGAGGAGCCTTCAGGAGGGCACCTTTCAGCAGGGCTGGTGGAATGGCCCTGCACTCCCTCTCATCACCCTCCTCTCAGCCTGCTGGAATGGCTGCTGCTGGTGACAGTTGAGGGAGGAGGAGCCTTCAGGAGGGAGGCCTTTCAGCAGGGCATTCATGCACACTCCTTGGACACCTTGTAAGTAAGGTAAGCACAAGAAACCTGAACCTAAACCATGAGAAAGTCTCCAAAATTTTCTTTAGCATTGAATTTCTTTCCAAAAGCAATTTCTTTCCTTTCAAGCTGAATAAGAATGGTTAAAAAAAATGAGGGAGAAATTTTTTTTAATTTATTTTATTTATTTTATTTATATCCCACCTTTTTTCGTGCCAAGGCGGCTTACATAATCCTCCTCCTTTCCATTTTATCTTCACAACAGCCCTGCGAGGTAGGTTAGGCTGAGAGTCTGTGACTGGCCCAAAGTCACCCAGTGAGCTTCATGGCCCGAGCGGGGACTAGAACCTGGATCTCCCGAGTCCCAGTCCATGCCACACTGGCTCAAAAGTGGCTCACACTGGCGGGTTCTAGTCCCCGCTCGGCCATGAAACTCACTGGGTGACTTTGGGCCAGTCATGGACTCTCAGCCTAACCTACCTCACAGGGTTGTTGTGAGGATACAATGGAGGAGTGGAGGAGGAGGATTATTATGTAAGCCGCCTTGGGTTCCTTGCAGGAAAAAAGGCGGGGTATAAATATAATAAATAAATAAATAAATAAATCTAGCTCTTTCCAGCACAGCACCAATTTAAAGCAGGTGTGGGGAACCTCTTTCAGTTTGAGGGCTGCACTCCATTTTGGAGAAGCTGTCAGGGACCGTATTCCAGTGGTGCGTAGGGCTGAAGGCAAAAGGGTTGCAGCCAAAATATATGCACACACCCCCGCATATTTTAGCTTAACGCTGTTACTGCTGGCAACTAAACCTTAGCACAGGCATTTCGGTCTTTTAAACAGGAGCAAAACTGCACAAATGCTGGAAAACTACCAAACTATTGGTGGTAGGGAGAAAGGGGGTGGGACCAAGGAAAAATGGGTGTGGCCATCCAGGGAGCCCTAGAGGGCCAAATCGGGACCCCAGGTGGGCCGAATTGGGTCCATGGGCCTGAGGTTCCCTGCCCCTGATTTAAACAAAGGTTGTTCCCAGAGAGGGCACCTCCTGAAAGGTCACTCACTGCTAAAGTCATTGCCGCAAAAAAAATCTTTCCAAACCTGTCATACTGTGACACCTGAGGAGAACATTTATAGTCATGTTTTGGACAATGAATATGATCATCCAGCCCTCTAAACAGGGCTGATTTATAAGGAAAATTCATCAGTTTAGAGCTGACAATTTAAGAGTTCAGAATCCGGCATGCCAGTGATGCTTCAGTCATTAAGGAATATGGCCATAATGTTTTATGGAAGTGCCTGATGCCTTCTTCCGTGAGCATTCCTCCTCCTCCTCCTCTGGCTACAGGCGTGACATACACAAGCCTTTTGCTTCCAGAAGTCCTTACACATCGAACCATAAAGGCAAACCTGAGTGATCTTGTATCTTCTGGGGGCTTTATGGCGTTATAAAATATGTTTTATGTCCCAATCAGTGGCAACAATTTATGAACAGAAAGGCTCCAAAAGATATAACATCAGACTATGTATTTTAATACAGTTTGAGCGAACGGTAAAGCTCAGGATGACATTTGCTCTCGACGCTCATGGAAAAATGAATAGTAATGTGGGAAGATTGATGGCTTATTCCATCAGGACAGGGTTTCCGGAGAGATGTGTTTTATGAGCGATGCAGACAATAACTAGTTGGCTTAAAGAACAGGATTGATTGGGCCATGCGGTTACCTTCTTAAAGAATGCTAACACTTTCCCCTGCTCCATTTGTGCAATTTTGCTGCTAACCATTCCGAGTGTTTATTTATTTATTTTTTAAAAAGAAAATGCCATTAGATCTACTGGCGGGTACCGGCAGCTGGTTTCAATACCACATTTTATTTATGCGGATGCACCGGTTATAAGGTAGCATCATGGGATAATAATGAAATGGTCCCATTTTATGGGCAGCTTCTTTGTGAAATTAAAATGAAGCTCCTTTCAAAGCAAAAAGGAGCATTGACTCTGGTTCATGCTCTGGAAGGCATCCGTCACGTTTACACATCCTGCCATACACAATACATTGTGCCTTTATCACAAAAACCTGACTTCAGGCAATGCCCTGCTGCCCTTCAATTTAAGTTACAAAGGATTGCAGACATGATGTACATCTCTTTTTCATGTGGGCACAGTGCCCATATTTAGAAGGGATGGCATCTCCAGTTTAAAAAGATCAGGTGGCAGGCAGTGGGAAACACCTTCCCTGCCTGAGATCCTGGAAAGTGCTGCCAGTCAGAGTAGATGGTGACTAAGTTCAGATAACGTGATAACCTGCACTCAAGGGTTGAGTGTGGGTTGTTGTTGAACCGTGGGTTGTTATTGAGATGTGGGTTGTCTGGACCCAACTGCGCTAACAAGCCATGGCTTGTTAGCCCCGCACAACCTATGAAGAGAACCCGTGGTTTGTTGTTGGGTTGTGACCTGTGGGTTGTTCATCACCATGGTTTGTTATCTCGGCTGGGTTCAGACAACATAATAACCCACATTTCAACAACAAACCACGGTTCAGTGTGTTATAAATAAGGTCCTTGTCTGGGGGGAAAAAAGGCTACACCCTGGGCAGAAATCGTAAGATGGTGCGCAGAGGAAGTCTCCTGGAAAGTCCCTAGCAGACCAAAATTAGTCAGCTTGCCTCGCAACAGGCAGACAAGCCAATCAGTATAAGTACACGTACACATTCTATAAGTATGCGCGCGCAGCATCCTGTATTGAAAACTTGTTTTGATCATGATATATAAGTGTGTGTGTGACGCTTAGGTGGGGCTGTCTCTTCTTGCATAGAGAGGCAGACCAGCGCTGCAATAAAGTTTTGAAGACCCACCTAGTTGTCTTGCTAATTCTCATTGGAGTCCAAAATCCGGTTGGACAAGCCTAGAGCTATAACTAAATAGTGCTCACAACAAGTGACAACCAACACTCAACCCTTGAGTGTGGGTTATCATGTTTTCTGAGCCCAGTCAATGCCTGGAATAGATAGATACATAGTAGACTTAGTAGAAGACAGTTTCTTATGCTGTCCATGGAGTATAACAGACCTAAACATAGGACTGGGTGAACATGCAATGTGAGAGCTAGCTGAAGTTCTCTGAATCCCCCCTTGAAGCTCATTTTGCCTTGTTTGTATTCCTGAATGCAAGCATCTCTCTCTCTCTCTCTCTCTCTCTTTGATCAGGAAAAATTGGCATTGTTGATCAGGAAATGCACCAAAATACATACTTTTCCCCCAAAGGCGTGAAAATGCAGATGTTTAGGGGAAATACACATTTGCCCAATTGCACATTTTTGGAAGTGTGCATTTGCACACTTTTGAACATGAACACAAATTTGGGAAATTGCAAAAAAATTCCCAGGAATTGTGCTCTTGCTTGCATTCTCATTGAGGGTTGTGAATGGGGGATGTTTGCATGGTTTGCGAATGGGAACAGGATTCTTGTACATCCCTAGATATGTGCGCAGAGGAGGTGCTCAGCGAGCCAAGCTCATGAGGGGTGTGAAATGTCTATGTGTGTTGTTATAGAGAAGTTCAGCCATGATGGCTTTCAGTACATGTGAAATTTTGTATTTTTGGTTGGTATCGCCCTGGTACCTTGGCCAAAGTATCCAGTTTGTTCTGAGAAAGAAAGAGCAAGAAGGCATGAATGCTGCCAGTAACTAGAGTGAGCCCCATATAGAGGCACTGCTCCAGGAGAAATACTGCAGTTACCATTAAGGATGAGCCATTCCGTCTGCTCTGTCCTGCTCTACCCCAGTGCCTGGGAAATCTTAAAAGGCGCTGGGGGTTACTCCAGCTCTCCTTTGGCACATTTGCTGATTGTTTGTTTGTTTGTTTTTGTTCTTTTTTTGCTTTTGGACAAGAAAAAGGGCATGTTTCGGTTTTATTAATTTTTTTCTTTTTTTCTTTTTTGTTTTAAATAGTCATTTTGATATTGTCGCTTTAAACTTGTATTTTATTGTATTGTTTCAATGTGATATTTATATACTTTTCTAACAGCGCAATCCAGTGAGGCTGCCTGTAACCTTCCGGACGGGGAGGATTGTTGTGATATGTATCACATTACCAGCTGCAGCACATTGTTTACACATGGGACAGAATGGCGAGGTAAACAGGTTTATTATGTCTTACTAGAAACTGTGGTTTCTGGACTGTGAGAACTGTATGAGCTAGTCACATGGTTTGTATGTTCTGATGACGTGCTAACTTGTTTTCTGTCTGAAGCCATCTTAGAGAGAGGCAGGACTGCTTTCTCTCTTCTTCTTTGTTCTTCTTGCTGGGCTTTTGTTACTGCAACAATGTAACACCTTTGCTGAGGTGGAGTGAAGCTCAACTTACTCCACTGGATGTAATGCTTGCTATGCATTTGCACTCTGCACATGGACTGTAACTAGGAAATGTATACTCTGTAGAACTTTACTTGCTAAGTGAATAAACAGGTAGAATTAGACCTGTGGTGTTACAGAGTGTTTCCTGACTCCATGAATTAATCTGCAAACGGAGAAGCTGGAAGCAGGTCAGATTACAAAGCACGCTGCGGAAAGGGGGGAGGTCTGGAAGATCTGTGTGTGGAATGTCTGAGTTCGGCTAGCACACAGAGACAGGATCTTAAATCTCTCCACGCACACGCACTCTGCTGCTTACGCTGACACGCACAAGCGACTTCAAGGATTACAGGCATCCTATGCATGGCGCCTCCGTGCTTCTCCGGCTACCTCGGAGCTGCAGCCAGCGCGGTTTCTTCCGCGCCGGATACGAGGGTGGGGGGGAGGGCGCTCCGAGTTTGGAGTCCCAGCTCCGACCTCGTAGCAAGTTTCTGAGGTCGGAGCTGGGGCTCTGAACTATCCCATGGCTGTCTAGACTCTGTCCAGCAGCCATAGGATTGTACCCTAAGCCGCTATGGGGGCCTTCTTTGGCCAGCATAGAAATAAACTGTAACATGGTAGCAGAGGCCTAGAACCTCACTGTCTATGTGTGACCTCTACTGATCAAATTACAAGGAGTTGCCCACAAGGAACTCCAGATACAAGCAAATCGCCACCTGGCTACCAAGTCACTACTCCAGCCAGACTACACATGAGCTTGTGGCAGGATAGCCCAATCCTGAAGTGTCCCCACCGCAAGATAGAGCAACTGCCTAAAGTACCACCTGGCACCCCTCTTGATGCCTTTTGTCCTGTATGCCTCTACCGTCCTGTGTCCCGGTGACATGGCTTTTGTAATGCTCAGTCAGCTAGCTTTCATTCAGGGTACACACGTCACACTAAGCCCCCCCTGTGAATAAGCCATGGTGGGTTGGTTGTTCACTGAACAACCCACGGTATGCCCGACAGACGGTCGGGCATACCATGGCTTGTTAGGTTTTGCATAGGCAGAACGAGATTATCACCTGACATCAGGATTATCACCTGACATGGAGGTTGTCTCTTGAGATGAAGTACACAAGGCTCCGGTCACCAGACATAGTCTCAAGGTGATATGACTCAGCAGCCTTGGACAGGTTTGGAATCAACATGTTGATGAATAGGTTATACAACTGGGGTGAGTAATATCCTATTTATAGGTGCAGGGTCTGTGGTATAAAGCTAACACACTTGTTGATAGCTTCACTCACTTGCTGTCTTGCTCGTCTCGACTCGACATGTCTCTTGTTCTGGACTTCACTTCATCTAGCCTTACCACTGGGGTATTGGATTTGTATCTGCAATGATGTAGTGAGTAAGAGATGCATTGCTTGCCTTAATCCCATGTAATTGGGTCTTACAAATAAACTCTTTAATCTTTATTAACTGCTGTTATCTCCTCCTTCCGCCTGCGTGACTGGGACTGAGGGTCATTGGCTAGGGAAGCTTTTGAACCCGGGTCAGACTAGCTCTCACATCTGGTTATGGGCCCAGATAATCAGCAGAGATAAGATTGTTATCTCAGATGGGGCAGATAAGCCCAGAGACGCAGTACGGAGAAATTAGGCAGTTATAGGGTTAAGAGAATTATTTAACATTTGTAAGAACGGTTTGTAAATAACCGGGAGGCGTGTGTTGCTAGAGCTGGGTGCTGATAACAGCGGCTTGGAATGCAGCACAACTGAAGAATGCAGAGGCAGAGAGACGGAGGATTTTTCGTTTTGAAAGCAGCTGGAACGGAGGTGCCAGGCTTGGCAATTCCAAGGCTACCGACTGTGAAAAGAAGCTGAAACGGAGGTGCCAGGCTGGGCAGCTACTAGGCTGAAAAGTGAACAACGCTGGACACAAGGATTTCGTTTTCCACAGCTTGCTGGAGTGATTGTTAAGGAGCTGTATCGGGCAAGGAAATAATCTCCAGGAGGCTCTGTGTCTACTCATTTGAGTCAAGGCTACAGCAGGAGGATCATATTTCTTTTACAGTTTGCTTCTTCACTCAGCAGCGGATCAGCTATCTTTTGCATTGTATCAACAAGTGGCTTGGATTACAAACGACGTGGATTACGTCTGATGTGGGCAAAGCGTCTGGAGCGTCATGTCGCAGCAAAGTCACGTGTGACAGGAACGTATCTTGGGAAACTTGATACTACACGGGAGGCTGTATCAAACCAGCGGAGGCGTGGTTTTAAAACAGCAGGGGGAAAACAGCGCGGCAGTTTTTGAACAGAGAAAGCTGTGCTTAAAATGGGAAGCTGTTCTTCAATTTCTTCATGTGGGATCACAGAAGAAGGAGCTTGAAATCAGCAGGGGTGCTGCTGATGGGAAAAACTTTGTGTTTTAACCCAGGACATAACAAGAAAGACATTATTTTGTGTTTGGACAGAAAACATTGGATTGTTTAAACAAAGCTTTCTGTGTTGGACATGAATAAGCAGAAAGAGGACTATGCAAATGGTCAGAGGTTTGAAAGTCATGTTTTTGGAAATGTATTTCTTGAAAGTTTGAATAACTTGGACTCAAGAAAGTGAATATGCTCAGAAATGTCAGGAAATGTACTGAATGTATATGACTTGAGTATATTGTGGATTTTTCTGTAGCAAAACGTAAGATGGCACAAAACTCTTAAAAGACAAAGAGTCTATTGCACTGCGTTGGAAAGAGCATTATTATGACCTTTTAAATCGTAAATCTAAGGTGGATAATGAGATTTTTTCGCAAATCCCGCAAAAACAAATTAAAGAGGAACTTGCAATACTCCCCACTTTGGATGAAGTAAAAAAAGCCATTAATCAAATGAAGAACAACAAAGCTAGTGGACCAGATGGTATTCCTGCTGAAATCTTTAAAGAAGGGGGGCCCGAACTTGTACAACATCTTCATAAACTCATCGAAAACATCTGGATAAGAGAAGAGATCCCAGAAGACTTCAGGGATGCCATAATTATCACCCTCTTTAAGAAGGGTGATAGAACAGACTGTGGAAACTATCGGGGCATTTCTCTCTTAGCAACCGCAGGTAAAATATTTGCTAGGATTCTCGCAAACCGTCTTCTATCTATTTCAGAAGAGATCCTCCCTGAAACTCAATATGGTTTCCGCCCCTCTAGAGGGACAGTAGACATGATTTTTACTGCACGTCAGCTCCAAGAAAAATGCCGGGAGCAAAATCAACCCCTTTATATGGCATTTATCGATTTGGCTAAGGCCTTTGATACTGTAGACCGTACAGCTCTCTGGACTATCCTTATGAAAATTGGATGCCCCAATAAATTTGTGAATATCTTGCGACTTCTCCATGACAACATGACGGCAACGGTTTTGGACAACAACGGCTCTCATGGTGCTCCATTTAAAGTGGGATCAGGTGTTAAACAGGGATGTGTTATCGCCCCAACACATCAAGGGGAAACTTCCCACCGGTGTGGGAATTATATATCGAACAGATGGAAAGCTTTTTAATCTCAGCAGGCTGAAAGCAAAAAGTAAGGTAATTACAACCTCCGTTGTGGAACTTCAGTATGCTGATGATAATGTGGTCTCCGCACATTCAGAGGATGATCTCCAAACTATCCTAAATGCTTTTGCAGAAGCATACGAAAAACTTGGTCTCTCACTTAACATCAAAAAAAACCAAAGTGCTTCATCAGCAAGTGCAAGCCAATCCTTTGGTGATGCCATCTATCCAGCTTGGCGGGACAATACTTGAAAATGTTGATCATTTTCTCTATCTTGGCAGCTATCTTTCTGTTACAGCTAACATCGACAGTGAAATCCAGCATCGTCTGAGCTCCGCAAGTGCCGCATTTTCTCGAATGAAACATAGAGTGTTCGAGGATCGGGATATTTGTAAGAAGACCAAAACACTGGTTTATGAAGCCATTGTATTACCAACTTTATTGTATGCCTGCGAAACATGGACTATCTATAAACGTCACTTCCACCTCCTTGAAAGGTTTCATCAACGTTGCCTCCGGAAAATCCTGCAAATTACTTGGGAAGATAGGCGAACAAATGTCAGTGTACTGGAAGAAGCAAAGACTACTAGCATTGAAAAAATGATCCTTCAACGCCAACTTCAGTGGACCGGTCATGTTGTTCGAATGCCTGACTGCCGTCTCCCAAAGCAGTTACTTTACTCCCAACTCAAGGATGGAAAGCGGAATATCGGTGGTCAATATAAGAGGTTTAAAGATGTTCATAAGGCTAATCTAAAAAATGCAATATAAACATCGAAAACTGGGAAGCTCTGGCCCATGAACGATCTAAATGGAGGTTGGCCTTTCACAAAGGTTCCATGGACTTTGAAGAAGCCCGAGTGCAAGGTGAAAGGGAGAAACGTGCTAAGCGAAAAGCATGTCAAATGAATCCTTTACAGGACCATCTTCTATCTGGTAGCCTGTGTCCTCACTGTGGGAAGCTGTGTGGATCTAGAATTGGCCTCCACAGTCACTTACGGACCCATTGCTAGAGTCTACACAATCTTCTTTAGAATTTCCTCCTTTTATCCCAGAAGACAATCTTACTCGGTCACGAGTGATCGCCTGATGATGGTTATCGCCCCAACATTATTTGCCATTTTCATCGCCATGGTTTTACATCTTGTCAAGGGGAAACTTCCCACCGGTGTGGGAATTATATATCGAACAGATGGAAAGCTTTTTAATCTCAGCAGGCTGAAAGCAAAAAGTAAGGTAATTACAACCTCCGTTGTGGAACTTCAGTATGCTGATGATAATGTGGTCTCCGCACATTCAGAGGATGATCTCCAAACTATCCTAAATGCTTTTGCAGAAGCATACGAAAAACTTGGTCTCTCACTTAACATCAAAAAAACCAAAGTGCTTCATCAGCAAGTGCAAGCCAATCCTTTGGTGATGCCATCTATCCAGCTTGGCGGGACAATACTTGAAAATGTTGATCATTTTCTCTATCTTGGCAGCTATCTTTCTGTTACAGCTAACATCGACAGTGAAATCCAGCATCGTCTGAGCTCTGCAAGTGCCGCATTTTCTCGAATGAAACATAGAGTGTTCGAGGATCGGGATATTTGTAAGAAGACCAAAACACTGGTTTATGAAGCCATTGTATTACCAACTTTATTGTATGCCTGCGAAACATGGACTATCTATAAACGTCACTTCCACCTCCTTGAAAGGTTTCATCAACGTTGCCTCCGGAAAATCCTGCAAATTACTTGGGAAGATAGGCGAACAAATGTCAGTGTACTGGAAGAAGCAAAGACTACTAGCATTGAAAAAATGATCCTTCAACGCCAACTTCAGTGGACCGGTCATGTTGTTCGAATGCCTGACTGCCGTCTCCCAAAGCAGTTACTTTACTCCCAACTCAAGGATGGAAAGCGGAATATCGGTGGTCAATATAAGAGGTTTAAAGATGTTCATAAGGCTAATCTAAAAAAATGCAATATAAACATCGAAAACTGGGAAGCTCTGGCCCATGAACGATCTAAATGGAGGTTGGCCTTTCACAAAGGTTCCATGGACTTTGAAGAAGCCGAGTGCAAGGTGAAAGGGAGAAACGTGCTAAGCGAAAAGCACGTCAAATGAATCCTTTACAGGACCATCTTCTATCTGGTAACCTGTGTCCTCACTGTGGGAAGCTGTGTGGATCTAGAATTGGCCTCCACAGTCACTTACGGGCCCATCGCTAGAGTCTACACAATCTTCTTTAGAATTTCCTCCTTTTATCCCGGAAGACAATCTTACTCGGTCACGAGTGATCGCCTGATGATGATGACTGAATAATTAGTAGGTATGTTTATATGGCAAAGCTAAGAGATGGATTATTTCTTTCATACTGTAATGATGTAATAAAGAAATGGAAAGTTGTACTGTTGCAACTATAAAAGGTTAAATGCTTATATGTATTACATGTACATGCATGCATATCACATGATGTTTGGTCATTTAGATTCACAGGCCTGTGAAAGAAAATGCAAACTATGTTTGGGAAAGCATTTGGAAATTGTAATTTTCACATGAAAGGTAATTTTGTGCACATAAACAAGGGATGCTAGCTTCAACAGGTAAACTGGAAGGCAAGCTGAAAAACCAGTTCATTTCATTCAATTTGTTCCTGGTGATCTTGTGGGTACTCTGATGGTTTTTAGAGGAAAGGCACGTTATTTCATGATGTTAATTGATCAATACACGAGGTACAGGTTGTGTACATGTTAGATAGAAAACTGGAGTATTGAACAGAGTCAAGGTGTTTTGTGCTTGGATGGGAAACAAGCATATTACCCATGTTACCTACCGTATTTCTTTTGAGATATGGGGGAAGTTCAATTCAGTGCATGTTTTGATGCATTTCTAACAGGATGTGATATTGAACACATGGATTGTGTGGAAGAGTAAACAAACACTCAGAAGAGGTGAGAATAATTTGGTTAATGAGGTTTGGGTAGAAGCTCTTAAATGTTTTTGATTATGTACATGATAGAAGTTTTAGTTCTGTGTGTTGAACTGTACACCTTATAGAAAGTAGTGTAGAAGGAGGAATCTTCTGGAGAAACATTTCAGGATCTTGGATCTGATATGTAGGTACATACACCTCAAAGTTAGAAGAAATCTGTAAGGGAGCTTACATGAGATTTTTCTAGAAATGAGAATATTGTGTTTCACATGAATAACACTTGGATAGTGAGATTATCTAGAAGTGTTGAGTATAATGCTAAATGAAAAGGTGAGATCATTTTTCAAAATTAATTCTGTTAATGCAGGAGATGCATCAAGCTCAGAGTCAGAATAGAAAAGCATTTGCTGAAGGACAGTCAGGTAAATTTGACAAAACTCTGATACACATTTGGTTTAGTGGAGGCTAAACAAATGATTGTTCATCATTGGTGCAAATTTATTGGAACAGGAACCTGATAACTGATAAGGTAAGGAACAGGTGAGTCAAACAACCTGTGAGATATCAGGATGAATTTGCAGGAAAAGCCATTTGAAACTTCAAAATTTCAAAGAGGTGAAAAATTGTCTGTTAAGGAAGCTAAACCATAGCTTCAGGCTATGCAAGCTGAGTTGATTTCTTTGGATAAAGAACAAAACATGGAAGCTGGTGAAACAAACAGCAGTTCATGGAACTCATTGTTACCAGATAGATTTTTTAGGTGAAAACTAACCAGATTGGCAAAGGTTAAGTATATGAAAAACGGCAAGATTGGTTGCTTGTGATTTTGCTCTAGTTAAAAGGAGCAGGATAATCATAAGATGAGTGCAACAACAATTTGCTTTGGAAACAGTTAGACTGATGTTTAAGAATGTGGAGAAATGTATGAATATTTCACAGTTGGAAATATTAGAACATAAGCATTTTAAATGAGAGGAAGTCTTTGGAAAACTGTCTGAGATTTTCTGTAGAAAAGTTAGAATCAGCTGGAGGCTGGAATTCTGTTTGAACTCAAACATTGCTGAATTGAGATTTGCACAGAGAGGCAGATCAATGTTTGTTTGTTAAACAGGAGGAACAGGGACATAGACTGTATGTACTTTGTTTAAATAGATGATCTATTGTTTTTTCTGGACAGATAAAAGCAATATGATATAATTGATCCAGGGTTTGGAATTTCATTGAATTGAAACTGCTTGGTGGTGGATCAACTGTTTATTTGTAAATAGAAGTTGAGGGAGAACCAAGAGGGCAGTATCTTACTGCAACAAACCAGAGAATATCATGGATGTGATTGAGAATTTTGGAGAAAGTTAACTCAGTGAGAGACTCCAAATAGTTGAGGATTTTCAAGCACATGCTGATGGAAAAGCAGTTTGAATGCTACACAGGAGCATTGGGCTGTTGAGCTTCATTGTACAAGCAACAAGGCCAGATATTGCTGTCAGTGTAATGGGCAGGCTGTTAGACCAACAGGACATGCTTGGAGAGCTCTGAAAAGGAGTTGAGTGTTATCTGGAGGGAACATCACACCAGATTATGTTACAAGTCAGAGCACAGGTGGCTTACAGATTCACAGAAATGCCAGTTGTGGTTGTGATAGTAAGAACAACAAGAACACACCTGAGGTTTGTTATTTTTATAACCATACTTTGATTGATTTTGTAGAAACAATCATTTAAAAGTTAGAGTTCAACTGAAGCTGAACTGAATGCATTGTATTATGTATTGTGCTATTATGCTATTGTAAAGCTTGAATAGTTATTGCATGTGTTTAAATAGTTTAAATTGTAAAAAATGTTTAAATGATGCTGGGATTGATGTGAAAAACCTATTACAGTTTTTTCAGGAAACCAAAGCCAGGATTGCTATGCTGCAGGCAGATAGCAATACACAACGTTTTGGGTTTGCAAATAAAACTGTGTCATGCAAAGAGAAACATCAGAAGTGATTTGATGGTGGTTCAAATTTCTGGCAGGTAAAGTCATTCCTGCAGAAGTTTTTTTATCAAGTCATAGATGAAAGAACAGCATCAGATGTCAACAAAGCTGTTGCTGTTGTATGAGGTCAAAACCACGTTCTGCGACAAATGCAAAAGCAGGGGGATGTTAGGTTTTGCATAGGCAGAACGAGATTATCACCTGACCTCAGGATTATCACCTGACATGGAGGTTGTCTCTTGAGATGAAGTACACAAGGCTCCGGTCACCAGACATAGTCTCAAGGTGATATGACTCAGCAGCCTTGGACCAGGTTGGAATCAACATGTTGATGAATAGGTTTATACAACTGGGGTGAGTAATATCCTATTTATAGGTGCAGGGTCTGTGGTATAAAGCTAACCACCTTGTTGGTAGCTTCACTCACTTGCTGTCTTGCTCGTCTCGACTCGACCATGTCTCTTGTTCTGGACTTCACTTCATCTAGCCTTACCACTGGGGTATTGGATTTGTATCTGCAATGATGTAGTGACTCTAAGAGATGCATTGCTCTGCCTTAATCCCATGTAATTGGGTCTTACAAATAAACTCTTTAATTTTTATTAACTGCTGTTATCTCCTCCTTCCGCCTGCGTGACTGGGACTGAGGGTCATTGGCTAGGGAAGCTTTTGAACCCGGGGTCAGTCTAGCTCTCACAGTTCTCCCCCTCCTCCCCCCTCAGTCCTTCAGCCAGCTCCGGCATGTATCCCAGTGTCCTTTGCAGCAGAACCTATCTTGCCTCACCCTCCCTGCTCCGATTGCTTGCTACCACTTTTCGTCTGCCACCAATTTATTTTTGTAGGGGCAAGCCTCAAGAAGCGCAATTTGGCTCATATTTTTAAATTATTTTTTTCGGCCTCTGAAAATTGTGCAACTGTGTTCATAAAGTTTTTAATTATTTTTCTTTTTTGTTTTTTGGTTGGCCTTTCGCAAGTGTGCGAGTGTGCTCTTACAACTGTCCAATATGTGTAGCCCTGCCTATTCATGAGGAATCCTCTGCTACAGTTGGGTACTTCTCCTGGGCTTGAGGAGTCTGGCCTGCCTCTTCACTCTACGCAACTCCCAGGGGTTTGGGTGTGTGTGTGTGTGTGCGTGTCTACTCTTCTGCCTCTGAAGTGGATTCCCACCTCCTCCCGTGGGGGTAGGTCCTGCACGGTCATCACTTCTCCTCCATGAATTTGTCCAATCCCCTTTCAAAGCCATCCAAATTGGTTTTGATAATGATGACAGAGAGAGAGATACGAACTCATCCAGAGACCCCAGAAAACCAGGCTGACTATGTACCTAGAAGTCAGAACCAGGCTCTGTCTGTGAACAGCTGTACCAAACATCAGAGGTGGAGTGGGTGTTGTTC
Organism: Shinisaurus crocodilurus; assembly: GCA_021292165.1. Lineage (NCBI taxonomy): Eukaryota > Metazoa > Chordata > Lepidosauria > Squamata > Shinisauridae > Shinisaurus > Shinisaurus crocodilurus. Next base: position 12,395 of record JAHFWL010000078.1, on the reverse strand, counting down.
TCCAGCATGCAGTGTCCTGTTGATCAGATGAGGGCAGGCTTGCAGTGTTTATACCAGCCCTGGCCAATCTAAAGGCTACTTACCAGCACAGTGTCCAGTGGGTGGCATTCTCAGGCAAAGGGTAGGGCAAGGGTGCATCTAGGGATGGGACCTCGGGGCCAAAGTCCAGGGCCCCACAGTCCAGAGACCCTCTAAATGACCACCTAGAGAGTGGCAGGTGACGGGGGCAGTGACAAAGAGGCCCAGCATCAGGACCTGGGCTGGGCTGAATTTGCAGGTTGATTGCAGCACCCTTTCTTTCTATTTTTTTAAAAAATATTTTATTGTTGGGGCCACCCAGCTGGGCATGTAAATCGTTACAGTTGTTGATTTTTTTTTTTTAATTTTAAAAACATATTATCTTGTTCTATAACAATTTGATGCTTATTCCCAAGCTTAGCAGGAGCAAGCTGCATATTTTTTCCTGTAGTCATGACGATGCTGTGTGATTTAAATGCAAAACTAGCGTGAGAGAGCCAGTGTGGTGCAGTGGGTTAGAGTGTTGGACTGGGACTCGGGGAGACCCGGGTTCTAGTCCCCACTCAGCCATGAAGCTCACTGGGTGACTTTGGGCCAGTCACTGACTTTAAGCCTAATCTACCTCACAGGGTTGTTGGGAGGACAAAATGGAGAGGAGGATATGTAAGCCTCCTTGGGTTCCTTGCAGGAAAAAAGGTGGGATAAATAAATAAATAAATAAAACTGCACATGCTCAGGTATTTCTAACAGGGTTGGAGAACAGTTTTGTTTTTTGGGATTTTGCTCTAACTCTTGAAGCAGCTGTGAAACTTGGAATTGTGTGTGTGTGTGTGTGTGTGTGTATGAGAAGAGATATGTTAGTTGTGTTCTTCACAACTGAAGCAACACACACGACCTGTCTAAAAGGGGACCCCGTAAGACCATTAAGTCCAGGGTCTAAAATCACCTAGCTGCATCACTGGCTGAGGGCCGACCTACTGCAGGTGCTGCTGCCACCTCAGGCTCCTTTTGCCAGTGTCCCAATGAGTGCCAGGCAACCGCCATTGTGATTGCCCACAATGCTTTGCAGTGATGCTGTGTTGCTACAGGGCATTGTGGGACAATTGTAATGGCGTCCTCTGCGTCCTCATTGGAGGAGCATGAGGGCCACAAACATGGCTGTCCTCCTCCTCTGGGGGTAAGCCTACCCGCCTTTCAGGGCTGAAATAAAGAAGAGGAGGAGGAGGAGCTGTCTGCTGCCCATCAACATGATGGGCATGCTGACATGCCCCCGCCCCCATTCCACTTGATGGCTCCATCAAACCTGGACCTGTCCTGCCGCTTACTGCTTGCCAGCTGGGGGGGCGGCGGCATTATTGCAAACCCTTCCTGTGCTGAAGAAAGCTCCGAGGTCTTAGCACAACATAATCTCAGGTAGTTATATAATTAATATCATTCAAATGTGTGATATATGCAAGTGAGCCATAACACTAATAAGCAGCATAACTAATACATCCAAATCCGACTCATTTACTTACGTATTGTAATTAAAATGCCACTGGGTGAAGTCAAGTGAATGTTTTTGTATAACTCATAGCTAAAGCTGTACTGGTGGCGTGAGAATGGCCAGACGTTGCATGCTTAGGGTGCGATCCCATGCATGTTAAGACAGGAAAAGGTCTTACAACTCCCAGCATTCCCCAGCCAGCCATATTCTTTCTAAATATGCATAGGATTGCGCCCTTAATGGCTTTTGATGTCTGGTGGCTTCTAGGCAGCAAACACCCCCCCCCCCCCCGTCCTTGAGTGAGGTCTAGGAAGAACAGTTTAGATGTTGGAATGCATCCAGCAAAGGAGAAGAAGTTGGAGGGTTTTTTTTGCACAGGCTGGGGAGAAACAGCTTTGCAAGGTCCATTTGCTGTTTGCTTTTGGGGAAGAGTGATGCTGCTATAAACAAGAGAACGACCTGCCTGGGTGTCTGCTGGCTCCCATATGCTCTGCATGTATATATTTGTAAATAAACAGATACGACAAAATCTGTGTGAATAAACAGATATGGTGAAAAGTGCCAGATGTTTCCAGTATTTCATCTCCTCAGGGAAAGTGACCTTGTAAAAAGTGTTCTGGGGCGTCCTATGACTGTGTTCGGAGGACACGACAAGCAAACAATGATAACAGCAACGGTTGCTTGTCTTGCTGTCTGAACCCAGTTCGTTGTGAGCCACAATGGTCTGTTTTGTCCTCAGAAACAACGACAAGAAACAACGGTTTGTTCTAGGGCAGTGTTCTCCAACCTTGGGTCCCCAGATGTTTTTGACCTACAACTCCCAGCATGCCCCAGCCAGCTATGCTGACTGGGGCATGCTGGGAGTTGTAGGCCAAAAACATCTGGGGACCCAAGGTTGGAAAACACTGTTCTAGGGTTTGTTCTTACAACAATTGTTTGTTGTGTCGTCCGAACCAGGGAGAACTGTTTTATCATTGGTGGTTCAAGAATCCTACAGAGTCGCATGACAAGAGCGGCAAAACAAGGAGCCGCTCCAGTCATCCGATCTGTATTTCCGATGTCTGCCCAGTAACACACACGTTGCTGCTTGCTTCACTTTTAATTGTAGGATGCTTTTTTACTTTTACAATCAGAATACCAAAAACTGTATTTTTCTTTCATAATAATGTATGCTTTTAACAGAAGAATAGTAGATTGGAGAACTTTACAAGTATGTGGCTAACGCTGGCTCAGCTTGTCTGAGTGTGGAAAGCTAAGCAGGGTCAGGCCTGGTTAATTCTTGGATGGGAGACCCCCTCCTCTAGTTTCCTGCATTGAGCAGGGGTTGGACTCGATGGCCTTGTAGGCCCCTTCCAAATCAATGATCTATGAATCTATGTGGTGGGGGGAGGAGGGAAGGGGGATAGTTGGGTAGCAAGCAGAGAGCTGGAAAAATGAAGTCAAGGCTAAACTGGCTTCAGGATAAAAAAAAAAAGCTTTGGGGTAGGGAAGGTGTGGGAAAGATCTAGTTCAGACTTGTAACACAGGGAGGCAGGATGGATGGGAGAACTGCTAGAGCAGTATTCTCCAACCTTGGGTCCCCAGATGTTTTTGGCCTACAACTCCCAGCATGCCCCAGCCAGCTGGCTGGGGCATGCTGGGAGTTGTAGGCCAAAAACTGGGGACCCAAGGTTGGAGAACACTGTGCTAGAGATAGCAGGTTCTCTGCCATGCATGGATGCGAGGGTGGGAAGAAGTAAAAGAGTTACTTGCAGTGTTAAGCAGAGCCAGGCATGGGGGGGGGGGAATAACCTTCACCTGTCTCCTAGCCAAGATGGGAGCGAAGGCGGGGGGAGAGGGAGAGCAAGAGTGGCTTTGGTGCCAGACGGTGCAAGTGCAAGGATCAAAAGCCGCTGCTTGGACAAGGGGCGCCAGGCAGTGTGGGGGAGGGTGTATAACGCGTTAATAACCATCACCTGTATGGTAGACCAGGTGGGAACAAAGGTGGGAGGGAGAAGGGGGAGCGTAAAAGGTGTTTGTGATGGGCAGCAAGGTTGGGAGTGGTGGCTGGGTTGGGAGAAAGTCAAGCCTCAGTTCATACTAGAGGCACCAGGAACGGGGTGTGGGGGAATGCTTCTCTACGGTGATGGAAACAGCCAGGCGAAACCAGGGACAGTGACAGGCGGAGAAGCACAGGGCAACATACACAGGAATCAATTTTTTTCAATGGGAACAGACAACAAAAGAGATATCGCTCAGCTACAGGGAGGCAGAGAAAGGGTTAAATATTCCTGCAGGAGGAGGAGAGGGGGGCACACAGTGGACCAATCACAAACAGGCTGTCTACATAGAGAGGGAGTGATGGCCCCTGGGAATCTGGATGCATGCCCGGAGGTGGAGGGAGGACTGGGTGGGAACAAAAGCACGATAATGACCAGAAACCACGATCATCGTCTTTCAGAGAACCATCGTTGTAAGTTACCACCAATCATGGTAACGTACAACAATAGCTTGTTGTGTCGTGCGAACCCACCCTATAGCTTGAGGAAATTTGGTGTGTGAAACAGGATGGGATAGTCCAGTTTGAACAAATTCATATAGTTAGCACGAACACTGTGTTTCATTTCATGATGACTTTTGCCTTTGACAGGTCCATCCGATTTAATACTTGACCACACTGGCTAACATCGGCCATATTACCCATCTTCTTAACTCTGTTTAACTCCTTGGTCTGATGGGATATCAGTCGAATAAATAGCTTGTCCAAAAACCCAATTTGTAAGCTTCTTCCAATATACGCCAGGACCAAAGGACACAAAACAAAAATGCCCATTTCACAGAAAGAAAAATTGGTGATGCTCAGAGAAACGCACACAGGCAACCCCCCCCCCACATACCCTCCTCCCCGGAAAAACACCACCAAGATCACCACCACCACCACCAGGAAAACACACACACAGCACACAAAACATGCCCCCTCACTCCCCACCCCCCTCTAGTAACCCAGGAAATTCCCTGCCTCCCTCAGCTAACCTTTTCTTTTTTTTTTCCTGGGGGATGGGCAGCTACCTGCCATTTTTATTTTCTAAGACTTTCTCCGTAGCCCATGTGGGACCCAGAGGCACGCTTAGAAATAAGAACATAAGAAGAGCCCTGCTGGGTCAGACCAAGGGTCCATCTACGCCAGCATTCTGTTCATGCAGTGGCTAAACCAGCTGCCCACAGGATCCCACAAGCAGGACATGAGTGCAACAGCCCATGTTCCCCAGCGACTGGTATACATAGGCTATGGATGTTGAAGAGTCCTTGGTCTCGAGTCACGAGTCGAGTCACAAGTCTTTGGACCTGAGTCTCGAGTCCGAGTCCTTGATCCAAAATGGTGACTCACGAGTCATGAGTCACTCCCAAAGCTGACTCCACGAGTTCCTATTAAAATCAATGGGGTTTTTTCCCAACAAAATAAGGCTATTTCAGATGTGTGGCTTAAATAAATTCTAGGCACAAGTGTGCCTTTTTATTTCAAAACTCTGCACCTGATTTTGGCAAGAACAGACCAGGCAGACAAACCCTAAAAATAACCAGGCAGGCAGAGGAGGCAGGGAACCCCAAACAGGCAGGCAGAGGCAGCCAAACCCAAATTGTCTGAAAGGTTGCATTTTAGGAAAATGATTTTTAAAAATAAAATCTTCGCTGGCGATCGCACTTCTCTCCACTCCTTCTGGCACAGCCCAGGGATGTTGAAGAGTCCTTGGTCTCGAGTCCCGAGTCGAGTCTCGAGTCCCATTAAAAATATTGGGACTCGAGTGGGACTCGAGTCAGAGGGGGGACTCAGTCCGACTCATGAGTCGAGTCCTGGAGTCCGAGTCCCCATCCCTGACATAGGCATACTACCTCTCATACTGGAGGTATCAGGACTAGTAGCCATTGATAGCCTTCTCCTCCATGAATTTGTCCAATCCCCTTTTAAAGCCGTCCAAATTGGTGGCCATCACCACATCCGTGGGAAGCGGATTCCATAGTTTAACTATGCACTGTATGAAGAAGTCCTTCCTTTTATCTGTCCTGAATCTCCCACCAATTAGCTTCATAGGATGACCCCGGGTTCTAGTATTATGAGAGAGGGAGAAAAATGTCTCCCTGTCCACACTTTCTCCACCCATGCATAATTCTGTACACCTCTATCACGTCTCCCCTCACTCGCCTTTTTTCTAAGCTAAACAATCCCAGCTGCTGTAACCCTTCTTCACAGGGGAGTTGCTCCAGCCCCTTGATCATTTTAGTTGCCCTTTTCTGCACTTTTTCCAACTTTACAATGTTCTTTTTTAGGTGCGGTGACCAGAACTGTACACTATTAGGTGTGGTTGCACCACAGATTTGTATAAGGGCAGAATGATCTTGGCTGTTTTATTTTCAATTCCTTTCCTAATTATGCCTAACATGGAGTTTGCCTTGTTCACAGCAGCCGCACACTGGGTGTGCTGCACACTGCACACCAATAAAGATGTTGCTGGAGGGTAGAGCTTCGCTTTGCAGCATACCAGCCTTCCAGTATTTTTTTAAAAATTAAAAACAATATACCTTAAAAATCAGGAGGGCCAGGGAACCTGGCGAATGCCCAAGAAAGTGACTGGGGGCACAGTGGTGCCCTTGGGTACCACATTGTGGACCCTGGAGTTAACCAGGACCGGTGCAAGGCAGTTTGGTGCCCTAGGCAAGATCAGATATTTAGCGCCCCCCTTCCCACTTGAGAGCGCTGTATTTTTTTTCAAGGCGTTTCTGGTGCCCCCTTTAGCCCTGCGCCCTAGGCAGCTGCCTAGTTGGCCTAATGGTAGCACCGGCCCTGGAGTTAACCATTTGCTTTCATGGTACCCCAAGATTTGCTGAAGAGTCCCCCACACCCTACTTCATGGTAGGGCTGGTGCTAGTCCTATAGCAGAAAACCTGGCAAAAATATTCCTCTAGTCTTCTGGGGAAGAACAGGTACAGGAGGATGTGAACCAACACCCGCTAGGTGCAGTGGCTGTAGCAGTGCGCCACTTTCCCCCATGCTCACGATGGGCCCTCCATACAAGCTTTGAGTAGGGTGACCGACCACTTGTGAATCACCAAAAAAGGAGGAAGAAAAGAGGACACTGAGCTGCATAAAATTTGCACATGCTAATTTAGATGTATAGATGCTGATTTAGAAATAATGATTGCAATTTAAATAGAACTACAGTACATCTCGCCATGGTGTGGAAGACGGTGACCACGTGACCGGTGTGCCTCGCTCACTCTGCAGTCCAGGTGTTGTTGATGGACAACTACAAGGCCCAACCTTTTCTTCTAATGGTTTGGTATCTTTAAACTGGACTGGATAGCCCTTCTGGAGAGCCAGTTTGGCATAGTGGTGAGAGCGTTGGACTGGGACTCGGGAGATCCGGGTTCTCGTCCCCGCTTGGCCATGAAACTCACTGGGTGACTTTGGGCCAGTCACTGACTCTCAGCCTAACCTACCTCCAGGGTTGTTGTTGTGAGTAAAATGGAGAGGAGGAGGAGCCACCTTGGGTTGGCGGGGTATAAATGTAATAAATAAATAAATAAATTCAAAGCAGAGGACAGTCCTCTGGCAGCCCTAGAGGACTGTAAAAGAGGACAGATGGCCACCCTAGCTCTGAGTTGTAATAAAGTATTAATGTAGACCCACCCACTGGAAAGTGTTAGAAAGCTATTGCCAGGCATGGGAAGGGTGGTGGTTGGGGGAAGCGTCATTGATTTAGGAAACACAATTCACATGTTAATTTCCTTAGTACCTTAGGAATCGCGGAAAAATGATCTCTGGAAGGCAGCAAATGAGATGCAAAATCACAGTGATCGCATAAATCATGGCGGGCCTGCTCAGTGTTAATAATGTTTAAGCTATGTGTACGTCCAAGGGAATTGCTTTTTAATTCAGTATCGATGCACCATTCCTTTAAAGTGTTACTAGAGTCAAAAGAGGAAATAGGATAGGATTCTGTATCAAGGTCTGCAATGGGGTCTGGGAATGGTAGATGTTAACAGTGATTTCTAGCAACACCGAGATCTCGGAAATATTTCCGTGGATCGCATTGTATTCGGAAAGGGCCTTGGGAGCGAAAGGCAGGGCTGTGTCTGTGCTGTGATTCTGTGGAGGGAGCAGAATGTGGTACTGGCTACAGAATACAGCTACTGAAGCTGTCATTTTGGAAAACAAAAAAGGAAAACGGGGGGAGGGAGAGGAAAAGGGGAGGGCGAGGCAGTAAGGCTACATGTGCCAAGATTATTATTTATTTATTATTTTTATTATATTTATATCCCTCCAAGGCAGCTTACATAATCCTCCTCCTCCTGTCCATTTTTATCCTCACAACAACCCTGTGAGGTAGCTTAGGCTGAGAGTCTGTGACTGGCCCAGTGAGCTTCATGGCCAAGTGGGGACTAGGACCCGCGTCTCCTGAGTCCCAATCCAACATGCTAACCGCTGCATCACGTTGGTTTTCTCACACTGTTTTTGCATTTTAAACTCACTTAAATCACAGCATCATCATGACTACAGGGAGAAAATGGAAGACCGTCTTTGGAGCCAGCACAGGTGGGGGGGCATTCTGGGAGGCAGGGAAGGGAGGAGTGAGGCACTGCCGTCCTCTGATGAATCCAGACAGTGCCTCAGCCTCTCCTCCTTGCGAGGAGGGGAAAAACATTTAGACGGCCAAAATCTGCCATCTAAACGTTTTGGAGGGTGAAGGGAGTGGGGAGGCAATCCTATCTTCCATGCTCCTCCCACCGTCCACTGGATGCCCATAATCCTCTGAGTTTGGAGGGTTCATAGGATCATAGAGTTGGAAGGGGCCTACAAGGCCATCGAGTCCAACCCCCTGCTCAACGCAGGAAACTAGAGGAGGGGTCTCCCATCCAAGTAATAACCAGGCCTGACCTGCTTAGCTTTCCACACACTCAGACAAGTTACGGGCAGCCACATTGGATGTCACCCGTACTCACTTACTGCATTTCTATAACATCCAGTAGCCGGAGCTCAGTCTGTGGGCAGTTCACAAGATAAAGGTTAAAACCAAATAATGCACAAATATAATCAAAGTTAACCTAAAATCTAAACAAATTAAAACAGCCGCAGAATAATACCAACAGGGGAGGCCAACAGCAGTGCAAGGATCGAAAAACCCTGAAAAAACAAGCAAACCTGAAAGATTAAAAAGCCTGGGAGATTAAAAAGAATAAAATGATGAAATCATTTATGCAAAGTCAGGGATAGGTATGCGGCACAATCTATATAGGTTGCTTTTATAATGTCATAATTGGTATGCGTTGCAGAATCCAGCTATTCTTGCCACAAAATATAGGAAGCTGATTTATACAAGCTCAGATTATTTATCCATCTAGCCCAGTATTATTTTTAAACATTACTTTTTACAGAGACAAGGATTTCTCCATGCAAGGAAAGTAACAGTACAATGATGAAGCGCTGATAATCAATAATGAAATAGCAGTAAACTGCAGGGCTGCTGGGATGGGCCCCAATTCTGCTGACAAGGTGAGGACAGCCTGTCTGAATGGGGCCTACACATGTACAATCCAATGCAAGTAGGTCTGGTCAAACTTGTGTGGTTGATTCCTTAGGGAATGTATAGGCCTTATTTGGTTGGGCTGTCCCCATAAGTATTATTTTTTTATTTATTATATTTATACCGCACCTTTTTTCCTGCAAGGAACCCAAGGCGGCTTACATAATCCTTCTCCTCCTCCTCTCCATTTTATCCTTACAACAACCCTGTGAGGTAGGTTAGCCTGAGAGTCAGTGACCGGCCCAAAGTCACCCAGCGAGTTTCATGGTTGTCCCCGTAAGTATGGCAGAGGTAGGACTGGCATGCCAGTTCCATGGGCAGGATCAGACCTCTGAAGAATCATTAGGGTGACCACTTACACACTGCCAAAAAAGAGGAAACACATCGCTGAAAAGGGACTGCAATTTGCATAAGATTTGCCTATCTTAATTTTATGTCTAGATGCAAATTTAGAAATAATTTCAATAGAAATATTTTACATCTTCCCATAGTGGGGAAGACTGTGAACAGGTGACCTATGTGTCTGCTCAGTCTGCTATCCAGGTGCTCTAACTGCTGATGCACAGAGGTGGCGATAGTGGGAGGCCCACTCGGGCTGGAGCCCTGAATCTTTCATCTGGAGCCCCGAATCTCTGGGAGGCCACCTGCCCCACCACCCTGCTGCCCATGGGCACTTGCCGAAAGAAAGGGGCCCTGATGACCTCTGTTGCAGCTGATCCCCCTGGATCAGCTGGCTTGTTGCCCGCAGGTGCTTCACCTCCTGCTGCCCCCACCCCACAAATCTTTCTCCCTGAAATCGAATACCCTCCTCTCCCCTGTCCATACATCCCTTTTACAAATATGGGTGTCCTTAGAAGACAGGGTCCTTTAAACACACAGAGAGAGAGAGAGAGAGAGAAGACTTTAGAGCACATGTAAATCAGCACATGCAAATTTGTGCATTCTTTTTTGGTCCTGTGGGCCTGAGCCCTGGATCTTTTCGGTACCTAGCACCATCCCTGGTTGATGGGCAACTTCTGGGCCCTCCTTTCTTAGGGTTCTATATCTTTAAATTGGACTTGGACTGGACAGTCCTTCAAATAGAGGACACCTTCAAATAGAGGACTGTCTTCTAACAGATCTTCAAATAGAGGACTGTCCTCTGTAAAGTAGGACACCTGGCCATCTGTATCATCCACACCAGCCCTTAAATGTTGCCACTAGAGGTGTGTGGGTGGCGGTACACTTTGGTCCTTAGAAATGCTTAACTCTGTGGCTGGATTATAGCATTATTTTGGACAAATGTTTAATTGGAATATACAATGCTTAAAAAGAAAAGAAAAGAATGCCCTGTATCCCTAGGGAAAATTGCTGAGAGAAACAGAAAAAAGAGAAAAATATCACACCCAAATTGGCTGATATAGACATAGTCTCAGCCTACCCAGCCTCTTCCTGCTCACTTCTTTAGTGTCATTTAATTAGGAGCCCTGGAAAAGGTTCTCTGGGGCCTATCAGCGGATAAAAGACAGATGCAGCACTTAGGATAAAAATGCCAGTCCGTGTCTTCTTAGAATAATAGAACCCAAGGGAGCCCCCTGAATCACTACGAATTACAAGGAAGTCAGAAACCCCCTTCATTAAAGCAATGTGTGCAGGGTAATGTTGATTTCCATACATAATGCACACCTGAAAACTCATCTGTTCAGTTTGCTTGATTTGTTGAGTTTCCACTGGACAATCCAGCCACAAGGCCACTTTTGCGCCGCCTGATCCTAAATGCAGGGACAGCTGGGCCCACTTGAAGGAGCAAGAGGTCGACATGGTGGGTGGTCCTGGGGAGCCGACTGCTTTTCCAGCTGCCGCCCTTACTTGCTTTTGCAGGAGTCACCAAGTAGCTGGGCCTGCAGCTGCTTCAGTGCAGGGTGGTCAGCTGTGCATGGTTGAAAAAGTGGAAATGCACCAGCAAAAAAGAAGACAAAAGAGGACACCAATTTGCGTAACATTTGCATATTCTAGTTTATATGTATAGATGCAAATTTAGAATGAATATTGATAATTTAAATAGAAAAACAATGCATCTCAACATAGTGGGGACGACTGACCAGCTGCTTTGGTGTCCAGGTGCCAACTGTTGATGGGCAACTTCAAGCTCCTGCTTCTTCTTCATCTCTAAACTGGAACTGGACAGGACAACCCTTCAGATAGAGGACACCAGAGGCTGGAGCCCCGAATCTTTCACCTGGAGCCCCAAATCTCTGGGAGGCCCTCTGCCCCACCACCCTGCTGTCCATGGGCACTTGCTGAAATAAAGGCACAGGGGCCCTGAGGATCTCTGTTGCATCTGATCCCCCTGGATTAGCTGGCTTTTTGTCCACATGTGCTTCCCCTCCTGCTGCCCCCAGCCTTGAATCTTTCTGCCTGAGGTTTTTTTTCTGAAATCAGCTGCCCTCCTCTCCCCTGTCCATACATCCCTTTTTACAATCAAGGGCATCCTTAGGAGACAGGGCCCTTTAAAGACACACAGAGAGACTTTAGCGCATATTTAAATTAGCATATGCAAATTTGTGCACTATTTCCCCTGTGGGCCTGAGCCCTGCATCTTTCCAGTACCGAGCACTGCCCCTGGAAGACACTTTCAAATTGAAGACTATCTTCTGTAAAGTAGGACACGTGCCCTATATTTCAGCAACCCCCGATGCCGAAGTGGGGTGGGCTGTCTGAACTCCCTCGTGGCTATTATGCATTCTCTTTTGAGGCTATTGCTGGGACCCCAGTGACAGGTGGGGTCTTATCTGAGACAAAAGCAAGGCTTCTAGGTGGCTATTTTGGCTGGGCTTGAGCATTGGGGTATTGTATGCTTGGCTTGGCTTGGCTTGGTTGGAGGTTGATGCTAAAGGTAGTAGTTCAGTCTAGTTAGTTGCGTCTTTTCCTCTTTTGCTGTTACTTTTATTTCAGCCAGTTATTTTATCGCCAGGTCTCTTGGGCTGTAATGCTATGGTCCCTGAGGCAGTGTCCCCAAGCCCATAGGGCAGCTCAGACAGGGCCGGTGCATGGCAGTTTGGTGCCCTAGGCAAGATCAGATATTTAGCGCCCCCCCTTCCCACTTGAGCCCTCCCTCCCTCCAGCCCTATGCCCATTATGAAATAAAAGTCAATTGGCAAAACCTAAAAAATTTATTCATAATAAATTATTATCCTCCTCCTTAGCATATTTGATCACTGGGATTCTCTGGTCTGTCTTCCCTCTCTTTCTCCACCCCCTTTTCTTTCTTACCCCTTCTCTCTCTTTCGTTCTCTCTCTCTCTCTCTCTTTTTGTTCCCCTCCCCCTTTACCTTCTTTTTGTGGTAGGTGCA
>JAHFWL010000564.1:0-22200 GCA_021292165.1 Shinisaurus crocodilurus | reverse complement strand
GGTGTGGGTGTCTGCCTTTTGGGGGTGTTGATCCTCCTGCCGCCTGCAAAATGTCACCTGTTTGGCTAATACTGTGTGTGTGTGTGTGTGCGCGCGCACGTGCGCTTTCATGGGGAATTGTGTGGCATTTTAAGTTTTATTTTGAAAAACCCCAGAGAACAGAGTTCACCAAATATCCCTCTTGGATATTTTGGACTACAGTTCTCATTTGCCTCAGGCAGCATGGCCAGTGGCTGGGGAAGATGGTTTATGTTTATTTAAAAATGGTTGTTGTGAATGTTCTATTTATGTGAATGTGTCTGCCTTTTGGGGGTGTTGATCCTCCTGCCGCCTGCAAAATGTCACCTGCTTGGCTAATACTGTGTGTGTGTGTGTGTGTGTGTGTGTGCGTGCACGTGCGCTTTCATGGGGAATTGTGTGGCATTTTAAGTTTTATTTTGAAAAACCCCAGAGAACAGAGTTCTCTGTGTGTGTGTATGTGTGTGTGTGTGTGCACGTGTGTGTGTGCACGTGTGTGTGTGTGTGTGCTTGGCTAATACTGTGTGTGTGTGTGTGTGTGTGTGTGTGTGTGTGCACGTGCGCTTTCATGGGGAATTGTGTGGCATTTTAAGTTTTATTTTGAAAAACCCCAGAGAACAGAGTTCACCAAATATCCCTCTTGGATATTTTGGACTACAGTTCTCATTTGCCTCAGGCAGCATGGCCAGTGGCTGGGGAAGATGGGAGCTGGGGCCCAAAACATTTGGAAGGGCCCGTTGGGGAAGACTGCCCTAGAGGTTAAAAAACGTGGAGGTACTTATCATCAACGATATGTGATGAACGGTTTTATTGAGTTAACAAGCTTATTGTTTACAAAAAAGAAATATTTTCAATATGTTTCTGTTTCGGCACTTTAATGGTAATTAAAATATTTAATTTGTTTTAATATAAATTGCGTCTTCATTTTATTTATTTCCATAAAAAGGCCCACCAAAATCCTCAGCACCAGGCCCATAATGCTCTTAATCCGGCCCTGGTTCTTTACTATATAAATACCCAGGCACTCCCTTTGTCTGGGGGTTGGTCCTCTTCCCAGGGGTTGCCTCAGCAAAAAAGCCCTACTCCCACAAAAGCGTGCAGACAACAACAACCCAAACCAGAAGCCACAGCAGCAGTATAAATTCTTCCCCCCACCCCTCCTTTCAGTAGCCCAGGTGTCTTTAGCCAATCAGGATGAACTTCATCTGGGCCAGGCAGGGGAGGGGTGGTTCTTTTGCCGCATTTGCATGCAAATAGCTGTGGCCCCGGCCATCAAAGACATGGGAGACTCTGCGGCTTCAGGAGCCATCAGAGAAACTATGTACATTTTGCATTTCTCAGCCCCCAGCTGGGATTATACTTGTTTACATGTGTGTGTGTGGTGCAGGAAATTCTGACGCTTTTTCCCCAGAGAGCTTATTAGCTGGAGAAGACTCTCTTACTTATTAGTAATGGTAAGCAAGGCTATTTAATTTAAGTACATTTAGGGTGCAGTCCTACTGAGATAAGCATGAGCCTCCAAACTCAGAGGCTCACACTCATCCAGTGCAGAGCAGGAGGAGCACTGGAGGCAATCTTCACCTCTCTGCTCCTCCTGCTCTGCATTTTCACTAGACAGCCCTTCTCAGCCATCTAGGTGGGGCACTTTGGAGGGGAAGGGAAGGAGGCTGCAGAAGACACAGGGTAACTCGTATGCTGGCCTCTGCAGTCTCCTCTCCTCCCCACCCACTAGAATGCCCCCTTTACCCCCTCTCTGAGGTTGAGTTCCTGACCTCAGAGCGCTGCTGATGCAGTTCGCAGAGGAGTGGGATCAGAAGTCCAATTCCCAGCTCAGAGGTTGAAGCGCTGTCTCTGACCTTGGAGCTGGGAATCTGAACTAACCTATGTGTCCGTCCATCCCCCCACTATATCTAGGGCCCATAAGATCATTCCCTCCACCAATCACAGTCAAGAGCACATAATGTAGGCTACATGCTGAAGCTAAGCAGGTATGAGCTGGGTCAGTGCTTGGATGGGTGACTGCCTGGGCTGCCCTCATCTGTTCTCCTGCATTGAAAACAGGCCCCTTCCAACTCTACTATTCTATAATTGGAAAAATAACACTCTGTTCCCTTGTGTACACAATTCCCCTAGTTTTGTTCGTCTTGTTTCTAGTGGTCACATCATTCCCATACCTATGCCATAAGAAGCAGGCTACTGGGCTTCTAAAAGGTACAGAGGGTTGATTATTGGTGGCAGTGGTTAAAGTTTTATAGTTGAGACTGCCTTGTGGTAGGGAGTTCCATAGTCCCAGGCCTCAAAGGGACCATAAAGGGAACAGCAGAGGGAAAACCTATGCGGTTTTTCCACTGACATAAGTGGGATAACCTGCACATTGTTCCACACACTGCAACCCACACATAAGTGGAATAACCCACACATTTGGTGGTAGCAGTGGGGTAATCTGAGAGTGTTTCCTACCCAAACAGCCTTTCACAGAACAAAAAATATATTAGACAAGGTCCTAGAGTGCTACCAACACAAATACAAAATCCAAGCTACACAGATACAAAAGCTCTCTTGGCTGAGCTTCTCAGTAACAACAGGCATATAATAAAATGATAGTAAGTGGTACCAACTTGTGTGAAACCTGCCACCCTGAGTTCATGAAGCTCACCTGAGGCATTTGGACCAGGGACAGCCGGTCATTCTCATTTTTAGAGGGAATAGAGAGAGAATGGTTGTAAAAAGCTGAGGGTGGTCATGTTACAATGACAAGGTGCATTTGATAAATGTGTTTTAAACTCATATGGTGGTCCAGAAAAGCTTTTGCTGGAGGGAAAAGAAATGAAATTGACAAAATTGTGCCGCAGAACCTAAGAGGAAAATGCTTTGATGCAGTAGTTCCAGTACACGTGTGGAGATCATAGAATCATAGAAGTAGAGTTGGAAGGGGCCTATAAGGCCATCGAGTCCAACCCCCTGCTCAATGCAGGAATCCAAGTCAAAGCATCTTCGACAGATGGCTGTCCAGCTGCACCTTGAATGCCTCCAGTGTGGGAGAGCCCACGACCTCCCTAGGTAGTTCGTTCTATTGTCATATTGCTCTAACAGTCAGAGACTGACTGCTTCCTGCACCTAATGTTGGGGATTGAGACCACCCCGGTGATTGTGGAGCAATCTTGAAGATCAGAGGGAGAGCCCTATGAAGCTTTAGCTCATGGTTTGTCCCTGTGTGAAATTCTGCAGGCAGTGGAAGGGACAGCAGTGCAGTCAGTCACACCATCTGGAAAAGTACCGTAGTCTAATGCAACTAACCACAACACCTGTTATGTATGACATAGGTATTGCACTAACAGCTAGTCAGCTGCCAGGGCCTTTCACACTGAGGATGGGATAGAAGTTTTAAAACAAATAATTGGAATCTGACAATATCTTAAATATGCAAGTCTGCTTGAATTTGTGATGCCATCTCCATAAAAGCCAGTATTTTAATGTAAAGGGGCAGTCAAATTCAATCTAACAGAAGCAAATGGAAATGAGACACCTCTTCAGAAACTATAGCTGTAACCTGAGAAACTAAAAAGACTGGTTTCAAAATTAGTAGGTTTTATCACAGAAGTGTCATCATTTCCATTAAACAACCTACTCTTGAGAAAACAAAGTTAAGTAACCAGTTGCTGGGGAACATGGGCGGAAGGGTGCTGTTGCACTCACGTCCTGCTTGTAGGTTTCCTGTGGGCAGGTGACCACTGTGTGGACAGAATGCTGTACTAGATGGGACCTTGGTCTCATTAGATCAGTGTTCTCCAACCTTGGGTCCCCAGATGTTTTTGGTCCTTGGAGTTTTGAATAATATGACCATAACGGGAGGACGCAAAAAAAAAAAATCATAGTACCTCCCTCCCGTCGGGGAATCGAACCCCGGTCTCCCGCGTGACAGGCGGGGATACTTACCACTATACTAACGAGGATTTACTTATTCAAGCGCCTTTTCTGTCAATTTAAATGCTTCCTCTGGAGGATTCGTGGTATGTAAATAAGCTAATAGGTTAACTGGCCAATCCACACAGAAGCCTCTGAACGATCTCTTTCATCGTAGATCATGGGAATAGCAGTCCATTTTACCAGAGTCTCCTAGGCTCTTTCCCGGACGAAGAACTACCACTCCCAGAATCCCTCCCCGAGAACGCCTCAAGGGGTGGCGCCTGGAGCCCTGCAGGGCCGGCACTAGGACATCTTATCAGCATGCGCAGCCTTAACCGGCGAGTGTGTAAGTGTGAAGCAGAGCCATGGCTGAGGTGGACGATCCCAGCTCCTTCGCCGCTCCAGAGTGCTGTCGCACCCACCACCTGCACCTGCGCTGCCGCGTGGACTTCGGGAGCCGGTCGCTGAAGGGCACCGCCGCCCTCACCGTGCGGGCGGAACGCGACAACCTGCGTCGCCTGGTAACGCCGTCCCTTCCGTTGCGCGGCATGGTGGAGGCGGCGGCGCTTGGGAGTCTGTGTGAAGAGAAAGAGAGGGGGAAACCTGCCGCTTTAGTGGGGTGCCGGGGCCTAGTTGTAGGGCGGAGGAGGAAGGCTGCAAACTTGAGAAGAGCGGGAGACGGCGGGCCACCCAAAGCCGCATAAGCCACCCAAAGCCGCACCCCGCGCAGGGCTGAGGTGTCACTCGGTGGAAATTTGGACGCCTCGCCCCTCCCAAAATAGAGACCCAATTTCTCTCTCGCGTCTCTTGCCTTCTTCAAGAATGCCTAAATCTGCAGTGCTATGCACGGTTATCTGGGAGTAAGCCCCATGCAACGCAGTGCGATTTACTTTTGAGTAAACGTGTATAGGATTAATTGTGCTGTAAGGCTGTCCAGTTTCTTAGGGTGGTCATGATATTATTGCTCCTGCTTACCTGGTAGTCCTTTTGGCCTCAAAAGGTGGTCCTTCTTGCCTGCTAAAGTGGGGTGGTGGGAGTGAGCAGGTATGGTGCCCAGAGCTCAACGTGGCAATAATAAATAATAATAATAATAATAATAATAAATAATAGAATACTAATGCTGGAGGTGGAGCTATTAAAGTTATTAATCGTGCAGTATTTGTACTTTGTTATATTTCAGGTTCCTTGAAGTTGTACTTTGTCTCCCTGATACTGTATCTCTTGCTTGCAAAAGCAAAATCCTGAGTGTTTGCTAGGGTTTAAAGTGCAATACTTTGATTAAGAAGTGGGAATGATTGTGAGATTCTCCAGTTGACATGGAAATAAGTTGCCGTAAAATGGAGCGATCTTTGCCTAAACCTAGCTCTAAACTGTAAACAAAAATGAAGTCCAAGTTTCTCTTTAAACAGAATCTAGGCTTGCATAATACCACTTTCATGTCTTGTCAGTTTCTGGGACACTATCCATAAGGACTGCATAATCTGGAAAAGATTATACACAATACAGATACACAAAGTTTTACTCAGTGCTGTTGTGTAAATAAACATCTGATTAGCAACTGTTTTTTCCAAGAATTGGCTTCTTAGCCTTCGGAATGTGTTGCATCTGGGCCAAAAAAAAGTCTCAAGAGTTTCCTTGTTTCATCAGCAGTTTAGCTTTTAGCACTGGAATCATATTGAGAGGCTCTAATCATAGTAAGTACTTGAAGGCATAGTCTGTAGAGTGTGGAATGAGCTGAACACTTTTGAAGTTAAACAGCTACTTTAGATATTG
This sequence comes from Shinisaurus crocodilurus, assembly GCA_021292165.1. Lineage (NCBI taxonomy): Eukaryota > Metazoa > Chordata > Lepidosauria > Squamata > Shinisauridae > Shinisaurus > Shinisaurus crocodilurus. The sequence continues at coordinate 16,503 of JAHFWL010000564.1, read as the reverse complement.
AATTTTCCTACTTTTTGAAAAGAGATGTAGAAAGTTGGCCAGAATGTAGCTCTGGTTGTATATCTTTATAGCAGTTAAATGCTTATACTGTGCAGGAAAAGCTTTGCAAGATGTTAGTCTTGTTAGCTCAAAAATGAGTACATTACAAAGATTCATGGCTTTATTTATTTTAAAAAGTACTTCTATGCCGCCTTTCAGGGTACGAGTCCTCCCAAGGCTTTGGCTGTTTTGAACATTGAGCAGGGTAATGTAATGAAGTATCACTCAGTCCACACATTCTTGCCGTAATCCTTTTGTATGTTGATGAGATAAAGTCTAGCATAATGGAGAAGATTTAAAAAGTAGTTCTTGAGCTTTCATACCTTTTCTAGTTTTTTACCTCTTCATTTTTTTTAAGCGTTCATGAATATATTAGAATTGATATTGGATAGTTATAAGATTCCTGTGTCTGTTTCATTTACTGTTCTAAAAACTTTGTCAAGATATATTAGGGCATTTATTTGTCAGTATCAGTTAATCAAACCTGAATTTGATCAACAGGTTTTGGACACAAAGGATCTAACAATACATAAAGTGGTTGTCAACAGGCAGGAGGCTCAATTTGCTCTTGGACAACGTCATAGCTTCAAAGGAGCACCACTGGAAATCACTCTACCCTTTGAACTAGGGAAGTAAGTGTGTTCATTTTGCCCCTTTCTTCATATTTGAAAACTCTTGCCAATGGTCTCATCTTGAGGCTTGTGCTACTATAAGATGCTACCTCACGCTAAGCAAACAGCTATGCTAGTGGTGTAATATTGAAGCATATGCTGCTATTGCAAATAGTAGTATATAGCCGGGGCAGAAGAGTGTAGGTTGTATTTGATAACCTTAATTAATGCTAAACCACAAATTATGCAGTCGAGTTTCCCGCATTTGGGGAAATCGCAGGGGTCAGCACACCCGGAGTGCAATGGAGGAACCTCACCCTGGGAAAACTGCCTTCATGATCATGGTGTCTCCCCTGCCAGGTAAGTAAACCAGTGCAATGGAAAACAGTTCATCCTTTTTTGAGAAAGAGACCTTTGGTCTGATTTGGTGGCTGGTGTCCTTTTGGGAGCTGATGCTGAACTACTGTTTTATTCCACTGGGTGCTTAATGCAGTTGAGCCACAATATTATTTTCCACTAACTATGTCACAGCTTTATTCTGTCTAGTTCAGGGGTGGGGAGCTTATAGCCCTCCAGATGTTTGTTTATTTAGTTTTATTATATTTATACCCTGCCTTTTTTCCTGCAAGGAACCCAAGGCGGCTTACATAATCCTCCTCCTCTCCCATTTATCCTCACAACAACCCTGTGAGGTAGGTTAGGCCAAGGTCAGTGACTGGCCCAAAGTCACCCAGTGAGTTTCATGGCCGAGCGGGAACTAGAACCCGGATCTCCTGAGTCCCAGTCCAACATTCTAACCACTATGCCACACTGGCTCTCCATATTTTGTTTTACTGTTAACCATCAGCCAACAAACATTTTCAAAATCATATAATCATATTATGTTCTCTGGGCGATTAGATCCTAGCAAGGCTGTGGAGTCGGAGTCGAGGAGTCGGAGTCGGAGGAAATTTTGGGTACCTGGAGTCGGAGTCGGCAAACAATGCACCGACTCTGACTCCTACTGAATTTAGATTGGAATTTTAAAAAAAGCAAGTTTAAATGTCCCAATTCACAAACAGTTATAATTAATGACTTCTGTTTTATAATAAATGCCCCTCCTGGATCCTCCCACTGCCCTATCTTCAGCAGCAGATCAGCACACAAAAAGGAGAAGGCAGCAGCTTCTGCCCAACTACCTCGCATATTAATTAATTAATTAATTAATTAGCATATTAATACGAGGAGTCGGGGAGTCGGAGTCGGAAGTACAAAAAACTGAGGAGTCGGAGTTGGAACATTTATCTACCGACTCCACAGCCCTGGATCCTAGCATATCCCATAGAATAAAGGTGGGGGAAGCGGCAAAGAAACTGGTAGGCATCTCTATGCCACGAATACACCAAAATGGAGTACTCTAGCTGTTGCTGTTATCCTGGCCCCATTGAAGTACCTTATCTGCCAATAGAGCTAGCTCATCACACAGATCAGGAAGAACCCCAAGTGTCCACTATGGGTTTAAATTAGGATTGTCAGCCAATTAAAACAACCTTAGTCAATGGGTCTGTTTGCACGTCATGACAACCCACCCCGGCAATAAGCCACGGTGGGTTGGTTGGTGTTCAAAACCCCCCACAGTGCTCCTGTCAGATGATTGGGCTACTGTGGGTTGTTGACCCCCTCCTTCCCTCTCTCCTACTGCGGGTATCCCAGGGAACTCCATGACAGGACTACAACTTCACTTGTCCCTACCCATGCTGGCTGGTGCTGATGGAGAGTCGAACAACATCTGGAAGGCCGCAGGTTCCCCATCCCTCTGGCCTAGTTAGTAGGATACAAGCCTTCTTAAAATGAATTAAGTCAGGAGTGCAGAACTTCAGGCCCAGGGGCACAGCCCGGCACTCCAGATGTCCCAGTCTGGACCCCTGGGGTTCTCCAGAAGGCCCCACTCCCTTTCTCCAGACCACTGATGGTTTAGTGTTTTCCTGGCTTTTATGCAGTTTTCCCAGCTCTCCTAAGGCTTTGTACTGGCAGCAAAAGCTTTAAGCTAAAACACACTGGTATTTTCACCCCACCCCTTTCACCTTCAGCCCTGCCCACCTCTGGAATGTGGTCTGGAGAGCTTCTCCAAAGTGGAATTCAGCCCTTGGGCTGAAAGAGGTTCTATATATATCCCTGTTTTGAGTAGATAAACTCCTTGCTTTAATCTCTTCCTGAATTTCTCATGTAACCAAAACTGTCTGAGAGACCTGAAATTGCTTGGATATGTACAGAATTTTGTTGCTGCATTTGCCTCAAAGAATGGGAGACAATGGCTGCATTCACATGAAATTATAAGCCAGGATTCTGGAGTACATGTTGTGGAGTTATATTATCCAGTGAATTAGTGCTAAATCAACTGTGAAACAGAGGTTGTTGGACACTGATTTACAAGAATTACAGGGAGCTGCCAGGGGCCCCTACTCTCCTCTATCCTTGGGTCTGCCAGCTTATTTTTAGCAAGGAGGGGCTGCCTTATCTATGCTGGCTGACGATTCCCAAATTTAGGAGAGCATTCTCATTAGCAAGATTTAATGCTGTCCCTTCTAAATTGCTGGATGGCAGATATAATGGAACTCCACTTTCTGAAAGATGCTGCCCATGTAATAACTTTGAGGTAGAATCCATACAGCATGTTTTACTTTCCTGCAGCTTCTACCATACCAGGAAAGACCTAATCTACCCTATTCTACTGTCTTTTCCTGGGCACTCTATGGAATTTTTAATAACTTTATTACTCAGCAGCTCTGATAAGTTAATCACTGAGCAAGTGGCCAAATTTCTGAACCAGGCTATCTGTACCAGATTATGTTTGACTTCCCGCTTTCACGTGCCTAATTAACTGAGCTGTTTGTCTGTACTATATTGTGTGAGGAATGGTCTATTGACTAATAAAGGTTGTTGTTGTGGAGTATATGGACTATGTAGTGATTCAAATTTGCTGAAAATGTTCGAGATACTTCAGTCTACTGTTGGGTCCACATTGGGATGGTTAAACCAGACAATACAGCTCCTTTGCCCTTAACTTTTCCATTCTTCTTGTTGGTAGTTTGTTTTGTCCAGGCAAGAGCCAGGAGAGGCTTTGCTCCAGTCCCAATAAAGTTCTCACCCTCTTATACATGATGTGTGTGGAATTATTACACTTGGCAAAATGCAGTGTGTTGGCTTCAGAGAGTGTAGCTTATATTCTAAAATAAAGATTTGTTTTATTGCCCTTTGGACCATATTACAGCTATTGGCCTGATAGATGTGTGAGGAAAAATTAAGTGATGTTTCTAGACTGGGGTGGGGAATTTGTGGCCCACCAGATATTTGGGCCTACAACTCCCACCAGCCCTAGCCAGCATAGCCAATGGTGAGGGATGTTGGGAGTTGTGGCCCTCCAAATGTTTTTAGCTTACAACCCCCAACATCCCTTACCATTGGCTATGCTGGCTAGAGCTGGTGGGAGTTGTAGGCCAAAACATCTGGGGGCCACAAATTCCCCACCCCTGTTTTAGCCTGAAGCATGAAAGAAGAGCCTATTAAAACGTACTCCTGTTGACTGCTGGACCAAAGAAATGTTTTTTGCTATTTTTCTTGTTGCAAAATACAGTAGAACTTGTTTCCTGATGCCAATAGGCAGACTTCCTAGTCCTAAATCAACTTTTATACAGCAGTCAGTGTAGTTGTGGGTTGTGGATATTGCTACACATCCAAGAAAATCAGATTTTCTTTGGTTGGAAGATGATTCCCTCCATACGTACATTTCATTAACAGAATTCATTTATTTTGCTATTAGCATTTTGTGGAGAAACGAGCCTTTGGGGGTACACACACACACCTCATGTGTGAACCGGCTGGGGTGGGGTGTGCATAGTTAGCGTGTAGAGAAAAGAGTTTGTAGGGTTCATGCATGCATGCATGCAGGAACAAACAAACACACACACACACACACACGCCTCCTCATGAGTAAACCAGGTGGGGGCTGGGAGGAAGCAAAAGGTGATGGAACATGAGATGGGGCCTGGCGTCTAGAAGTCTGGAGGAGCCAGGCTGAAGGCATTCACATGCAGATAGTTCAAGCCATGACTCACAGTTCCCTTTCCCCCTGCATGGCCAGGTGAAGTTCAAATTGATTGGCTAGAAGCAAGAAGGTTACAGAAAAGGGGAGGGGGATGAGCTTTTTCCCCACGTGTAAGCCTTTGTTCTTGGTCAGTCCTTTTTGGTAGCGTGCCTGGCATGGCAGCGCGCCAGTGAGGGGCCCGAGCCTTTAGGGGGGGGGCCCTCAGGACTCAACCCCAGGCAGCCCTGGTAAAATTGGCTGGTTTGAAGGACTGCTGAAAGCAAGCCTTGTAGGGGTTTACCCATCTTGGACCTTCGGGTAGGTGTGGTAATTCTCCATCGGGCAGCAAGGCTGTGCTGGATCTAACCCTTTGAAGAAGACACCCTCAGGTAACAGGTGTGTGCTTGAGAGATCTTAAGGAATCAGGTCTTTATTGTTTTGCAGCTTTACTGTGTACTAAAGTGTCTCTCTATTTTGTGTGCTTCTCTTATTGCCTAATCTTGTTGTAAGATGCTACCAGAAATAAACCTTGTCTTGAGTTCACTCTACATGGGTTTTGTAGTACTCTGTTGGTTCAGTATCTAAATCCAGGTTACAGAAATTAAAGGCGAGTCCCTGAACAGAGATTCAAGTAGGATTGCAGAGACAGCTGAGGCTGGCAATCTGGTACCTTGAGATCTCTGGGGGTCTTGGTTCCTTTGCCAGCAGGCAAGGGTGGGGTAGTGGCGGGTCAGCCAGCCCCCCTTCCGGGCCACATGGTGGCAAGTGCTGGGTTTCCCTTTGCAGGGAGGAAAGGGTTGGGAGTCTGGCGGGCCAGCCAGCCCCCCCTCTTCCTCCACACATTTAAAACAGACCAGCTGTTATGTTTGTCCCTGAATCTGCAGTTAAATGTTGTTTTAACTGTAGTTTTTACTTTCCTTAAGAGGTGCAGCAAAAATATTTTATCTGATAGTTCTGTACTCAAAAGTGCAAACATTCCTAACTCTTTGAATATTTGCAGGGGTCAAGATGTGATTGTAGAGGTCTCTTTTGAAACCTCTCCAAGGTCTTCAGCTCTCCAGTGGTTTACTCCAGAGCAAACATCTGGGAAAAGGCATCCATTCCTCTTCAGTCAGTGTCAGGTGAGCAAGGTGTTGTGCTGTCCTTCTCTGCTATGAATGGCATCTTCCACAGGTATACTTTTCTCAGTATGTTATACTGCTTCCACTGGGCCAAACTATGCTGAAATCTCTTGAGCCAAGATTCTGCAACAGGCTGTCTTAAGTATATATCATGGGAGCTGAGCGGCTTAGTGCAGTTCTGCCTTTTGCATTTCATCTCTAGAAACTACATACTGCACACTCTAGAAAGGACTATATGACTTGGTTGCTGAGAGAATGGGGTAATTGAGGCTTGCAAGTCCTAATGTGTACTGTATCCTAAATAAAATGGTTATCTTACGGATCAAAGTATTTGTATGATTTAACAGTGATAAAACATATAAAACTGCTTTTAATCATTTGGACGCTTAAAATATGTAACCATTAACTACACTGAAGTCAGGTGATATTGCTAAAAAACTATGCAGAAGCTCCTGCTGACTGCAACTACCTGGGGCTGATTGCAGCTGATTGATTGCAGGAAGTGGGGCTGATTGCAGGGCGTGGCCTGGGAGCTCATTCTGTTCCTGACTCCCAGCTGAGCAGGAGCACAACAGGAGAGAGGCTCCAGCTGTTTTTGGGACTGTGAAAAGGCAAGCAGGCTCCCAGAGAGCGAGCGAACAGAGCGAGCGAACAGGGAGAGCAAACAGGAGTTTGGCAGCGGAGTAGTACAACAACAAGTGCTGCAAGGGAAAGGCGTGGCCTGAGAGCTCATTCTGTTGAGCAGAAGGTCCTGCTGACTGCAACTACCTGGGGCTGATTGCAGCTGATTGATTGCAGGAAGTGGGGCTGATTGCAGGGCGTGGCCTGGGAGCTCATTCTGTTCCTGACTCCCAGCTGAGCAGGAGCACAACAGGAGAGAGTCTCCAGCTGTTTTTGGGACTGTGAAAAGGCAAGCAGGCTCCCGGAGAGCGAGCGAACAGAGCGAGCGCACAGGGAGAGCAAACAGGAGTTTGGCAGCGGAGTTCGGCAGGGGGTCCCTAAAAAAAAAAAAAAAAAAACAAAACAAAACATATATATATATATATATATATATATATTCTAGGAAGACAGAAACAGAGCACTATGGAAGGAAAGGACTCAGCAGTGGTGGTGACCTGCAAGGGGTGTGCAATGTTTGTTTTCCTGCCGGAGATCAACATGGCCTACACATGCAACAAGTGCAAGCTGGTCATGCTGTTGGAAGAAAAGGTCAGAGGACTGGAGCAGCAAGTGTCAACCCTCAGGAGCATAAGAGAAAGCGAGGAGTTCTTAGACAGAACGGTGGATCTACAGCACCAAAGCACAGTACAGGAGCCAGAAGGGCAACTGCAGGATGAGGCGGAGTCGGAGACTGCAGAGGCAAGGGAAAATAACGCAGGGGGAACTCCCTGGAAAAGGGTGACTGTTAGGAGCAGAAGAACTACAAGACACTCTGCGCCTGTGGAAGCAGTGGAGCTATGGAACTGCTTCCATGTACTTGAGGACGAGAGCAGAGGACAGCTTGCAGAGGACGGATTACCGGGCACCCAACGTGACAGCGAGCAAGAGGCTGAGGGTCAGTCAAGTGGAGGCAATCAAACCAAGGCCTACAGCAAGAGGAAGAGAAGAGTACTCGTAGTGGGAGACTCCCTCCTGCGGGGGATCGAAGCCAAAGTATGTCGCGAAGACCCATGGACTCGCCAGGTGTGCTGTCTCCCTGGGGCACGGATTAAGGATGTGACAGAGCAGCTGCCGAGGCTCATGCAGCCCACCGACACATACCCCTTTCTTCTCTTCCACGTGGGTACAAATGATACTGCCAAGCGGAGTTACAAAGAAATCACGGCAGACTTTGAAGAGCTGGGAAGGGAACTCAAGAACTTCGGGGCCCAGATAGTTTTCTCATCCATCCTTCCAGTACTTGGAAGAGGCATAGAAAGGGAAAGAAAAATACTCCGAGTGAATGACTGGCTACGAAGGTGGAGCCGACGTGAGGGATTTGGATTCTGGGACCACGGGCTACACTTCCTGGAAGATGGACTGCTGGCAAAGGATGGGTTGCACCTCACAAGGACTGGGAATGTGTTTGGCCACAGCATGAGGAACTTAATCAGGAGGGCTTTAAACTGAATCCAACAGGGGAGGGAGACATAAACTCGGGGGTACCAATGGAAGAAGGCCTCTATGCCACAATGGAGAGAACAGCTCCAGCGGTGCCCATTGATAGTCTACCACAAAATGTAGGGGGAAAGTCGGACTATAAAGCACATAGTCTTCAATGTCTCTATACTAATGCCCAGAGTATGGGCAATAAACAAGACGAACTTGAACTCTTGATACATGAGGGCAAGTACGACTTGATAGGGATAACTGAAACCTGGTGGGATGACTCCCATGACTGGAATACAGCAATTGAAGGGTATAACTTGTTCAAAAGGAACAGAAGCAACAGAAAGGGAGGTGGAGTTGCACTGTATGTTAAAAATACGTATCTGCACAGAGATACAGGAAGAGGAGCTTGGCAGCCCCATTGAGAGCATCTGGGTTAAAATAAAGGGGGCAAAGAATAAAGCGAACATGGCGGTTGGAGTCTACTACCGACCACCCAATCAAGGAGAAGACGAGGATGGAACTTTTGAAAAGCAAATTGCCAGTGTTTCAAGGAGGCACGATGTGGTAGTAATGGGAGACTTCAATTTCCCTGATATCTGTTGGGAGACTTATTCAGCCAAACATGGCCCCTCCAAGAAATTCCTGAGCTGTGCTGCTGATAACTTCCTCCTACAGAAAGTGGAGGAAGGAACTAGAGGATCAGCTATCCTTGACCTGATTCTAACCAACAGAGATGAGTTAGTGGATAAAGTGGCAGTTTCGGGAACTCTGGGGGAAAGTGACCATGTTATACTTGAGTTCTTGATTCTAACAGAAGCAAAAGCTGAGTGTAGCCAAACACGTACCCTGGATTTTAGGAAAGCCAATTTTAACAAACTCAGAACAATGATTAGTAAGATCCCATGGCAAGTGACTCTCACGAGAAAGGGAGCCCAGGAGGGGTGGGAGTTTTTAAAAAAGGAAATTTTAAAGGCACAATTGCAAACAATTCCCACAAGGAAAAAAGGCAGAGGGCAACAGAAGAAGCCAATGTGGCTTCACAATAAACTCAAAGATGACCTGAAAACAAAAAAGGACACGTATAGGAAGTGGAAGGAAGGACAGGCTACAGGGGAAGAGTACAGGCAGGTAGCACAGAACTGCAGGAATAGTGTCAGGAAGGCTAAAGCTGAGAATGAGCTAAGGTTAGCGAGGGATGCTAAAAGCAACAAAAAAGCTTTCTTCAGATACATGCACAGTAAAAGACAGAAGAAAGAACTGGTGGTTCAACTACGCAATGAGGATGGCAAATTGATAACAGAAGACAAAGAAAAGGCAGAAGTGTTCAATTCCTACTTCGGCTCGGTCTTCTCCCAAAAGAGGGTCTATGACCCCCCTGGCAAACCTGAAGTGCAGACTGAAGGGGCAGAATTGCAGCTTGAGATTGATAGGCAAATGGTCAAGGAGCACCTGATTACTCTGAACGAGTTTAAATCTCCAGGGCCTGATGAGCTGCATCCTAGAGTAATAAAGGAACTGGCAGAAGAACTCTCAGAACCACTGTCTATTATCTTTGACAAATCATGGAGGACAGGTGATGTGCCAGACGACTGGAGGAGGGCAAATGTTGTTCCCATCTTCAAAAAGGGCAAGAAGGAGGAACCTGGGAACTATAGGCCAGTCAGTCTGACATCAATCCCCGGGAAGATTTTTGAGCAGATTATAAAGAAGTCAGTCTGCAAGCACCTTGAAAACAATGCAGTGATTACTAGAAGCCAGCATGGATTTGTCAAGAACAAATCCTGTCAGACTAATCTGATCTCATTTTTTGATCGGGTAACCTCCCTTGTGGACTGTGGGAATGCTGTGGACATTATATACCTGGACTTCAGCAAAGCTTTCGACAAAGTGCCTCATGATATCCTGATTAGTAAGCTAGCTAAGAGTGGGCTAGATGGAACAACTATCAGGTGGATCCACAATTGGCTAAAGAATCGGACTCAAAGAGTGCTTATCAATGGTTCCTTCTCAAACTGGGGAGAGGTAACGAGCGGGGTACCACAGGGCTCGGTCCTGGGCCCAGTGCTCTTCAACATTTTTATTAATGACTTGGATGAGGAGGTACAGGGAATGCTTATCAAATTTGCAGATGACACAAAGTTGGGTAACAGCTAATACTCTGGAAGACAGAAACAAAATTCAAAGTGACCTCGATAGGCTGGAGCGCTGGGCCGAAAACAACAGAATGAAATTTAACAGGGATAAATGCCAAGTGCTGCACCTAGGGAGAGGAAACCAAATGCAGAGTTACAGAATGGGGGACACTTGGCTCAACAATACTACAAGTGAGAAGGATCTTGGAATTGTGGTAGATCACAAACTGAATATGAGCCAGCAATGCGACGTGGCTGCAAAGAAGGCAAATGCAATTTTGGGCTGTATTAATAGAAGTATAGCTTCCAAATCGCGGGAAGTGATAATTCCCCTTTACTCGGCACTGGTTAGGCCTCATCTTGAGTACTGCGTCCAGTTCTGGGCACCTCACTTTAACAAGGACATAGACAAACTGGAGAGGGTTCAGAGGAGGGCAACAAGGATGATAAAGGGACTGGAAACAAGGCCCTATGAGGAGAGACTGAAAGAACTGGGCATGTTTAGCCTTCAGAAGAGGAGACTGAGGGGAGATATGATCGCACTCTTCCAGTACTTGAAGGGATGTCACACAGAGGAGGGCAAAGATCTCTTCTCGTTCATCCCAGTTTGCAGGACACGGAATAATGGGCTCAAGTTACAGGAACCTAGATTCCACCTAAACATCAGGAAAAATTTCCTGACTGTCAGAGCAATAAGACAATGGAATCAACTACCTAGGGAGGTGGTGGGCTCTCCCAGTCTGGAGGCATTCAAGGTGCGGCTGGACAGACATCTGTCAGAGATGCTTTGACCTGGATTCCTGCATTGAGCAGGGGGTTGGACTCGATGGCCTTGTAGGCCCCTTCCAACTCTACTTTTCTATGATTCTATGCAGTCTTGGCTTGATTTTATTTTATATTTAATAGTACTGTTAATGTAAATAGTCTCACATACCTGTTTATCAAATAGAAAATTGTAGTTGATGAATGTCCTTATTCTTCGTTTACTTTGATTATTAGTTAGCATGGAGGTATTTCTTCTCTTTTTTTGTTCTTTGTAGTATTTCTGTTTATTCAGCAACACCAATAACATTTACTTTAGGGAGCAATTCTGTGGCCCCTAGACAGCGTCTGAAGGGCCATAGGATACATTGAATTCCCAGATCCGAGGTTGGAGACAGCGCTCTGATCTCAGAGGCGGGAATCTGCTATCCCGGAAACGCGACCTTGGAGAGGGGGAAAAGGGGGCATTTCGGTGGGGAGGGAGGGGAGGAGACTGGAGAGGCCAGGACACAAGCTATCCTGCGGCCTCTCCATCCTCCTTGCCTCCCCCTCCAAAATGCTTTCGCTAAATGGGCAAAAAAGCCCATTTGTTATGGGCTTTTGTTTGTTATGTCTTTCTGGAATCTCGTGTTTTCGCATGGGAAACTAGACTGTGAGAACATTATGAGCTGGTCACATGGTTTGTATGTTCTGATGACGTGCTAACTTGTTTTTCTGTCTGAAGCCATCTTAGAGAGAAACTGGACTCCTCCAGCAAAAATGTAGGGCATGAGGACAGGGAGGTGAAGATTGCTTCTGCTGCTCCTCCTGCCCTGCATAGGATAAACGTAAGCCTCTGAGTTCAGGGGCTTATGATCATCTTAATAGGACTGCAGACTTAATTCTTTAAATTCTGACTTTCTTGTTTATATGTTTTTGTATTTGTATATAATCAATGGGCTTGCTCTCTCAATTGTATATGGATAGATATGTCTGGGGTACTTTTAATGTTCTGATACTAACTTTACTAAGGCTGAAATCCTATGTACACTTACCTGTGAGTAAACTCCATTGAACTCAGTGGCACTTACTTCTGAGTAGACATGTATAGGATTGCACTGTTACAATACCGTTACACTAACAGTAAGATATGTTGTGATATGTATCACTTTACCAGCTGTAGCACTGTTTACACATGGAAGGGACAGAATGGCGAGGTAAACAGGTTTGTTATGTCTTTCTGGAATCTCGTGTTTTCGCATGGGAAACTAGACTGTGAGAACATTATGAGCTGGTCACATGGTTTGTATGTTCTGATGACGTGCTAACTTGTTTTTCTGTCTGAAGCCATCTTAGAGAGAAACTGGACTGCTTTCTCTCTTCTTCTTGGTTCTTCTTGCTAGACTTTGTTACTGCAACAATGTAACCTTTGCTGAGGTGGAGTGAAGCTCAACTTACTCCACTGGATGTAATGCTTGCTATGCATTTATACTCTGCACATGGACTGTAACTAGGAAATGTATACTCTGTAGAACTTTACTTGCTAAGTGAATAAACAGGTAGAATTAGACCTGTGGTGTTACAGAGTGTTTCCCGACTCCATGGATTAATCTGCAACGGAGAAGCTGGGCTGGTTAAACTGGCACAACACGCTGCACGCTGCGCGAGGGGGGAGGTGAGATCTGGAAGATCTGTGTGTGGAATTTCAAGCGTCTGCTAGCACACAGACAGGATATTAAATCTCCCAACCCGCACACACTCTGCACACGCTCCAACAAGATATACTATATAGATCAGTATATCTTTCTCTTTCCTTTCTTTACAATTAAAAAAAAACCTGTTCAGGATGATTTGATCTGATAAATGTGGACCTAAGAACATAAGAAGAGGCATGTTGGATCAGACCAAAGTCTGTGTGAGCATTCTGTTCACACAGTGGCTAACCAGCTGCCTGTGGGAAGCTCCCAAGTAGGACATGACTGCAATAGCACCCTCCCACTCATGCAGTTGAATCAGTCATATGAACCTGTGGCTGGATGTGGTTGCTTGGGGTCTTATGCTTTTGCTGATGGCTGTGTTGTGCAAAATAAACCACTTAAAAATTACTGCAACATCTTCCTGTAAGAATAGCAACCCTCTAACGTGTGCCACTTCCTTTTTTTTTAGGCTACTCACTGCAGAGCTGTTATTCCCTGCCAGGATACTCCTTCTGTGAAGCTAAGTTACTATGCAGAGGTAGGTAAAACCAAAAGCCCTGTACTCCTGGGGTGCAAAATTGACTCTTACAGTATTTAGCAATCTCACCTGAGATGGATTCGTTTATGTGTATGTATTGAAACATTACAAACTCTGCTACCAGACTGAGTCATTTGAGTCAACATGTAAAACAAAATCTGAATGTTGAGCTCTGCTAGTCTTGGCAGGGACCAAATCATGTTCTTTTTCTAACGTTTTTGTGCTCAGGTGTAAGTGCAGCCTATAACATCAGGTCCAACTGGTTGCCTTATCCTTTTGTATCTGAAAAATGCCTCTTGTCTTTCAATGAATAGCTTGTCTTGGGAGGGGGGGTAGATACTGGGTTTATTTATTACATTTCTATACCTTCCAGTAGCCAAAGTTCTCTGGGCATTTCACAACAATTAAAACATAAAATACAAGATGATAAAATACAATATAAAAATTTAAAGTTTAAAACTACAGTATAAAAACACTAACCAAGTAGAACCTAACTGTGGTGCAAATATTTAAAATACAATACCAGATTTAAAACAGAAACTGAAAAGCTGAAATGCATGGGAAAATAAAAAGATGTTCACCTGGTACTGGAAAGAGCACAATGTGGGCACCAGGTGAGCCTCTCTTGAAAGTTTATTCCACAGCTGGGTTGCCACAGCAGAAAGACCTCTTCTTAGTAGCCACCCACCTCACTTCCTTTGGTGGGAGCTCCTGGAGAAGGACTGCTGCAGTTGATCTTAGGGTCCAGGCAGGTGTAAATGGTGGAGATAATCCTTCAGGTAACCTGGCTCCAAGCCATTTAGGGCTTTTAATGTTAATACCAGCACTTTCGATCGGCCCTGGGTTTGGAATGGCAGCCAGTACAGATGGAAAAGCACTGACATATATGGTCACATTGGCCTGTCCCCATTAACAATCTCACTGTCCTATTTTGGACCAGCTGAAGTTTCTGGATTGTTTTCAAAGGCAGCCCCACATATAATGCTCTGTAGTAATCCAAACGAGAGGTTATCGGAGCACAGATAACTGTAGCTAGGCTATCTCTGTCCACATAGTTGGTATATCAGCTTAAGCTGATAAAAGGTGCTCTGTGTCACTGAGTCCACCTGTGCGACAGTGCTGGATCCAAGAGCACCCCCAAACTATGAACCTGATCCTTTAGGGGGAGTGCAACCCCCCCCCCCCGAACAGGTTGAACATCACTTAGCCGAACAGATGAACCACCCACTAACAATACATCTGTCTTGTCTGGATTGAGTCTCAGTTTATTAGCCCTCATCCAGTCCATTACTGCACCCAGGCACTGATTCAGAATGCCCACTGCTTCACCCGGGTTTGATGAAAAGGAGATATATTGCTGGGTGTCATCTGCATATTGGTGACACCTCAGTTTATATCTCAGGATAACCCCTCCCAACAGTTTCATGTAGGTATTAAACAACATGGGAGATAAAACACAGCCCTGTGGCACCCCATGGCATAACTGCCAAGGGACAGAGCAATAATCCCCTAGCACTACCTTCTGGAATCGGCCATCCCAGTAGGGGTGGAACCACTGCAGTGCAGTACCTCCAACTTCCAGCCTAGGTAGCCTATCCAGAAGGAAAGCATGGTCAATTTATTTATTTATTATATTTATACCCTGCCTTTTTTCCTGAAAGGAACCCAAGGCGGCTTACATATTCCTCCTCCTCTCCATTTTATCCTCACAACAACCCTGTGAGGTAGGTTAGGCTGAGAGTCAGTGACTGGCCCAAACTCACCCAGTGAGTTTCATGGCTGAGCGGAGACTAGAACCCGGATCTCCCGAGTCCCAGTCCAACACTCTCACCACTACGCCACAAAAGCTACTTAGGGGTCCAAGAGAATCAATAGGTTGCACTCCCCCTGTCCCTCTAAGGTCATCCAACAGGGTGACCAAGACAGTTTCCATTCCAAAACTAGACCTGAAGACCAATTGAAATGGATCTGGATAATCTGTTTCATTCAAGAGTGCCTGGAGTTGGCTGGCAACCACCCACTCAAGCACCTTGCCCAGGAAGGGGATATTAGCAACTGGCCTATAGTTGTTAACATCTTCTGGGTCTAACTAAGGCTTTTTCAGGAGTGGCCTAATAACTGCCTCCTTTAAAGTGGCCAGCACCACTCCCTCTCTCAAGGACAACCTCCTGGACCCAGCTGGACATCCCTTCTCTATTAGATGTAATAAGTCATGGCAGGCAAGGGTCAAGCACACAGGTGGTCGACTGAACTTGGCCAAGCACCTTGTCCACATCCTCAGGCCTCATCAACTGAAACTTATCCAACAAAACTGAACCAAATGGTGCCCTGGACACCTCTATTAATGGAACTGCATTAACTGTGGTGTCCAAGTCATGATGAATGCAAGTGACCTTAGCTTCAAAGTGTCATGCAAACTCATCACAGCATGCTGCTGAGGTTTCCACCATCTCTCTCCCTGGCCCAGATTGCAAAAGGCCATGAACCACTTGGAAAAGCTCCGCTGGATGACGCTGAGAAGATGCAGTGGTGGTGAAAAAGAACTCCCTCTTTGCCACCCTCACCACCGCAGAGTAGGCTCAATAATGAGCTCTAATCTGTGTTCGGTCGGATTCAGCATGAGTCTTCCTCCACCTGCATTATCGCTGTCTTCCCTCTTGCTTCATTGCCCTCAGCTCAGGTGTATACCAAGGAGCTGCCCGGGCTCTGCTCAGAGGGAGAGGGTGCTTGGGAATGAGTGTGTCAACTGCCCTAGTCATCTCTGCATTCCACAGAGTAACCAGGGCTTCAACAGATCCTAGTTAGTAAGCTGACATTAAATCATATGGTTTCCCTTTCAGGTATAATAGGAAACTGTGGCTTAAAGAAGCCACCATTGAAACACAAGCTGGTGGGGGAGGGGATGTGGGCCCAACTCTCATCCCCAGCATAATAAACCATGGTTTATTAAGCCAGGATTGTTATGTCTGATCTGATCCATAAACCCTCTTGACTATACAGAAACCTAGCATGTTAACCTCCATTTCAAATGGACTGCATGTGACAGATTTGATGTCTGTCTCATTTGCCATGTCAGAAATAAGACTTATTTTCTGGTACCACAGTTGGTCCTAACTTGGTCCTAACTGTTTGGTAGTTTGGTAAAGGAAATGCTTTTACCTAAAACCTTGAAAATTGCTTCCTTAGTTTAAATACCTAGACACACTTGGGATGGAAGAAAGAAGTATGTTTCACTTACTTTGCTGAAATTGCTCAGGATTTGTTTTGTAGGACACAGACTGACCAGACTAGTTAAATAAAAGTTACTTTTTTAATAGGAGCACAGTCGTGATAAATCTGGCTGACTTTTTCTTCAGGGAATATTACTGAAGAAAAGGAGGCTTGAGGATGTTTGGGTTCTCAGCCCAAGGAAGCAAAACTCTAGCTTCAAAACACTTCCTGAAATTGTGCTTATGCGCTCTAAAAATGTC
>JAHFWL010000562.1:0-30438 GCA_021292165.1 Shinisaurus crocodilurus | reverse complement strand
GTGCCCATCGTTCCCTTATTCATGGTTGTTTACAAGTTCTTTAGATAATGGCATGTATCCTCCAGTTTTGCTTCTGTTTTTAAACAGCACTTTCAGCGAGTTTTTTTTAGAGCAGGGGAAATGCGGTATTATCTGTGAAAGCAAAACAAAATGCTTTTTCTACTTGTGTATTTCCGCTATTCTGCTATACCACAGTGCCACCTAGAGGTTATGTTGCATGAAAGCAGGAAAGGAAATGCTCTTCATATAGTTGTTGGATCTCAATTCTGTGACGAAACTGAAAGTGGATACAGCAGACTAACAACCTCATATAGAAAAACTCTATTTATTTATTTATTTATTATATTTATACCCCGCCTTTTTTCCTGCAAGGAACCCAAGGTGGCTTACATAATCCTCCTCCTCTCCATTTTATCCTCACAACAACCCTGTAAGGTAGGTTAGGCTGAGAGTCAGTGACTGGCCCAAAGTCACCCAGTGAGTTTCATGGCGGGGACTAGAACCCGGATCTCCTGAGTCCCAGTCCGACCACTATGCCACACTGGCTCTCTGTTTAGAGCATTCCAACTGCTTATTCCATTTATCTGACCTTCTCAACATCTACTTTACTACATTCCAAAAGACTTTTGCAAACAGCTATTGTAGGCTTAGCTTTCTGTATGGAACCAGAACAGCTCTGTGAAAGTCCTTCCAACATGAACCATGAGACTTGCACTTTGTAATATCCTGTTTGCAGTATGTTACTCAACTCCACCTCTCAGGAATGGGAAGGGGTTGTGATAGAGGCCATGGTTTGTGTGCAGAAGGCCCCAAACACAATTCCTAGCTGCATCGCCAGTTATGGATCTCAGATAGCCATGCTTGAAAGACTTCAGAGTAGACAAGACTGGGCTCGATGTAAGAACATAGGAAGGGCCCTGCTGGATCTTACCAAAGGTCCATCTAGTCCAGCATCCAGCATCTATAGTGGCCAACCAGATGCCTCCAGGAAGCCCATAAGCAGGCCATGAAGGCAACAGCCCTCTCCTCCTGTTCTCACCCACCCAGCAACTGGTGTTTAGTAGTACACTGCCTCTTAACATGAAGGTTCCATTTAGCCATTGATAGTCCTACCCTCCATGAAGTGAGGATAAAATGGAGAGGAGGAGGAGGAGGAGGAAAAAAGGCGGGGTATAAATATAATAAATAAATAAATAAATAAAGCCAGCTGAGCAAGTGGCCATCACATCTTGTGACAGTGAATTTCTTAAATTCATTATGGGTTGTGTGAAGACGTACTTTCTTTTGCCTGTCCTGAATCTACTGCCAATCATTTATTGGATGACCCTTTTCTAGTGTTATTACTTTTTTAAACTATAATTTTAAATGTCAAAAGGTACATATATGTTACACCTAATGAAACAACATGCATACTTATGTAACAAATGGAAATACAACATTCATTAATCCAAGAAAATATAATTACAATACACACACTCATCGATAAAAGAAGAAAAGAATAAAATGTCAGTCTTCAAATTAACCACAGTATTTCATAAACTGATAAAAGAAAGGGCAGAAAAAGAATAGGGACTTCATAACATTTCAAAGCAAAGTTATAGGCTGGGCACTACAGATTTAGCAGTGGGGGATGACTTTCCCTACCAGTGTCAGAAAAGTGGACATGGTGTATTTACAAAGTGTAAGAATAAAGTTCCATCATACACATGCAATCAACAAGCTGTATATAGCACACATGTTAGATGTATTAATCTCTCTGCTCTCCTAACCTTGCCCATCTGCCATGCTATTTTAGTCAGAGAACCTTGAAGAGCTAGCTGTGTCGCTTCTTTGTTAGTTGTATGTCTGGCGCTTGCCAGATCTTCTCCTGTCTCATCCCTGAAGTGTATTCTCAGGTGCCAACGTCCAATTACCAATGAAAAGGGAGGGTTCTTCTATTGATAAGGGGTACCAAGAGTAGCAAATTCATGAGACACCTGATATCTCGAGCGCCCTAAGGTCATGAGAAGCCATCAACCTAGCCAAGGGAGGAAGAGATAAGATAGCCTTCTACACACTAAAGGACTGATACTTACTATGTTCAAAGAAATGTCTCTGATTGGTTGTTACATGTTCAATGAAAGTCTCTGATTGGTTGTTGCCATGTTCAAATGAATGTACGTGATTGGTTAGCATGTTTAGGCAAACGATTTGATTTGCTGAAAATGAATGAACCAATGAGTTGTAAAAGCATAAAAGGCCCTACATGTTCCCTTTTCCCCTTGTTCAGCCTCTGATCCTGGCATGAGTCACAGGGCTGACCTTTTGCAAAACTAAAACTTTGAAAACTCACTACTGGTGTGCTGCTTCCTTTCTCGAGCATTGGGTTCTCCTGGGAAAGGCACTCTGAGCATATTTTGCAACACCAGTTAAAGATTGCTCCCTGCGCTCGTTCACACTGCGCAGAGATGACGAAGCAAATATTTTTTAAAAAAACCATGTTCAAGGCAATGCGCCAGTTCAACCCATACCACCGCGGTGGAGTTAGGTGTAGGGTGGCAAACGGGATGACTGCAGTACATTTAACCAGAATGTGCCCTGTGAGGAGTGACTGCGGAACGTGAACCGTTCTGCTAACTTGACGATATACAGTGTAATGCGGATCCCGCCCAAGGTCTCCCATGTTTATGGAAATCTAAGATCAGTAAAAGCCAGCCCCTTCGTGGAGATGGGCCGTTGCTTTCCCCGACTGAGTGATAAGCTCCATTTCTGATGTCAGTGATCCAGCCAGCAAATCAGAAATGACTGAGCAGCTTGACCCACCTTTTAATAACTCTAAACTTACATGTAAGAAAGAGCCAGCTGGTTCTAAACAGATGGATTGTTATGAAAAAGAGGTTAACTTTAGATGGGTTAAAGACAAAGACCAGGATATATATGCTTATTCAGGCTTCTCAGAAGGTTGCTAAATTACTAGACATTCTAGGGGGCACTGTTGACTACATCAGAATGTAGGGGCTTGTCACACTGGGGTATAGTATTAGGTTCACAAAAGCTGACAAATGGCGATCATTTGGCAGCCTAACGATTTAATTTTGCCTTTCCTCCCTTAGACTCTGTATAATTAGACAGTTAGTGAAAACTTTGCCACTGCCTGCTAAGAAACATTGGCAGTAATTCTGGCTCCATTAACCCTCTACTGTGCAAACCCTCCAAACTTACAACACTATAAACTTTATAAAGGGATTGCAATACTGGTAGCTTTAAATTTCAAAGCTGGGGCTGCACTGCCTTTCTCTGTTGTGACCCAGCACCCCTACTTTATTTGCTATGCATCCCCCAATGTGTGACACGTCATCATCAGAGTTCTCAATCCTGCCCTATTTAGCCCCTATTTATGTTGCAAAAAAGCAACATAGCTAATGCTTCCCACCCTCTATATATAGAGAAAGGGATATCACACCTTTGGCTTGGATGATGGCTAATGTGAATATTGCTCTAAATGGAAAAATCTAGGGTTTTAAATAAACTGGAAAGGACATAAAATTACTTTCCATTGGAGCAAGGAGGAAGCGAATCGCTGTTCACTTTCCGTAGTGTACTGTAGTCTCATAAACTGTGATGGGGCACACCACCAAATGCATGAGTAAGCTGCTCCCAGAGACTTCTTGTAGACTTGAGTGACAGCAAAAACCATATTTAGTAACAGACAGAGTAAAATGAGAATTGCAGAAGCATGAAGTCTTGTTATCTGCAAGTCTTTCCACAGCTGAGCCTCGAGACACACACTGATTGGTAATTCAGATCATGAAGTTGTCCCCGTGGAGCCTCCATATGTTTCTCTCCCCCTGGAGGAGCTATGAATGTCAATGCACCCCTGAGGGTGCAATGTGTGAAAATTCTCCAGGGGATAAAATGAGAACTGACATTAATCTGCCACAGGTGGCCCTTCGCAACTTTTAAGCATTGCCCAGTTTCCTGCAAGTCACAAGGAAGAAAGCTGCCCTCCCCCACCGCTCCACCTCACCTTGAGATAATACATAGTAAAGATTTACTGAGTGGAACTGGGGAAGACTAATCACAGGTGACCCACACTAGCAAAATGATCAGGGAAAGTCATCTGGCTGTTTTTCTAATGTCAGGCTTTTTTGGGGGCAGGGCCTCTGTTGCAGACATCCGTACCAGCTCCTGTCAGTAGTCAACATGTGCCCAGGTCACGTGCCAAAGCATGTTCAGCTTACTGAAATCGGTACTGGCAAACCATTGACGAGAAGGATGCGCATGTGTATCACTCGAAATGTGACTGTGGAAAGAAGAGGAAGAAATGCACATCACAGTCATGACCTACAGTTCCAAAGTGGGCCTGAATGGGAAAGGGCAGGAGAGGGGAGGGTCTCTACCAATGGCAGACACGCCCTACTTTGGCAGAAAACGGCAGCCGTGTAGTAGAATGACCCACACGCCACAAAAAACTGCTCATGGGGGCTGCAGGTGCGCACTGCCTTCAGGCGCCAAGCAGTATTCCATCCCTGACAGAAGAGAGCAGTGAGCAGACTTCATCATCAGATGACAGGGTTGGAGTTGGAGGGGCTGAAGGGAACCAAGTAGCTGCCTGGGGCCTTAAAAAAACGATGGGAATTGGGGCTCAGAGAGCGGCCCAATTCTCCTTCAAAGCTCAATTCCCACCTTTTGGTGACAGGGCAGTGCCAGCTCCAGTTTTGGAGGGCCCTTGAGCAAGACACCCTCAACGGCCCCCCTCCCTCAGTGGGTCTAACCTTCTCACCACCATGATCGCGCAACTGCTCTTGCGCTTCATCGTCCTCTTTCTCCTCATTGCTACCACTCGCTTGCTTGCCAGGCAGAGAGCCAGGGAGCAAGGAGGCAGTGGCCTTGACTGCTCCTCCTCCTTTACCACCACCATTGTCTGGGCCAGAGTGAGAGGCAGGTGAACGAGCAGGTTGCCATGGTGAGAGGAGGAGCAACTCTAGGGGGCTCTTGTCTGTGGGCCCCTGCTGGGGTGTGGACTCTCTACAGGGGCCCAGCCATGCCTACCCTTGATGGGCCCTGGTAAAGGGGGCTGCCCCTTTGCTACTGATAGGATTGCGGTGCAGTTGTGGGGAGAAAGTGGCCCTATAGGATGTGCACTTTGTTCCCTCCTGCCCGGTTCCCACTACTCGAATATTAGTGTAGCCTGCACTCTTGTGCACACTTACCTGGGAGTAAGCACCATTGAAATCAATGCAACTTACTTCTGAGTAGACATGTATAGGTTTGCAGAGTTAGTGTTAAAGGGGACTCGTCTTCAACACTGGTGGGTGGATGCGGGGGAGAATTGGCCTTGATGTCACATGCCCTCCAAGCCCAAGCCCTCCTCCCTGCATCTGGATATCTTTGGTGGCAAGGGGGGGGTATCAGACACCCTCCTCCACAAATTATTCCTGGGTAATTACTTGCAACTATTTATTCATTTACATGATTTAGATGCCATCCCGCCCTTCAGCAAAGCTTCCAGTGCAGTTTATAGAAACAAGATAGAATACAAACATTGAAATAAATACAATAAAGGAAGGAATGCTGCCTCCCCACACCCCTAGTTTGTCTTGGTTATCAGACTGGAAAAGATCCCCAATTACCCTCCTCCCAACCACCCTGCTCATGCCAACGAGGGATGAAAAGCACATTTATTTCTTAAGTGAGATCTTTGGTGACATATAGGGACCCTTGTATGCAAGACAATACTGACAAAATATATATATGTCTGTCTGTGACTACAGCATATCTGTAGTGGATTCAGCCCACATGAAAGATGTAAAAGTGGCTATAACCGGCCCCATCCCATCTCCGGGAACTCTCCATTGTGCGTCTCCGTAGGTGTGCTTTGCCACACGAATAATGCCAAAAAGAACAAAACGGCATGTCAGCAAAGAAAGGGTCCCCCCTCCCCACTTCCCACAAGGTGGCTTGATTTTATTTATTGTATTGACAATTTCAACAACTATTTCTCATCATAAAAGCAAACGTAGAGGCCTGAGCAAGTCAGGCCACATTCATATTTGCTTTTATTGGCGCTTGAAAGCCTGGGAGATATGAGAGCTCGTTTGCCGAGACACCTAGTGGCAACATCACATTATTCAAATAGCTAAAATAAGCCTCCTGCACACAGTTCGTACAAACTTCCTCGGTCCTACCCCCTCTGCAAACAATGAATCACACTAAGGGTTCCATTGATATAATGCAGGTGCCCCTGTATACACATCTAACCTTGCTGCACTGTTGCCAGAGCAAAATTTCAAAAATAAAGAGCTACTCAGAAGTGTCGGAGTCTGTTGAATAAGAATAGCATAGAACAGCAGTGTTCTGATATTTCCCTTGTATTCAAGGCGCCTGTAATGTTCTAGAACCACACACTGCAACCAGGAGTAGATAGACTTCAGGTTTGCTGGATCAACTTTTTTTTTTTACTCGAAGGCCACCAGCCAGAGCCAGATGCACAATATCAGCTCAGGAGGGTGGATTATACTTAGCTGGATCCAGGTTTTTGGAAGGCCCTTGGGCAAGACACCCTCACCCTTAGTGAGTTGCCCTTCTCGACACTATTCTCACCAGTTGCTATTTCTCCTCCTCCTCCTCCTCCTCCTCCTTTTTCTCATCATTGCTACCACTTGTTAACTTGCTTGCTTGACAAGGGAGCGAGTAGGCAGTGGCATCGACTGCTCCTCCTTCTCACCACCCACCGTTGTCTGGCCGGAGCAAAAGGCAGGCGAACAAGCAGTCCTTTGACACAAAAATCCAGACCTGTTCCCATCTCCCCACAAGCGTTCTTCACTTCAGCAGGTTAATTTGCATGTGCCGGAGGGGGGGGGAGTTTCCCCGTTGTTGCTAACCATTAGGAGTCAAAGAACCCTTTGCTGATCTAGTTCAGCCAGTGGCCTTGTGGAGCCAGGGCTCACAGGGATGTAATGCTGGCACCGTTTTTTATTAGCATAGAGCTGGTTGTGGATGGAATCAACACAGCTGCCTGCAATTTTGGGCTTTCCTTGGTGCACCAGCCCCACCCACCTCAGTCCAGACCTTGCCCTGTGGAATCGGCAAGGTCTGAAAGAGAGGTCTACTCGTGTTCAGTTGAACTCTCTGTGCGATTGCAGACTGTGCCTTATCGGGGGTTCCTGATTGCGCTAAGAATTCTACTTGCATTAAATCGTGAGTAGAGCTCCCTTCCCAGACTTGGTGATTTAACACAGACCCTGCCGAACGAACTGAGATGGGTGGGGCAGGCGCACCCAAAGATGTAGGAGGTGGGGCCAGCGTGTACGCCCCCCCCCGACTCTCTACACTGTAAGCCCTCACACATTCGCCTGAGCAGGGCTATGGTGGTGTTACATTTCCTCCCCAAATTGTGACATATGATTAAACCCTACCTTAGAGAGCATGGCCTTGATGCTAGGCACGGAGTGCACTTTAAAACCTGCTCTCAATACGAACAGTGTCTTGTTGGCCCACATCTACATTGTGCTTACATGGCTGCATCTGAATTTCTAATAAACTGAGCAGAGATTATTGTTCTAAAACAACGATCAGGGAAGCGGGTATCCAAGCGCTAAACTCATCCTCCCCACCCCCACTGTGGTATGATATTAAAAAGCATATGCATGAGGGTTACACCTTCTGTTCACACTCCGTCAGTAATCCTGCACAGGCAAGGTTTGCTGTTAACCTGTCCTATTGGAAAAGCCTGTTAGATGGCTTGCTGGCTGCGGCTTCACAGTTAGTATTATCTGCAAAGATGCAGTCTGTTGATGTGTGGGCATCTGAAGGCAAAAGAGGCAGAAACTCAAAAGAAACGGCTAGATTCTGTGTGGCAAGGCCAGAAACGTAGGGTGTGGGGTTGGCTGGGGTTTGACCAACCGTGGGCAGTCAAATTATTGTGTAACTGAATTCCAGCTGAGGAAATAGAACTCCCTTTGGATGCTCTAAAGGGGTTGGGAAAAATCCACATGAATTTTAAGCTGTAAGTTACAAATTTAGTTATCTCCCTCCTCCCCCACCCCATTCAGATAAATTCAGATGAAATGGAAGTTTTAAAAAAGAAATAAAGAAAGAAAGAAAGAAAGAAAGAGAATCCTATGAATGGCAATATCCAATATTCATTAGAGGCCTGAGAGAGAAATGGAGAAACCCAACTCATTACTGGGTTCTTCGACCTTTACCCTTACAATGGTTATTTACATAATAACCTGACCTGTAGGTTACCGGTCATTAACAAACACATGTGAAAACACTGAGGCAGCTGGCTACCACTCATAAATATAGATTGTTAACCTTGGCTTAGAAGACTTAAACTCACTTATGGAAAAAAAGAGAGGCCCTGTTTTGCATAGCTATTATGTCATAACCTCAGTACGGAGCATAAAAAACAGAGTCCTAAAGGGAGGGGTTTCAAATATGCTCTCCCACCAGCAGTGCCATTAAAAATGCCGGATTCTGTGAGGAATGAAATGAGTTGTCCAGGAAGTCCAAAAAATCCTGGTGTTCACATTGGTATATTATTATTTATAGCACTGAAATTTGACTTGCAACAGAAAGCTGACGTCTAACTGTCCGTGTGTTACCTGCCTTCCTTCGGAATACTTCAGCGACTGCATACTTGCCTGCGCGAGTTCCCCTTTGGCATTCTGTGATAATCTAAAGAAGGCACCTCCTTTTCAAGAGACCAACATATATCTAAGATAGTCATAGTTATATTAAGTTATGAACTTCTTGCGCTCTCAATAAGTTTTTAAAACTGATAAAATCCTGACATTGGCTTTAAGCTGTGCTCCTATTTTTGAATTTTGAGGGCCGTAGCTCAGTGACAAGAGTACCTGCTTTGCATGCAAAAGATCCCAGGGTTAATCCCCAGCATCTCCAGATAGGCCTGGAAAACTCCTGCCTGAACCCTGGGGAGCCAACGCTGCCAGTCAGCCGTCGGCAATACCAGGCTAGATGCACCAATGGTCTGACAGTATAAGGCAGGTTCCGATGTTCAGCCAAGCTAATTGCCCTCAACCCTAACTTTACTGAAACATATTTGACTTATTTTGATTCTGTTCAAAACCTTACACTCTCCTGGCTTCTGTTTCTTCTTGGCATGATTTTCCTTCTTCTTCTGCTTTTCAGCTTCATTTGCCCTGAGGGCACTTCATTTGATGACTGTGGTGACCCATGTGATGTTGTCTATGGGCATCTGTGAGACAACACGTCAGCCATAATATTGTGAAGTCATCGATAAAAATCACATGGGTTGCCAGAGCTAATCAGATTTGACAGCAATGAGGGCAAATTAGGAGCATCAGAATGAGGGTAAGAAAAGAAAGAAATGGCAGGAAGCAGCAGCTACGGCCCAGAGAGCAACAGGAGCTGAAACAAATCAAATCAACACGAAACGTATTCACAATGAATCAATATTGCAACTTTCTATTAAGGAAGGTGTATTTGTCTTTCTGGATCTTGTGCTATATCATTGTTGCTATTGCTGACCTGTACTAAATTTTGGTCTTTTGCTTAGATTGGATTTTACACCATGGTCAGTTCTGGAATCCTCTGGCCTGGAGCTTCCATTCAAGTGGATGGCATTAGGCTCCTGGCATATTAAAACAGACAGATAAGGTTCCTCCTACGTAAGGGTTGCTAGAGACATGTGGTGACAATATCGCATCAATTACAGTCTGATCCATTGTCGCTTGCTAAATTGACCTTATGGCAAATCCAGACTTAAAAATCAGTAAGGGTGCAATCCTATGCCTGTTAGAAAGAAACACATCCTACAACTCCCAGCTTCCTCAGTTAGATTTGTTTTGTAAAAAAATGAATGGGAAAAAATGAATCAAACAGTGCTGGACTTAGGCACTTTTTGGCACTCCCAAAAATGAGCCCCAAAGGTGTAAGTGTGCATGAAAAATGCTTGCTTTCAAGTGCACGCACCAGGAAAATGGGGTTGGTTGTGGCTCCCTGATGCATGTACACACAGTTTGAAGCAGCCCTAAGAGGCACTTTCAGTATAGCAGTTTGCGACTCCAATAGCAATGTAGTTGTCTGCTGAGTGCTAATCTTAATGATGTTTACATACTGCACACTAAAATTAACAGCTTTGAAGCAAATGATGGCAACAAAACAAGCAACCATCACCACAGGAACCCATTTAATTCCACTAGGAATTGCTCGGAAGTTGCCTTCTTACTTCTTTGCTCAAAATTTCCACACCAATTACTAGTTTGCACTTTTGCAAAGCCAGCGGACGCTGGGGGTTTCAGGCAGGGACATCTTTCATTCCTGCTATCAATCCAAGTATGTTTTAATTTTAATGAAGAGGGAAAAGCATATAATACTTCTTCTTTTTTTTAGCTTCAGGGATGCCACAGGCAACCACAAATATCCCTTGAGGTGAGTCATATTTGCTCGTTTAGAAGCAGTCTATTCTATTGCTATAATTGGATTTAGCATCCCCTTCATTTAGAGAGAAAAGAATAGCTTATTTGAAGAGCTGAATATTTAGGAATGTGGCTTTTCACCAGGTGGACCTGGCTCTGGCTCAGGATTTAATTGGAATGAACCCCAACCAATTTTTGAAATGGAAGGAGCAAAACACCATCCCAGTAATGCACAAACCCACTCACAGAGAGTCTGGCTTCATTAACATTTATTGGCAACAGTACACGACAAGATGCACCTGTGTGGAAACAAAGTATTGTGTTAGAATCACCAGAATCCCAAATCCAAATCCACTCTGATAATGAAGGATCTAGCCTATGAAAGATCATCCCACAGCAAACTTGTTAGTCTTTAAGGTGCCACCAGACCATTTGTTTCCATGATTCACAATGTGACTATAATACCTATCCCCAGATATTGGTCATGACCTTTATCTAAAGTTTATCTAAAGTTGCAGTTCTTAGATTTTGTGGGACCTACCTCTGAGTAACCTGGGCTGAATGGCTGTAATTTCCAATTTATGTCCAACTTAAGGCACAATCCTATGCACATTTAGACAGAAAAACGTGCTACAACTCCCAGCATCCCTCCGGCCAGCCGTGCTGGCAGGGGGGCATGCTGGGACTGTAGGACTTTTTTAAAATGTCTAAACATGCATAGGATTGTGCCCTTAATGTGTTTGGGATGGGGTGAAATAGCCTTTAAGCCTACACTAGAGTCATATTCATAAGCTGCTCTCTGGAAACATAAAGACTACAAATAATAATCATTATTCAACAAACTAATATTTTAATCTAGATTTTTAATATTATGCAACTTTCAGTGCAATCCTAAGCATGTTTTCTCTGAAGAAAGGCTGACTGTGTTCACTGGGACCTATCCCCAAGTACGGTAATTGTGCATAGGATTGCAGACGTATTCAACTACTGTTGTGAAGCGCCCAGAGAGCTTCGGCTATTAGGCAGATCAGAATAGAAATGTAATAAATAAATAAATGAAACTAGCAATTGTTTATTCCCACATGCTGTCCAGCCCATTGCTCAATTGCACCAATGTGGGTATTTAAGAGCTTAGCTTTCCTCTTTTGCTTACATTATCATGAGGAAGACAGAAATTACTTAAACCAATTATTCAAGTTAACATGAATTATCTAAAGCAAAATCAGCTAAATATGCAACCTGATTCGTAGGTATGGGTCAATAGGACTTATTCCATAAAGTTCAGGAGGGGTAGGATTGCAGCTCTGGGTGAATTAAGCTATTGAAAATCAGAGGAGAAATTGTGATGGGATAAAAATAGGTATTAAAATTTGTTAAAAGATTTTTAAAAATGAACTTTTGAACTGGCTGAATATTATTTCTGCACCACAATTACATTGCCAGCTAACAATGGATATTTGGGCATGGTGCTTCAGAATTACAATTTGAAAATGGCATGTGGTGACATAGCTGCAGAAGGTACTACTCAAGCCCTAACCTCTTTCTTCAGCGGTGGTCTTTAGTCTGCAAACTACACTTTCTCGCATTTATAGCTAATGGCAGGCCAAAATTAAACAGTCATGGTACTTATAAATCCAACTCGGAAAATGCCATCATGTATTTTTAATCTAGCTACCTCATCACTGAATAATAAAATGAAAGGATTGCCGAGTTTGACTGGCATTTGTAAGTAGCATATGAAAGGGGCTAATAGAGGGAGAAAATTAGTTGCATTTATCATCTTAACTACATTCATATTACACTCACGATTCAATTGTTTAAAAATTAATCCTTAAGAACAGCTTTTTAAGTTTAAGCATTCCAAACAATTGTAATTTATTCTCTGAACAAATGCTATTTGTAAAAGATTTTTTAAAAAAGAACCTTCCATGCATCTTATCAAATAAATGACCTATTCTTCAACTATTTGAAATAAATAGCATTTAATTCCTACATGTGTGCATCACAAGAGTAAAAAATCCTGTAAGCTAATATTAGAAGTCCCAAATGTATACTATTTTACCTGAAAGCATTTTTGTGAGCACAATGTGCCTTAATATTTTGGAAAGGTATTGTCAGGGAAGCCAGTCTAAAGTCAACTCGACCAGCCACCGCCTGCCCAGCATAGGGAGTTTCCTATGTTCACTTCTGCTGCTCCCAGTGAACATGGGAAACTCCCATACCTTGAGACAGCCCATTGGTCCATCAAGCTAGGTATTGTTTACACAAGGGGTGGGCAACTTCCAGGGGTTGAGTGGCTGCATTGCCTGCCCAGACAGTACCAGAGGCTGCAACCCTGTTCCAGCTGCTGCCACATTGCCGGAAAGAATTTCATGGTGTGGCTGTGGAAGCAGGGGAAAAACTTTTTAAATGAAAAAAAAAATGACGGTTTGCTACTGACATTTGGTGGTGCAGCAGTGATAGGAAAAGGTGCGACATTTTGCTTTAAAATATCCCCTTTTTGCTGCCTCTGCCACCACAATACCAGATTTCAGCTGCAAAATGCCAGTTTTCCCCTTTTAAAACAGGACCTCCCCCCCCTCACCATGGCCACTGTGCCACCAAATTTTGGTGGCAGGGCAGTGGGGCGGCAAAAACAGCCAGGAGGGAAACATGCAGCCCACAGGCCATGTGTTGCCCACCTCGGTCTACATTGACTGGCAATGGTTCTC
This sequence comes from Shinisaurus crocodilurus, assembly GCA_021292165.1. Classification (NCBI taxonomy): domain Eukaryota; kingdom Metazoa; phylum Chordata; class Lepidosauria; order Squamata; family Shinisauridae; genus Shinisaurus; species Shinisaurus crocodilurus. The sequence continues at coordinate 17,342 of JAHFWL010000562.1, read as the reverse complement.
TTGGGTTTCCGACATGGGTCTTTCTCAGCCCTAGCTGCAGGTGCCAAGGATTGAATCTGGGACCTTTTGCATGCAAAGCATGTGTTCTACAACTAGACTGCAGTCCTTCCGCTAGACTGGCCATTTCATAGGAAATTATTTTATTTATTTACTTACATTTATATACTGCCTTATTGGCTAAAACGCCATCAAGGCTTATGTATGGCTGTTTATGGCTATTTTATCAATTTCTGTGCTATTTGTTGTTTGTTTGTTGTATTGTATTTTTAAATATTTGTATTGTATTTTATATTTTAACTGGCTGTATGGCATTTTAGTCTTTTAACTCTTTGTAATCTGCCCAGAGAACATTGGTTATTGGACAGATTAAAAATAAATAAATAAATAAATAAAATGTGTAATGCACAGTATAATATAGCAACAGTATAATATGGCAGGCAAGGCTGGGTATTCTGTTCTGCTTCTGTCATAGTGAGGGCTAACCATTATTGGGCTCTTGGAGGGCCTGGGTTCCAGAGTTCCAGTATGGATCCAGTCTTTAGCAGGATTTTGGGCAAGTCAGGATTTCCAAAAGGCAGGAACAGGAATAGGACAGCACCATGGAGAGCTCCGAATGGCGCTGGAGCTGGAAGCCATACAAACTTGTCTTTATGCTGCTGCAACAAGGAGCAGATCACGACTGAGCCTTAAGTCAAGGTCCGGCTTCTTTTAGACTGGTTGGTCATGCCTCCACACTGACTGAGGGTTTGTCTCTTAAAGGACAAACAGACTTAAAACAGACTTAAAGGTCTGTTTTAGCAGTCTCAGGCTGCAGTGACGCAAGGATGGCTGTAGCATTCAAGATTCTTCATGGCTGGAGTCTTTAGAGTCCAAAGATGACAATGGGACCTCCTCTGGATGCAGGGGGGAAGGTCCTTGGGGGTCTTCCTGGAGAACTGGGTCCTGAGGAGGTGAAAGCCTCATGATGCCTTTCTGTAACCATGCCTATTCCCTGAACCATTAACTCAGAAGCCCTTTCTTCTGAGGATGAAAGGTTGGGATATTCTGAGGATGAGGGTTCAGGGTCATGGTCCATGACACTGGGGCTTTGGCAACCATGAGGACCATTAGAGGCAGGAGGAGCAGCAGTGACAGACAAGAGGAGGGGAAGTAAATAGGGGCTCAACGGGCTCGATGAAGAAGCTTGCTGGCTTGATGTGTCCCATGGGCCACCTACTAAGGAACAGTGACCTATCCTATTTCTACATATAAGCTCCAACATATGTACACCTACTTAAAGCTGCTTGTCACATTCCCAACATCTATATATACAAAAAGTGTAAAGGATATCCCTTCTGTTTTTAGGTGCTTTTGATATCATTCACTTAGTCTGTTTATTGATTTATATTTTATTTGAAAGTCTTGTAGCTCAACTTTCAGTTCAAAGAATTTCGAGACTGCTTCTCCAGCCTATGATGAGCCTATGATGCTCATGAGATTGTTCCTGTGATCATCTTGCTTAATTTCTAACTACAAATTCATTCAGGTTTGTTTCATCTCAACTTATTAAGAGAAAGACACATGAATTTGTTAGGGATTATAACTTTAGATCTCTGATGTATAACACACAACAAGACACTTTGTTCAAAGAGCATATTGATGACTTAGAGGTGGAGGCAAAAGTATAATCTCGCTCTATTTAATTTATTTTTTGTCCTCATAATGAACTTTGTGGGGGTAGTTCTCTATCACCCTTTACAGTTGAAGAAATGAGTTAGAAACAAATAACTTGCTCAAAGTCATCATGAATTCATAGGTGCATAGGGAGCAAAGCTAAACATCTGTCATGAGCCCAGCCAAGGGCACAATTAGATCCCCATTGGAACATAAATCCAGGAAGTCTTAGGACTTGTATGTCAGCTGTTGGATGAGTGAGTTATTGCAGGGGAAGGCTGTTCAGATCAGACTAGGATGACCCTTAGATGTTCTCAAACACCCAGTGAGGTTGCAGCCATGTGTCTCATGCCACATCCACCTTCCTCTCATGCTTCTTCTGGGCCAAAATTAAAGCTCTGATAGCCACAGCAAGCAAAGGAGGAGGAGGTGTATGGTGAGTTGGCTGTTGACAGAATGGGGTGAGATGAGAGTAACAGTAGCAGCCTTGTTAAGTGCCTTGGTGGAGGAAGGACCCTCGGCTCAGTGGCAAGAGCACCTACCTTGCATGCAAATGGCCCTAAGCTCAATCCCTCGCATCTCTGGATAGGGCTGGGAAAGGCTCCTGTACGACACCCTCGAGAACTCCTGCCAGACAGTCTAGACCTGGAGTAAGGAACCTCCAACCCAGAGGCCAGATCCTGTCTGTGGTTGAATTTCATCCAGTCCACAACCTTTCTGCGAATTCTGCTCCTTCTGCCTGAGAACAAGGTGGGTGAACTGGGGCTGGTTCCAGCTTTGGCAGGGCCCTTGGCAGCCCCGATGGGTGGTGCCCCTGGTGGCAGCAGATCCCCTCACGTACTGACAGCAAAGTCTGAGCTGGTGAGGCCCCTTCCCCAGGTGGTGACAGCAAGGGTGGAGCTGGGCAAGCCCCCTCCCTGGGTGCTCCCCCAGTCCACTTTGACTTCTGCCCCATCCACTAGTCCCACCCACCTTTCTCCAGCCCCCACTCATCAACTGTTTTTTCCCCCATGGGTCCTTGATAGAAATAGTTTCCCCACCCCTGGTGTAGATGAGAGGCTTCTCATGTTCATATTTAAAGGTGTAAGCGTCATCTCAGGGTGTTCCAAGCCCTGGTGTCTCTGACAACACTCGTCAAGCTGAATGCAGTCCATCTGCCATGTAGTGTAGGTGATTAACAACACACACACACACACACACACACACAGGATTTTGCAATATTAGGCAGCCGGCAAACCCCTGGCATTTATCAAACATCTGCTGCTGGAGCACTGTATATGATTGGTGGGCTGGTTTGCTAGGTTACAAGCTGTGCAGGCCTGTACAGTATCACAGATCATTGTATTGGATTAGTCTAGATCAAAATTCCGTAGACACATGTGGAAATCTGCTGCCTGGACCAAAAGTGTGGAGGAAGAAGGAGAAACCATCCTCTGGATAATTGTGGCACTTTCCCAAAATCTCTGCTGAAGGGAAGCCCCTTTTGAGGACAATGATAGTTTGCGTTATTGGCGGGCAGCTGGAATTCCTGATTGGCCTCTCCCCACTGATTCTGATGCTTTCCATTCATGCAGCTGAAGAGCCAGCCTGTTTCTCTAATTAAGCCGCCTGAACAACAGTAAAAGAGCACAATTAGCCCTGAGTCATACTGGCATGCATCCCCCCCCCACCTGCTGCCAAGTCTTCATGTGACACATAGAGACGTCAGTTGCTCACTCAGTTAAGCTAAGCCTCAGCATGTTGGCTTGATGGGAGGAGCTGCTGACCCTCTTGGTAATTACTCAGTCTAACAGCTTAACTAACATGCAAATTCCTCTGTTGAGTGACAGGTAAACAGTGTGAGGCCCTTGACTTATGCTGGCAGAGGGGAGGGAAAAAATAAGAGAGGGTGGGTGCTGACATAGATGTAAAAGCGTGTGTCAGTTTCAGATCTAATGCGGCTTCGAAGTATGACATGATTCATTAGCTTTATTTCATGCTCGGGGTAACGAAGTTGTGGTTGCTGTGTTAATTAAGTGGGGAGGGAGCAGGGTGGAACTTGGCAGGCATAAGTCAGCTGGCTGGCATGGCATACAGATCCCAGAGGGCAGGGCTGCTCCAAATCACATACTTCACAGTTCTCTCCAATATTTCACAATCCACACTAGGAGGCCCCCAAAAGAAAGGAAAATCTTTTGCTGCCTCACCTAACACTGCTCAACTATTTGGGGTCTAGGGCCCATTTGCAAACTTTAGGAAAACCAAAACAAAAATAGCTAAGAGTCTTGTGTCACCTTCTGCTGTTGTTAAGCCTTTGAGGTTGCCACAAGACTCTCTGTTTTCACTGCAATAAAGGAACAGCTACGGTACTTCCACAGCTACCCTCTGGAAAGCAAGCAAAATAGATCTTTTGCCACAACTTCCTTCAGCATTTGCCAAACCTAGTTCTAGAGGACTGATAGTACCGTACTTACAGGTTTCCCTCCTCAGCATCTGAGCATAAAGCAGCACAATTTAGCTACACCAATAGGATTGTTGTCCATGGTTGTTGTGTGTGTATGTGTGTTTTTACCTTTAGGTCAGCTGCCATAATTGTGTGTGTGTAAAGCTGAAATTTTATTTAATTTTTAGTCATTTAAATTTAACAGCAGTATTTTCCATTCTTGAATGGTGTATTGTATGCACATGAACATATTAGGTATTAGATCTTTGGGCACAGCACTAGTATGCCAGTTCGTGTGTTGATGCAAGATGGCATCATGCATGGTGTGATTCTTCCATAGCCAGCCCTCACAGGCACCCACTAAAAGAAAGAAAAGGAAATGGCAGTAGAGCAAGTGGCAGTGACAGCTGTAGGTGGGCCCCATACACATTGCCTGTGAAGTGCCTCGACCACCTGATGCCCCCAAGCACCAGTTCTTACTGCGTGTGCCAAGCAACATCTGTAGAAGCAAAGGTTTTTTGTAAATACTAGCTCTGCCTTCTTGTTCGTGACCCCTGAAAGCTCTATCCCTGCCCAGGAACCAGAAATATTTTGGGCAACCACCGTCTATATTTCCCAATGATAAATAAAGTGCAATTACCAATACCAATTTGTACAATTAGATGGCACATCCCTTGAGAAAATATTCAACAGCCACTGAATTACCCACAGATATTTATTTTGTTTGCTGTTTTGTTTATTCCATTTTTAATCAGGACAAATGGCATTGTTTTCTTCCCTCATTTATCCTCAGCAATGATCCTGAGGCGGGGTAGACCGAGAGATATTGACTGGCTCAAAATTATCCAGTGGGCTCCATGACTGGGCAAGGATTAGAACCTGGATCTCACCAGTATGAGTCAAGCCCTCCGTCTGTACACCACAATTTAGGCATCCATAGGGCGTGCTGTGTGTGGTGTGTGTGTGTGTGTGTGTGGTGTGTGCGCAGTATACATACATACATATCTAGCATCAGGAAGACAGGTCTACCATTCTCAAGGATCTGGTGACAGTGAGGCCTGGGCACAAAGTCTACTGAACTGGTTACACCTGGCCTCTGAGTAACAGGTATACCAGAATACCCCTCCATTGTTTCTCAGTGGGAAGAACTGCTGCTCTCGGGGGCTGCATTTCAGTGGTGGGCTGGGCAAAGGCAAAGAAGGAGGGCCAAAGGCAAAAGGGATGGGGCCAAAATACAAGAAAAATAATCAGCATATTTTAGCTTAAAGCTTTTACTGCCAGTATCTAAGTCTTAGAAGAGGTATTTCAACCTTTTAGAATGGGGGAAACTGCAGAAAGGCTGGGAAAACACTAGACCATCAGTAGTTGTGGGAAAGGGGTCATGTGGGGAACCCCAGAGGGCTGGATTTGGCCTCCAGGCCTGAAGCTCCCTGTCCCTAGGCTGGATACTTTTTTTTATTTGATGAAAGCTGGGGATCCAGGGATCATGGCTTATGGGTGGGGGTGGGGGGGCGTCTCTTGCTGTGCTTTTAAGAATAGGGAAGACAGCAGGAACAACAAAAATCAAATTAAAAAAATGAATTTAAGTTTAATAAGACATCAAAGTAATTTTTGGGGTATAAAATGGTGCTATTCCTGGAGTTGATACAAGAGGGTTTTTTTTCATTAAACATTTATTAGGGCCTAAAATGTTAACTTTGACTGAATATTCCACAAGGATTGTAAAGTCACCGAGCCAATATCCTCTCCTTTATTATTTTGGTTAGGAAGCAAAGAAAAAACAACACACACAGGACCACTCCACTTTAGTGGGGAAAGCCAGCAGGAAAAAACAACCACACAACTACAATGATGTGTGGTTAGGGTTAGTTTCAGTCTGATTCTACACAAACATTTTCTGTCGGATGAAAGTAGCCTGTATCCACCCAGCTTGGACTCCCCATCTTCCTTTTCCTGCTGCCTTCTTAACAGACAGCTGTTCCTAGTTTATGCCCAAGATCGAAATAACAAATGGACTATTATCAATCTTGCCCAGCCTGCTTCTGAAAATATATGCAACAGCATAAAAATTAATAGGGCTCCGTAGGGAAGCAAGTCCAATTATGGCCAGGAGCAAACTGTAAAGGAAGAATAAAATGGGAATGCAAACACCTTTGAGGGCAATGATACCTCCAGGTGTATATAAAGGGTATAATGTGTTCCCAGTGGACAACCCACTGCCACTAGGAGTCTGGCAACCGTGTTCTATAGACTGAAGCTGTAATGTCGAACAGATTTCTCCAGCAACTTCCACAAACTGACAGGTTAGCCACAGAGAAAGGCCAAGGTGCTTTCCATTGCTGTGAACCTCAGTGACCAAGTGAGGCAAAATGCATCTTTGACTGGTATCATCATTCTAGATCACCAGGTTTCCAGCTATCCCTCTCTATGTTCATTAAGGGAAGAGGTTGCTGATTAGCAAAACAATGTATAAGCAGTTCGTTACATTTGCTCTTTCAGATTAATAGAAGGTAGTGGTCCAACCATGATTATGGTATTAAGATGTGAAATTACTGAAATACTTGCCTTGAGGCCAGAGCAAATATAAAATCCAAAGTGTACTTTGTCACTTATTATCAGAGATAGACCCATGGTTGCCATGGTAGCTGAGTAATTCTGAACTAGCTCTAAAAGTCTGCCTGAGGGCCAGTTCATATGATCCTAAGACAGTGATGGCGAACCTTTTTGAGCCGAGTGCCGAAACTGCAACACAAACCAACTTATTTTGTGGTTTTCAAAGTGCCAGCACTGCAATTAAACCTGAATGCCGAGGTTTTAGTTTTAGAAAAACAACTCATACAGTTGTCCGAACTAATTAACATCTTTTGTCTTTAAAGAAAAACACAATAATGATACAATGATATCAAACTTTCAAGCTTTCAATGATACAACAGTTTTTTGTTGGGAAAAAAATCAACTCAAAAAATTATTATAGTACTACATTGTACACATAGCCTGAAGGGAATTTATACAAACTTTTAAAATAATTAGGCACATGTATTTTTGGATAAGGGATTCTCAACTTGTAATATGATTATATGCCAGACTAAAATTGTATGGGGCAAGCTTTACCCGTGGTCCTTTCCCTGCTTCTACAGGTGTCGGATTAGTAAAGTAAAAGTCAACCTGTACTAGGATGAGCAAGATAAACAAGAAAACTAAACGTGCTTAACACATTTTAAACAACCTTTATGTCTTGGACTGCAAACACTACATTAGGTAAAAGTTTGCATTGGGCATGCTTTTGCACAATTAATGTGATTTTTGCTATTGCATGCATGCTGATAATTTGTCAAACCTTGGCTCATACTCCGTTAGTTTGAGAGCAACACATGCAGCACTCGGGTCAACTGTTAGGGCTTTACAACCAAGCCGTGCTCTGTGCATCATTCTTCAAATCTTTTAAATGTGATAACAATGTAGAAAAGAATTCTGTAACAGGAATTCTAGAATAAAATCATTATGTTCCACACTGTGAGAAAGAAACAAGATCATTAGTGTTTTACAGAAGGGGACGGTCTTTTCGCGATCTGGTGACCAATGGCTCGAGTGCCCACAGAGAGGTCCCTGCGTGCCAGCTGTGGCACCCATGCCATAGGTTCGCCATCACTGTCCTAAGATAACAACTTCAACCTGCAGTTTGTATACTTGTTCAAGGGTGCATTGGGCTGGGGTTGAAAAGTCAGCACTCTCCAAGAAGACCATTTGTCTTTCATCCTTGGATGTGTGATCATATAAAGAATATGAAGGTTGTTATCTCTGGTGAATGGAGTTCATAACTGCAACCATCTTATCTAGAATGACGTCTTTGTGCATTGCTAGAGCAGGAAAACCCCATTTTGCATTCTTAGCACCCACTAAGCAACAGTCCCTCTATGTTGGTAGACTGCAAGCTTCCCTATTCCGTTGCATAATGCAGGCCATTGCTGATTGGCAAAGCTCTTCTTCCTGTCTCCCATTTTATTGTTAAACTTGTTTCATGTGTTTGAATTATTTTTTGCCCAGATCAATTTGACACCTTAGCCCTATTCAGGTGTCCTGAACCTGAATATAGCAAACTCATGAAGAGAAGGAGTTATTCCAGCCCCCGCCCCCCTCGGTCAATTTGTCAACTCAATTTGTCAACCCTCAGTCAACTCATAGAGGGTGACTGTCTGCTCTATCCATGGAGAATATCCACATGAGAAAGAATGCTAGAAAATCAGAATGCCTGAATAGTGTTGTATATTCCTCAGCTACTCTTGTTCTTGGTTGTGTCCTGCCTGCACTCTCTTAATTAGTTCTAAATTTAGCTCTGTATTTTTAAAGTGCTTTACTCTGTACTTTATGCCTTGCTCATAGTTTATTTAGTTTGTTGTTAACTCCAATTTACATGAATGTTGTATTTTAACATAACTTTGCTGTAATCTTTTTCTGATGCTATTTCTGCATCAGTGTTTTAGTATTTCATGGAGCTTTCATTGGCTACGGCTCAAATTATTAATTAAAGAGTTTAATTCTTTTATTGTGTTGCTTCAGTCAGCTGAAATGTGCCACCTGTACTGAGTAGAGATCATTGCGCTGGTTACCCAGCATGGTGGTAGCCAAGACCGGCCCTACCATTCGGTAGGCAGATTCTGGGGGGCAGAAGTGGGAGCCCCTCAATCCACTCCTCCTGAGCTCCCTGGGGCATTCCCCTCTCTTGGAGGACAGAGCTACATGTGCCACACAACCTGTCCTGCACCCCCTAAATCACCCTGCTGCACTTAGGTGTGGTGGAGGACACCATCCTGTTGCCAGTGTTAAAGTAACATTCAACTGCAAGTCCAGTCAGCCTCTGTATCGTGGAATGGAGCGGGGTGGGTGGGTCATCTTGTCCTTTCTCTCAGGCAGCAAAATGTCTTGGGCTGGCCTGCTGGGAATGCTAGGGAGCCTCGGCTATCACACTGCTTTTGGCAAGGCCAGAACCCAAGCTTAGCACAAATGCAAGAGGCGCACTGTGCAACCTTCTGCGGTGGTGTAAGTGATTCCTGGGGTTCACCTCTGTTTCTGGTGGAATCTGTGGAATTCACACAGCCATCATCCACTCCCCCCCCGCCACCCCCACCTCCGAGCAGCATATTGATTTCACCCTCCAACCTTTTTTTTTTTTTTTTTAATGTGCTAACATTGGTGTATAGGTGTAGAAATCAGTTAGGTGTTCTCCAAACCCTTTAAGTGTGCGTTTAAACTGGCAATTACCAAGGGTTAACAACAAACAGAGGTTTATCTGAGGACCAATGAAAACAAACTCACCGTATAGTCTGGGATGAATGCAATTAAAACTAGTAATCTCCTAAATCCATTCCTGCTCAGCTAATCCTCTCTACCCTCCATCCTGTTTCCCTTTCCCTCTTCTTTTTCCACCTGTCAACTGACAAATTCCACCCCCGACCCCAGCTGGTCATTCTGTGCTCTCACCAGCTGCCCCTTCCCAGGTACCTTAACATTCCATACTCCAAGCAATCTCTCTCTGCTTCTCCTCCAACCACAAACCCCAGACAGGGTCCATTACACCAATGGATTGGCTGCTACAAAAATAGAATTCTCAGCCTGTCCCTGGCATCCAAAAACCTGCTACACGTATTCTAGAACAGGGGTGCTCAACTCAGCGCCTGCGGGGACCTCCAATGGTGCCATGAGGAGCTCTCCACTCCCTGCCCCCTTCCAAATAAATAAACAAATGTTTAAATAAAAAATTGAAAAAATAATAGGGCGCCTGGTTCTCCTTCCTCTTCCTGAACCTGCCTGTTGATCAGCTGTTCAGTGGGCAGGAAGAGAAAGCAAGGCAAGGGGTAGAAGGGAGAGAAAGAGAGAGGCTAGAGGCTCGGAGTGGGGAGGAACAGTGACGGTAAAGAGGGGGAGGGGGAGAAATAGCTAGCCTAGAGGCTTGCAATGATGAGAAAGAGAGAGAAAAGAGGAAAGCTGTGTGGGCAGAAGATTGGGTGGCCAGGAAGCAACTCTATTCATTTCCCCTCCCTCCCAGCTTCTAGCATCACTATTTCTCTGGCCCCACACATGGCAGCCCCCTCCCCCACAGCAGCAATTATGTGACTAGCCACATCTTCCGTGGAGCTGTTTCATGGTGGTGCCCACAACAGTTTTCTCAAATTCCCAAATGTGCCCTCAGGTCCAAAAGGGATGACACTAGAGTTTAGTTACTGAATTCATTAACTGGGCAAAAATTATGTTTCTGCTATCCTAGAATGACCACATGTCCTCTTTTACAGGGGAGGGAGTGTCCAAACCTCATCATCTTTCCAGTTGTAGCGCTCCCATGGTTTCCCCACCACTTCTTCCATCTTTTTCCTTACTGCAGAAAATCTGTCAAAGGGGAGGGGGCAGGGATGTTGAAGAGTGCTTGGTCTCGAGTCACGAGTCGAGTCACGAGTCTTGGACTCGAGTCCGAGTCCTTGGTCCAAAATGGTGACTCACGAGTCACAAGTCCTGAGTCATTCCCAAAGCTGACTCTACGAGTCCCTATTAAAATCAATGGAGTTTTTCCCAACAAAATAAGGCTACTTCAGATGTGTGGCTTAAATAAATTCTAGGCACAAGGGTGCCTTTTTATTTCAAAACTCTGCAACTGATTTTGGACAAGAACAGACCAGGCAGCCAAACCCAAAATAACCAGGCAGGCAGAGAACCCCAAACAGGCAGGCCAGAGGCAGCCAAACCCAAAATGTCTGAAAGGTTGCATTTTGGGGAAATGATTTTAAAAAATAAATATTGGCCGGCAATTGCACTTCTCTCCACTCCTTCTGGCACAGCCCAGGGATGTTGAAGAGTCCTTGGTCTTGGAGTCCCGAGTCGAGTCTCGAGTCCCATAAAAAATATTGGGACTCAAGTCAGAGGGGGGACTCAGTCCAACTCACGAGTCGAGCCCTGGAGTCCGAGTCCCCATCCCTGGGAGGGGGGAACCAGAATCGCTGCACAATGCCTTCTAATTGCTAGTGCTAGGAGCCCTGCCTGGGAGCACCCATGGTCTGTGGAAACTGTTGTGCTGGTATATATAGAGAAAAGGCAACCAGCAAGAAGGCCCTTTGAAACAAAGCATCACTTTATTACAAGTAGAACATAACAATTTCACTAATCTCTGTGAGCACAACTATGTACAAGGCCTACAGATGTTGAGGTTGGAGATAAGGTGCAGGTTTCTCACTGTATGTACTGTGGCTCTCAAAGGTAAAACTTAGTGTCTCTAATGAGCAACAGGTAGTTTCCAGGAGGTCTGGGTGCTTAAGCGGGGCTGTAAGGCATATATATTTCTCCACCATTGTTTTGTTCTGCATGCTCACATGCCTGAACCAGGGCCAACGTCAGAGGTAGGTATTGATGGGCACCTGCTGAGGCCCACACCACTTCTGGGGGACAATTGCCAACTCTCAGGACTCCTGGCCCTCCTCCTCCTCCTCCTCCTCCTCCTCCTCCTCCTCCTCCCGCTGTCATGGCTTGTTCACCTGCCCCCCCTCCAAGCATGTAAGCAGTGGCCAGCATGAGAAGATAGAACAGCATCCTTCATTTGCCTTGTGCTCTCTCCCTCTGGGTAGTTTGTCCAATTGAGTCCAGAGGGAGAAGACAAGTGAATGGGCAGCAGAGACAGAAGTGAGAGGAGGTGGACCTGGTCAGGTAGGCAATTTGCACAAGCACCCCCACCTTATCCAGACCTGGAGCTGATACTGGCCTGGACAAAAATAGAGCAGTGCCATGATCCAAGCTGCCCATTGGGGAGGCTCAAAAAGGGTTTCCTTGACTTGAGTAGTCCACTGCGAACAAAGTTTAGGAATTCCTGATCTAATACAAAGAGGATGGGGCATTAAGAGAATCTTGCAAATGTCCTACATGCTACCACTGGTGCTTTCTGGCTGTTTATTACAGCCTTTTCCAAACGCATTTATTTCTTTTAAGTGGCCCATCATGAACACCTGTCAAATGTAAAATGCAAAGGGTGGGTGGGTTGTGAAGTGGGGGGGAAGCTGCAGTGGGAAGAGAATGAGTGCACTGGATCGCTAGCCCTGTTCTCTGCCCCAAATTCTTATTTTTAATTTTAAGGTTATTAAAAATAAATAAATTCCAGCATCAGTTCTTTGCACCCTAGCCTACTTACAGTTCCAAAAAAAAAAAAAGCACCTCTATTATTCTCAGGCCATTTGGTAGTGGTTGCCATGGAGATCAAAAGCAAAATAGCATGCAAATCAACACAAGCCCCAGCGTTCAATAACAACCTTAAAAGGGCAGCCGGATAAGACGACAGAAATCACTTGAAATGCTTCAACCTGCTCTGCTAGCTGTGATTAGATCTAAAAGGGAAAGAAAAATACCCTGATGGATTATAGAGCAGGCGAAAGGAGTCTGTCGGCAATGGGTTGCAGCCTGCGTGATTATTTTACACACATACACACTTTCACACTGTACCCTATAACCACATAGGAAAGCTAAGCCTATATGCGCAAAGATATCAGAACATGCCAAATAATTCACTACAAAAAAACATAAAACATTTTACATTTCTTACCCACCCACCCCCAATATTTAAAGCAACCAGAATTTTTGTAATTATGTTTTGAAAAGTATGCTATTGTGACATTTTGTTTGCAAAGAATCAAGAGTGTTTGTTATCCTTCTCCTTTCTTTGTGGGCTAATGAAGCAAAACATATATATTTTTAAAGCCAACAATTGGGAAAGTTACATGTGGCTATTTTTTCACAGTTGAGCAATACCTTTATTGGGACCAGCCAAAATGTCACTAAATAGCGACCAAGCTTTTGGGTTTTCCAGTACTCTTCATCAAGCTGGATAGCACAAAAAGCAGGGGGTGAAGAAAGGCAAAGCAAAAGAAGTACAAAACGTAGGGTAGACGTAGTCATAAGATTCACATTTTGACCCAGTCTGGAGATTGCAGACTAACTGAATTAGTCTCTGCTAGGTGCTGTAGGTATCAGGTTACACCTAGGTTACATCAGGTTATATATCAGGTTACATCAACGTTGCCTCCGGAAAATCCTGCGAATTACTTGGGAAGATAGGTGAACAAATGTCAGTGTACTGGAAGAAGCAAAGACTACTACTAGAAAAAATGATCCTTCAATGCCAACTTCAGTGGACCGGTCATGTTGTTCGAATGCCTGACTGCCGTCTCCCAAAGCAGTTACTTTATTCCCAACTCAAGGATGGAAAGCGGAATATCGGTGGTCAATATAAGAGGTTTAAAGATGTTCATAAGGCTAATCTAAAAAAAAAGCAATATAAACATCGAAAACTGGGAAGCTCTGGCCCATGAACGATCTAACTGGAGATTGGCCTTTCACAAAGGTTCCATGGACTTTGAAGAAGCCCGAGTGCAAGGTGAAAGGGAAAAACGTGCTAAGCGAAAAGCACGTCAAATGAATCCTTTACAGGACCATCTTCCATCTGGTAACCTGTGTCCTCACTGTGGAAGCTGTGTGGATCTAGAATTGGCCTCCACAGTCACTTACGGACCCATCGCTAGAGTCTACACAATTTTCTTTAGAATGTCCTCCTTTTAAAATCTCCTTTCTATAAATTTTTATCCTGGAAGACAATCTTACTCAGTCACGAGTGATCGCCTGATGATGATGACACCTAGCATTCTGGGATGAAGAAGCCAAGGCTGAGCCCCGTTTCTGAAAACAGGAAGTCTGGCTGTTACCCAGATCTGTCTTTAGATTGCTGCTCCTTAGACAGAGGGCTCCGTTAGTGTATATGCATCTGTTACAGTCAAGCTTAAACAGGAAAGTCATGTTGTAGAATAATCATCCAAGGTCTGTCATAGGAACAAAGAACTTAATTCTTTAAAAGCTTGCATATATATATATATATATATATATAGAGAGAGAGAGAGAGAGAGAGGAGAGAGAATTCAATGCACCAGCCACAATGCTTGGATATTAAACTCACAGACAATCTAAATGATGCTTTCTGTTTACTATTGTGTTTCTTCTGGAAGTAATTTGAACACTCAAAACATTCCTCAGGTTCGCAGCCAAGGTGTTTGATTATGCAAAGTGGAATGGCTCTTTCTTTGGGCTTTGGAATAGCATGATTGTTGATGGGGGATAATGGACACCAATGGGTAGTTGGTTCTCTCAAATGCTACGGATGTATGTGAGTCATACCCTCGCCAAGGGGAACTGACACTGGTTTGCCCAGTGCGGTTTGTGAGAGGGGAAAGCAGCAGTTATGCCTATGTGCTTCCTTCTGCATCCCCATAATACCTGCCCAACGAGTACATTTGTTAGTAAACCATTTATTACAAAAATCCCATTAAGTCTTCAGTACTCTTTTGTTCGAAGGAAATTTATCCTGTAAAGCTGCCTACTGCTCAGAAGGGAGACCACAAAACAATATGGATGTTTAACATGCCATTCATGTTATTCTTTCCCTTAGCAGCTTGGTCAAAAAGACTTTCAGTCCAAAGTACATTGATATAATAACCCAGGTGGCCAGGAGTGGTGCATGGATTGTGTGCAGTCTGCTCCCTCTGAGTTTTGCAAATTGTCAGGCATCTTTCGTTCCATCAGCCACTCATTGCTGGAATCAGATTATTATTTTTTTTACCAGAATCTTGTTTTACTTGTGCAAATACTCATTAGTTAATATGAATGAGTGCAAATCCCACCCACCCCAGTGAAAAACTGCTCCGCAAGTCAACAGAATCTGTGTGACTTGGAAAAAGACAGTCCACTGCGAATCCACAGGTCGGATTCATGGAAATCGGAACTCATTTGAACCCATTGTGGATTTCTTCAACCACCCTAGTGGTCAGTCACAACTGAAGTCAACAGGACTAATATTCTTAAATAAGAAATATTCCAATGCAACATATTTGTGGAACACAATCTAAGTCTGGTGAATTTAGGAAAGCTGGTGTTTAATGGTTATTAGTCTAGTGCCCTAGTAGTGGCATATTTCAGACCTGAAATGTGCAACTACTATTTTCCTGAATGTAATGGACTTTCGCCACTGTTCCCTTTTCCTCTAGATCAGTGTTCTCCAATCTTGGGTCCCCAGATGTTTTTGACCTACAACTCCCAGCATGCCCCATTATGTGGCCATTCTAAGCCGGGGTGGGCAACCTACAGCCCTTGGCCTAATTTCAAAATCTCTCTGCATATGATCAGTCTAGGCCAGTGTTCTCCAACCTTGGGTCCCCAGACGTTTTTGGCCTACAACTCCCAGCATGCCCCAGCTGGCTGGGGCATACTGGGAGTTGTAGGCCAAAAACATCTGGGGACCCAAGGTTGGAGAACACTGCTCTAGATCATAAGAGATCACCACAGCTACAGGTAGGATGGCATATCATGCAGGTAGATGATATGTGCTGAAGGATCAAATAATTTGATATGTTTTACTTTAAGACGCAGGGTCTGATTTCAGTAAGTTGATTGGATGGCCATTCACCTTGATTTTCTTATTCTTACTCTAGCAAGCTAGTTCACTTGCTTGAACTATTTGAATAGATGCCTTTATACTTGTGCTGCCTAGCCCTATAGAAAACTCTCCGACACAATACTCTTACTAGCCTCCCTTTGTTTTGTGGCAAATCTAGATTATACAGGCTAATCAGTTAGGAACATGTGTGCATATAAAATCCTGTCTCGTGCACGGCGTTTAACTTGATGACTCCAGTCCAGAGAAATGAAATTCAATTGACTTTCTGTATGTATTCAGTTCTGCTGGCCATACTGTGTAAAGTACATAAGGAGCTGCTTTCCATATTTCTTTTTATTGTTTTCACTGACATAGGTTAAAGTAACAGTGTGAACAAATGTGAACACTACATCCATTCCACTAAAGGGATGAATCAAATGTCAGCTAAGATGGGCTAAAATACGGGAATGTGACTAGCAGGAAAAAGTTGGGAAGTGTGGAGAAGGTTATTGTTGGAATAATATGTTGTCTTGTGTCTTAACAACATCATAGACCCATCCATTCCATGATATTCCGGTCTCTGCAGTACTCAGTGATCTAAATACCTCCAAAATTTTCAAAAAACAAAAAGTTATTTGCCCACAAAATGTCAGTACATCTTGTAAGCTACACGGAGCCTAGGCATATTTCCCCCTCATCCTAACTTAATGAATTCCAGAAATAGGAACTATGTTGCTAAGTAGTCACCTGGCTTGGCCTGACCACCTAACAACTCTTTCAACTGATGGGACGATTTCCCCATGATTAATAGGTCATACAACCTATTAACCCCACTGATCAGAAATTGGGGGTGGCTGGGTGTCCAATTTCCATGACATAGGTGGTATCCTACCCAGTTTAGCGATGAGAACTTCTCTCAAGACCAAGGGCCTCACAAAAATAGCTACTCGCAAGACCACAACTCCCTAGGTAGATACTTAGCCTTTGGTCCCTCTGTTTAAACAAACCCTGCGTAGCCATGAATGAGCAGGAGTGAATGAGTGTGCTGGTTCCTGCCCACTCCCACTGAGTTAAAGAACCCAGGGATGCTCTGTTCCTGTGTTGTTTATCATGCCATCCACACCCGGAATTGGAGGTTGTTGGGGGAAGAACAACCTAGACTTGTAATCCATTGTTTGATCTTGGGTCCCAGGGTTGTTTAAAACAGTGGGAGCAGATGTTTGCTCACTCCCACTTCCCATGGTTAATAAACTGTGGGTTGTTTGCAATATGCAAACTGGGTCCATAAGTTAGAACTCAGTTTCCAAACACTTTTGATTCCAGAAATCTCCTGCATAGGGCTTTTGTACTCAGTTACTTGCCTAGTAACCAGTTTCCAGAGTTCTTTTCTGGACAACGCATGATCTGTATATACTGGTACCTCCTTTTTTAAGTGAAGAAAAGATTCTCCTCGAAAAAGTTGGAGAGAAATGAATTCCTAGCAAGTTATTAATTCTTCCAGGATAAACAGGAAGGTATTTATTCCATTTAGTGAGCTAAAGGGGATGAATGCCACTCAAAGGCCCTCTACACAAGAGAAAGGACAACATATGGAATTTGCACGATTAATCTTAACAAGGTGTGATCCTTGCATTAACCCTCAGGCATAATCCGTGCATTATCCATACAAAATCCTTAGGCTTTTGTTGGAGGGAACCTTTGTTACGATTGCATTAATCTAATCTTCCTCTCTTCTATACAAGTTCTCCACAACTTGCAGACTGGTTTTAAACAGCGCAATTACCTCACAGTAAAGTGGTGTTAAATTGTTCTATGTTT